>JAQMYF010000025.1:1361704-1377603 GCA_030014195.1 Neosilurus mollespiculum | reverse complement strand
TACGATACGATACAATATGATATGATATGATACGATATGATATGATATGATACGATACGATACAATATGATATGATACGATACAATATGATATGATATGATACGATATGATATGATATGATACGATACGATACAATATGATATGATATATGATACGATACGATACAATATGATATGATATGATACGATATGATATGATATGATACGATACGATACAATATGATATGATACGATATGATATGATATGATACGATACAATATGATATGATATGATACGATATGATATGATACGATACGATATGATATAGGATAGGATAGGATACGATACGATATGATACAATAGGATACGATATATGATAGAATACGATATGATACGATACGATATGATATAGGATACGATACGATACGATATGATACGATACAATACGATATATGATAGGATACGATATGATACGATACAATACGATATGACGTTGTGTGGATAAATGGATGATTGTCTGAATGGACAACTGCATAAATGTGCAGGTGTACAAGTGTTCCTAATATAGTGGACAATGTCTGCCTTTATACGAACCCCATTTCCAGAAATGTAATAAAAACTCCTTCATTACTTTTCTACTGGATTTTAAACCCTCTTATAGTGGAAATTTAACGCCCTTTGTTGAAATCCATCAGTAAATCTTACACCTCTCTCACAGTGAGGGGTACAAGTATGTGGTTCTGGGGTTTTTTTACACACACACAGAACTGATGTTTTTTTTCTCTGTGGTGTTTCCAGCTCTCGTGTGTCAGTGTGAATGCTGTGTAAGTTGTCGACCTGTCACAGTATAGAGCGCTGTTATGAGGAGCAAAGTGATGACGGCGGTGTAGATATTCCATCCGAGAGCTTGCTGAATGAACACTGCTCCTGAGAACATATCCACCTGAGGAGAGATCAAAGCGGTTCACAGAACACAGCTCAAGGCTGGGTGGGCGTGGCGTTATTCGGTGTCCAGAGTTTGTTGGTTCGATCAACACTCTTTTCAACAATATTTCTGACAACAGGTTTCACCCTTCCCAGAATCCTTTGCTTCAAGTCTGAGTAGTGAGTGGTAATTTTCGTTGCCTCAAGCAGCCTGCAACACCCTCCGTCACTGATCTTAATCTGCATCATGAAACGCGATGATATTTGTTAAAGTACTGACATTTTAAATTCTTTTGTTTGAAGATCTGTTTGTTTATGATTGTTCTCTTGTAATGAACTCAGATGTCTCGCACCGTACCACAAACGAAAGAAAAGTCACGTGATTCCGCTACATCGCTCTCTTTAGTCTCGTCGCCAATATTCAGCAGTCAAATGGCATTGTGGGTAATGCAGGTAAACTGGGAACGGAAACCACACGACCACAAACAAACAAACTCTAAGAAAACATTGCAATAAATCTTTAGCCATGTTTAAAAGGGAACACTGACTCTAAATATTTCACAGGAAGTGGATGTGAGCGGATTTGTACTTACAGAGATCTTTGTGAAGACGTAGAGGAAGAGTGAGATTACCGAGAGGTACGAACTGATTCTCGTCCCACCAAATCTCTTCTTCAGGTATTGTGGCATCGTGATCACCTTTTGAAAACAAGACCCGGAATATCTCTCATATCTACTGGCACACGGGTCCCAGATACTCTCCAACACGCTTTCTATCGCACTAACACTTCAATCATGATAACAGGAACTTACTCCAGCTGTCAAATATACTGGAACAAACAGCCATCCCAGCAGCAGCACAATGAATAAAGCCTGAGGGAAGAACAGATGAGATCTGAGCAGGGACGATACATGCAGTACTCTAATACTCTTACTGTTGGAACATGATTATATACGGGTTTAATTATACACTCCGGTCTCCATTAATTCAGCTCATGTTACTCATTCTCATGATACTCGCTCCTCCTTCGACTCAATCTGAGTCACACAATATTTAAAGCAGGATTTGAATGAAGAAGCTTAATGTCTGATAAGTCCATATTACTTTGGAATGATAAACAGAATACATTTTATCTATATGTACATTTAAAAATATATCTAAAAAGATATTAACCTTTTAAAAATATGTCTTTATAGCAAAAAATATAAAAAAATAAAATAAAAAATAAAAACACACAGATAGACATATAAATTCTCCCCAAATCTGATACATTTACATTACATTTACATTTATGGCATTTGGCCGACACCCTTATCAAGAGCACTTTAGATTTATCATTTTTATTCAACTGAGCAATTGAGGGTTAAGGGCCTTGCTCGAGGGCCCAACAGTGACAACTTGGTGGTATGGGGGCTTGAACCCTTGACATTCGGATCAGTAATCCAGAGCTTTAACCACTGAGTCACCACTGCCTATAAATGACATCTCTGACCTTTGGACACGGATTAAAACACGAAGGCTGGAATTAGAGCTCCAAACTGGCTAAAACAACCAACTGCTGTAACCTCAGTGTAAAAAAGTGATCATGGGACCATCATGCTCTCCGTGTATGTAACCTTAGGTTGCACATACAGTAGAGTGGAGCCTCTGTTGTCCAAACAGCTGGGTTAGTTGTGTATTTAATAGAATATGGATTTCCAGTATGTGAATCCCTCATTTCAGTGATACGCACAGCCGCTTTTTTACATTGCTATGAACCATGTTGAGCAGTCACACTATACTATAAATCATGTGTTCTGATTTCAACTGGTAAAGTGATTCAGGGTGAAATGAGAAAAAATTTCCAAAAACAGTTATTAATGGATGCCTGAGAGTCTCAGCAGAAGGGTGATCACTCATAACTAATGGCTAGCTTGTTGCTACGCACTACTGTAAATACTGTGCTGCGATTTCAATCCAAAACACCACAAATGTTTGTAATTCACTGCAGAACCAGCAACCACTCAGGCATGGAACTAAAAATGTCTGCAAGTTGTTTTAAATGAACTTCACATGCTCGGACAAAGCCAACAAAAGACACGCGAGGGAGTCGTTAGTGCTATTAACAGATCATTTAATAAATCAGAACCCCAACCGTAACACTGCCCTTCTGCTCTAATACACAGTCTGCCCCTCAACACAGGTTTATTAAAATAAACACTAAGCTGAAGGTTTAATTACATCATTTTCATGTTTGCATATTGAACGCGGCACGGTTATCGTCATCAGTTAACGTGTGGTTAGCATGTCCAACACATGGCGAGAAGGTCCCTGGTTCGAGTCCCAGGTTTGATGAGGGCATTTCTGTGTGGAGTTTGCATGTTCTCTCTGCTTGTGTAGGTTTCCTCCACGTACTCCAGTTTCCTCCCACAGTCCAAAGACATGCACAGTAGGATGATTGTTCCAAACTATCCCTAGGTGTAAGTGTGACTGCGAACGGATGTGTGTGTGTGTGTGTTGGCCCTGCGAAGGTCTGGCGAACTGTTCAGGGTACCCCGCCTGTACTGATAGTAGGATTGATCTGTTCTGCAAATGAACGAATGAATAAATTGTTCTGTGTATTTCCCCCTTAATCATCTGGGTTCAGGCGTATTGATCTGTAACTCATCAATAAAATCAGGAGGTTTGTGGTTTATTATTAACTTTTTGTTTATCTCTGGGTCAGAAATAATGCCAGAGTGAAACACTGCTATCAGCTTTACGCAAACAAACAACAAAACCACCTCCGGAGAACATAATTACTTCTGTTGAGCCTGCAGACTGGAGCGACAGACCGAACGGATAGAGTCATAGCATCATAACAGACAACACCGAGTGTATGAGAGACTCAAGAACAGCAACCTTTAAAGTGCTGTGAGAATTATGGAAAGAACATCTGGAGTGAATTCTGCTTCAACTCACGTTCCATTCAAAACTTCCTACAGCGATGCCGCTGGCTGCTCCTGTTCCCGCAAGACCAACGAAGTGCCCACTGCCAATGTTGCTCGCAAAAAGAGATGCTCCGACCTGTAACATTCCATTGGAGTAGAATAGTTAGGACTTACAGCATTCTGAGACTTTAATTATTTGTGTAGATTTAAGGATGGTGATCTACAAGATTCTCAACACCACCGACCAGAGTGTAAACCCCCGCCCCGCAAACTCACATACCAATAGATCAACGAATCCAACAAATTCATTCAAACGCCATGAGGAAGCAGATCCCCAGGACTGGAGAGATTAGTCGAGTGAAATGATCTGCGATTTTAAATCATTAAAAGAAAATCACGTACCGGCCACCACACCATGGAGCGCCCTGCGAGGAAGTAGCCGCCTACCGTTCCACGATTCGTCCTCAACATGGACTGAGAACCAGGAGGAAATGTACTGATTAATAAGTTTATATTACTGAAAGGATTTAAATATGAAGATTCATTCATTCAAATACAAACCCAAATTCCAACTCCGATGACAATCACGAAGTATCCAAGAATTACAATGATGTCAGCCGCATTGTTAATGATCACATGACTTCTTGAATCCTCAGCAGATTTATTCATTTTCCTCCAATTCTAATCGATCTGAGTGTAATCGTATGCTTTAAATCTCAGTTGAGTTTTGATTCTTAAACACGGATATCTCCAACGCAGTGGAAGAGTCTAAGACCAGGAACGCAAGACCTTTGTTCTGGGCTAAAAGAAGGAAATTAGTGAAAATAATAATTAACATCTTACCATCAGGATTAGTGACGGTGTAGTGAAGCGTGTAACTATTATGAAATAATCTAAAGTACAGCTTTCTGCAGCTCTCAGTTCATTAATAGAACACGAAATAAACCACGACAGAATCATCAGGCTTTCAGCACGAGGGGAACCAAAGTACGTCTATCCAGATGTGCAGTTAGACTGATGTTATAACAGAATGCTCAGGTTTGTTAACCAGTGTACAAGAAAAACTACAGTGAGAGAAATTCCTCAGCGATCTTGAGAGAGTGAAGGAGTTTCAGATCTGACACAACGATCCAGAATTTTCCTGGATTTTTCTCTTTTTAATATTCAAGGTTTTTTCACGATTCTCGTCTAAAGCGAGATTTAACATCCCAGTATACTTTAAAAGGGTACAGCGTGTAACCACTGTGGTTTTATTCCCATGTGGAGCTGGGTTCATTTTTCACCGACACCTTGAAGAAAACTGATCCACGCCATAAAGTCTTCTCCAGCATCCCATAGTCTCTAAATAAGGGTTAGGGTCAGGTCTCTAGCTTTCATTATTTCAGTTAGGGCTGGGCGATATGGCCAAAATATCACATCACGATAACGATAGAAATCATGAGATCACATTTTCTGAAAACCCAAAGAATTAAAAAATTAGAATCTTTTTTTTATCAGTAATGTAAAAATTATTGTAAAAATTATACAAATAAACAATTACATGGATAATTTAAATAAGATTCTTTAAAATTCATAAAATAAAAAAGTAAAATAAGAGTAAATACATGCTAATATTCATAAGGTTGCTTCAGCTGTTTAGCATCAAAAAATGCATTTTAATCCAAATTAAAGGTTAATAATGATAATAATATCACACAATCTTACACACACACACACACTTTATAATATTAATTTCATAAACAATGTGTTTATTTGTTGAAATTCAGCTAAAAAGAAAACAGCAACCTCTAATCTTCTCACTGCTCCAGGTGTGTGTGCGCGCGCGTGTGTGTGTAAGATTCCTCGTGGGATTAATAATTTATCTAAGCTAAAATATATAACCTGCAACTAATGATGAAATTATTGCTACAGTGTATACAGTGTGTGGGGGGTTGTGGGGAGAAGGTGGAGTGGTGGAAATGGAGGAGGGGAGAAGGTGGAGTGGTGGAGGAGGGGAGAAGGTGGAGTGGTGAAGAAGGGGAGAAGGTGGAGTGGTAGATGTGGAGGAGGGGAGAAGGTGGAGCGGTAGAGGTGGGGAAAAGGTGGAGTGGTGGTGGAGGAGGGGAGAAGGTGGAGTGGTGCAGGTGGAGAGAAGGTGGAGCGGTGGAGGTGGGGAGAAGGTGGAGCAGTGGAGGTGGGGAGGCGGTGTAGACCCTGGGCAGCTATGACTTCACACCAGTCTGTCATTCAGAGAGTGATATCTGAGTGAAGTCACTCTGTCTAAATGATGGAAGGTATTATTGTAGAGTGTAATTCACGACACGGTGATGTAAACAGAGCGCAACATGAAGCGATACACACACACACTCACTCACACACACACACACACACACTCACACACACACTCACACACCTCGTATCACAGGGAAGAAAAAGTGCATTGATGTGATAACCTGCACGTTCACTACATTCAGTTGACTGAAATCATCAGTTGACTTCATTTTATTGCCACATTAATGTTGCTGAGCCTCGACCGGACCAACTGGAGCAACAACGCCATGGAGATTAATTACATCCTGTAATCAAGGATAAACGCAAAATATTAGAGCGTGCTACCTTTTTGCTGGCCAGGCAGTGTGTTAGCGCATGTTGTTCATAACTAATATAACTCCAATAATTTCATGGAATTTAACTTAATTTTCATGAATATAATCTTTTACATTTACAGAAATACTGGAGCAACCTGGACTTTTAATGTGTCGCGTTGAATCAGGGATCTTCTTTATTATTCCTTTTCAGTCCAAGTGAAAAATAAAACTGGATCCTGTTGATACGAGTCCGGGGGAGAAATGGTAGAGGGAAGTTTAGATGAGGCACACGAGTGAACTGGAGCAATGATCATCTCTGAGTGAATCAGCTCAGCCGTTCGAGCAGACGGAGCCCAGTTCCACCCAGTTCCACTCGTAACGTCCTTTTTTGTCTGTGTTTATACACAATCATCAGTTCGTCAGTGCGGGGCCTGAGGGATACTCACGCCCTGGAGATGGAAACCAGTCCATCACACACGCATTCACACGCTCAGACGTCAAGCCCACCGACATCAAGATTTCATTAAGGAAAACCCAAGAACCCTGAGGAAACAGGGAGAACAGCTGCCCTAATAATAACCCCAGGTCCAGATCAGACCGGGACGAAACGGGGGTGTAGGGGTTAGCGCGTAGGGGTCAGTACGTTTAGATGCCATTAGACAAGAAAATAAATCGTGTTAGTCAGAGAAATTACTGCAAATCAGATTCAGACCTGGCTCTGCTCATCTGTCGCTAAAGGCCAGGCACATCTTCCAACCAACAAGGCCCCCGGCACACTGTGACCATCCTACGGGACATGCACCTTCAATCAGGCACATCTGTGCAAATAAGCCAAACATTGTAATTAAAGATAGGAAAGAAAAAAATGTGTTAATGGATATTTTAGTACCATCTGAGAGCAACGTCTCAACAAAAACAGCAGAGAAAATAACAACCTGGAACTGGAAACAACAAGAACGTGGGCATTAAAACAGACATCGTTCCAGCGGTGGTAGGGGCTCTAGGGGTAATACACAAGAACACCTACACAAGATACCTGGCAACATCAAGCAGGAAGGACTGCAGAAGACGCTACTGGGATCTGCTCAGAGAAAACCTAAAATACCCCCATCACTTCAACTTAATGTACTCTTAGGCCTGTGGGTTCAGTACTGAGACTATAAACAAAGACAACAATAACTACAATAAAACACTTCTGATAAAAATTTCGTCTGCGGATATAAGACCAGGATTCCATAAACTGTGAAACGGACTTCGAGCTGTCCAGTAGTTACAAGATATAAAGGTACATGGAAAAGTCTTTAAGTAATTATTATCTCCTAATTAGTGAAGACGATTGATGAAATAAGTCATCGCAAAAATTTACATCCATCTGCCAATAACACGTGAAATTTACTCTGATCAACTGGTCCAACAGGTTTTTAGCTATTAACGTCCGAAAAGTTACCTGGAATAATAATAATAATGATAAATAATATAACAATAATAATAATAATAACAACAATAAATAATATAATAATAATAAATAACAATAACAATAATAAATAATATAATAATAATAATAACAATAATAATATAGTAATAATAATAATATAATAATAAATAATAATAACAACAACAATATTAATAATAATAAAAACAATAACAATAATAATAATGATAACATTTAAGTAAACATTAATTTGATACTTAAATGAAACTCTGGATGGTATTTAGTTTCCACACCGAGAGGTTTATTTTTTTCCTTGCTGTTACTGAAATGTTCTTTTCTGAATAAAGGCAGCGCTACAGACTCTTCTCCCTTAACGATAGGTTCATATAAAAAACACAATAAAAAAGAATTTAAAGAGCTCATTTTGGCTCTGGATATGAATAAACCACCACCACCTGCAGTAAAAATGAATTTATTGTGATGCAAAGTAGCATATAATCAATTAAAAAAGCTCACTGCATGACACACCAGAAGGGTTAAACCTGTTTCTGATAAATCGGTTGACCCACAGTTTTTATTCTTTTGGCTCAGGTAAAACTTGCTCATCTTTCCATTCACTTAAAGAAAAAACACAAAGACATCCGTTTGGTTTCAACTGGGACTTGATGGTGTAAAATCTTCTGCTCGACCCTGAAGTCACAGGTGTTTGAGGTTAAAAGATCCCAGACCAGAATTTCCCATTCATTTCAGTTCCTTCAAACTCGGAGCAGAGTTCACGATTAATTCGCCTCCTGAAGGGACCGAAGGCAGAAACACAAACCCAAAAAGCTTCGAGAGAAAAAGATAAGAGGTTGGTGATGTCAGCGCGACACAAATGTCAAGCTGATATTTTAGGTAAAACATGAGACTTGAGATGGGAATCACCAGGGGCCACCCGATACGATACCACGATCCGATAGATTCCAATTTGATATTACCATTTTGCCACGGTGGTGTAGTGGTTACCTCGTCCACCTCACAGCAGGAAGGTCCTGGGTTTGAGTCCCGGGCTCAGGGGGGGGCGTTTCTGTGTGGAGTTTGCAAGTTCTCCCCTTGCTTGTGTGGGTTTCCTCCGGGTACTCCGGTTCCCTCCCACAGTCCAAATACATCCATCTTCAGCTAAGTGGGTAAATAAAATTGCGCCTAGGTGAGAGTTTGGGCCTCATTCATAATTATCACTTGAAGTCTTTTTATTAAACTGTTCTTTAAAAATCTGTAAGAAAAGTCTCCGTCAGATTCATGGCGTGTTCCTGAACCCTGGATTTGTTCACAGCTGGATTCTTAGAATGGTGAATCCTAATGACTTCAGAAATAAAAGCATGTTACTCTAATTAGCATAGGGGAAAGCCCCTTAAATCCCCATAAAAGGACAAAGGGGGCGTGGGGATAAACGAATATTCATGAAGACAGAAACAATGATAAAGTGAACCTGGAAATCCACAGAAGCGCCAGAATCGAACAGGAAGGAACTTCAGTTCCTCTGAAATAGAGGTGCTGCTGGATGAGGAAAACTCCAGGGAGATTTTATATTCGGTAGTGTGCATGGAGTTAAAACAAAATGGAGAAAAAAAATGTAACAAAAATAAAGCGTAAATACAGACGTGAGCTGCTGCGGCTGCTCGTGCCGTCCTATACGCACCTTCTCGAGTGTAAAACACTTCACACCGGCTGCATTTTAATATACTGTATCCATCCACTTCCAGCGCGGGTCCCCGGGCTCCTAGTGCAGAGCGTCACTGTAAAAACGAAAGCCTGCGGCCAGATTGAACACACGGTTCTGGGAATCGCAGGGGATTTGGATCAGGAGAGTGTGCACGGTCTACTGCGCCTATACTGTTGATGAGAAAACACTGTTCATGTTCAGGACCGGGGAAGTGAATTATTGTCTGGCCAGTAGGTTTATGATCTCCGGGACTCGCGGTAGGGCACGGTTGATGCCTGTGATATTATACACCCTGGTCTCTGAGCTCCCCCTGAAATGTCCCTGGGTCCAAAAAAGCCCGGGGCCAGACCATAGCTGAACATGTGGTGGTACCTGGTTGGAGCGTCGGGTGTGGACCTGCAGCTCCAGGTGTTGCACAGCTGCATGAGAAATGCTCTCGGTGGCCAAAAAAGGTTTCGAAGTCGGTCTCCGTGATTAAATCTGCATGGGCCTCGAAGAAGCGTTTTCTTCTAAGTGTACGAGCTGTAACTGATTCGGTTGCAGTAAATATGGCAGTGTTCAAAGAATTGAGCTACGATCACCCTGTCAATAACATCATCGCCTAATAAACAAGCCGTGGTTTCTAATAACCATCATCGATAGGTCAAGTGATATTTATTTGTATGAAGGTTTGTAACATAATGAAAATAATGATTTTAAAAGTTTGATATGGTAAATATTTTTGTCTCTGAGCTCAGATGTTAGACAGCAAAAGATCGGTGCAGAACAGGGCTCTTTGATGTTTGTACATTCGGATCACAGCTAAAAACAAATCCGCGATAAGAAAGTACTGGTGAATACCAGAAAGGTGCGTGAGGGAGACTTAAGAACAGATTTCTTTGTAAGAACGCTTCATGAATGAGGCCCAATGTTAGCAAATAAATTACTCCTGCAGATGTGTGAGTAGTTTAGAGTGCGCCCCCTGAAGGACACCAGAGAAATGACGGTATCACCTCAAATTCATTCATGTTTTTGATTGAGGAGGAGGCGGCAGTGCAACCATGCATGAATCACACACACACACACACACACACACACTTAATCTCGACATGAAACTCACTATTAAGTGCTATTTATTTCGCTTCGTCCCAATACTTTTGCTCAGTGAATAATTGGGTCTGCTGCTGAAGATGTGCAGTTTAAGCTGTTGAACATCTGGACGTACAGAGCAGTGAGTCAAGGCTGAAATTCTGAAGATCTTATCTTTGAGATCTTTTGATCTCAAACCCAAAAGTGTTCAGTGTAGAGCAGAATCAACGAAAACAAATGGAACTGCTGTTCCAATACTTTTGAAAGGGGGCCGTAGGTCTTTCCAGAGAGAGAACTCATCCTGTGCTGCTGATGTGTTTAATAAAAGCATGTGAAGAGAATGTTTCCTGGAAGGTAGCGTGAGGAGAAGCTGCCGCTCTGACATCATTCGTTAATAATTCCAAAAATAAAATTATTTTAAAAACACAATAAAATGCTGAGATTTATTTACTGTTTTTATAAATAGGGGTTTTAGATTTGGAGATGAAATCCTTGGTTGTGCTCCGGATGTTAAAGATCCGACATTAAGGCAAAAAGTCCGAGCAGAACGAAAATAACTACAATAACAATAACAAGGCGGAGAGACGTTCAGATTAGTGTCGGATTAGAATCCCGCGCTGCAGGGGGTATGGAATTACTCTCAGTGTACATAGCGCCGCGCGCGCGTGCGTGCGTGCGTGCGTGTGTGTGTCGGGAGTGCAATTCATCTCGTTACTGTATTCGTTCAATACAAATTACATTTAAACTGCGAGGTCGTTTAAAAACAGCAACCAAATTAAAATTTAAGTTAATATTTACAAATATTATCATTAAAATCACTGTGTGATTACAACCGCCGGGCTCGTCCGAGGTGCAGAGCGCTTTAAAACATCTAATATTCCAGCCTAATTCTGGACCTGATTTATTGCTTGTTGTCATGATTTCGGTTCATCGTGTCGTTCTCAGCGCGGTTTCAGACAATCCTGTACATTAAAGAGAAATCTCAGGAACATGCATGACTGGAATTTTATTTTTCTGCATTCGAACCCGAAGCAGTGAGAAAGAGGAGCCTTCACAACACCAGAAGCATCGGCTGCCGACGTGACGTGATGTGTCATAAAGGGCGTCATGATCGAATTTAATACGACTGATCGGAGGGGACGACTCCCACACGCCTTCCCGAAAGATCATCACACATCCTGAATCGCACGTCTGGTTCTGCGGTCTCTTGCCAGGTCCGCCGGCTTTCGTTTCCGTCTCTTTTCCTTCCCCTGTTTCTCCATAGCAGTTCTAATGCGTGCCAAGATATGCTTTTTGGGGAATTTGAGAGTGGTGCATCCAAACTGACTGACTCCGCCCGTATCTCCTGGTAGTTTCTCACGTCTCTGGACCCAGCTCCGCCAGCCGGGCTTCCAACAGTACACGCTGTCGTAAAACCTGGAGCCGTTCTCCCCACCCAACACATAAATCCTACGCTTCCACCTCGCGACACCTGCGGCGGCTATGCGCCGTGGCAGACCCGGAAAAACAACTGGACTGGGAGCGCGGTCGGTTCCACCTCCTGCCATTCTCTCGATTCCAGCCATGATGTCCCGGTCCATCCCCACTGCCCGTGCTTCTCGGAAAAATAAAACTCGTCCGGTGGCGTCCAGTGGTTCCAAATGGGTGTAATTGCCGTCCAGAAATTTAGCAGAGTCGCGCATGTACCCACCTACAGCGCACACGCCTCCGTGTACCGCGACTCCTCCAGCTAGGCAGGTGGCGCCGGAATCCAGGCCGACACGATTCCATGTTTTTGTGCTGGTGTGGTAGATGAGAACACCAGCATGCACCACGGCCCTGTTCTGCTCCAACGTGGTGCCACCAAGCAAGTACAGTCGGCCCCGGAGCATGGCGCACGCAAACGAGCGCAGGGGAAATGGCAGGCGGGGCCCTGGTCCCCACGCCAACGCGGTGAGGTCGAACGTTTCACAAGTATCCAGAAGAGCCGTCCTGTTGCAGCCGCCCAGGGCGTACAGAAGGTTTCCTGAACCCAGGAGTCCGAACATGGCGCGTGGCTGCTCCATGGACGGCCGCGATATCCAGCGGTCCAACACGACGTCGTACTCGTGCATTGACGATGAAACCTGGCCTGTTCTTAAAATCCCACCAGCTACAAAGAGGCGGCTGCCGACAGCAGTGCAACCGGGACACAGCAACGATCCCAGCGCCGACAGTTTCTCCCATTTCCCTGTGCGTGGGTCAAAACAATCCACCGTGTAGTCGCTCTCCCGTAAATCCTCGTCTTCCCTGGGCTTCAGGTCCACGCAAACAATTTTCTTCTCAAGCATGCCCTCCCGGGGCCTCAGAGGTCCCCCCATACCCTCGGTGCCCGCCCTGGGACCGAGCTCTTTGTTGAGTCGCCGGCTCTCCTCGGGGGCTAGGAGGCCCGGGCGCAAGTGATGAAGCAGAGCAGGCATGTGGGTGTAGCGCTCACCGGGCCGGTGCTCTGCCCAGCGTCGTGCCGCATCGTAGACCTCCGTCTCGGACTCCACCCCCAGCCGGTCGGACTCCAGAAGGCTTCCCAGGGTTCCTGGGTCCAAGAGGAGGAAGTCTCGCTGCCGTGCGACGCGAGGGAAGTGCTGAGCCACCAGTCTTAAAGAAGCTCGGAGTAAGAGCTGGTCGTGATGCGAGCGTGCCAGAGAGTACATCCCCAAACAGTTTTCCTCAGACAGGTGCTCAAACAGGAACCTAAAGAGAGAGAAAAAGGTTCAGCGTTCAATTCACAAAGATATCTGATCAGGTGACACAGCCGGACGTTGTACCATCGAACCGCGGCGTGAAACTAAACCAAAACATGCATTGAAGCATTCCTTCCCCACTGATTTGGAGTTAAATTGTTTAAATAAACTCGAAGAGGAACCGGTGAAATGCAGAACTTTTATCTTCTTCTGCTCACCTGGAACAAAGATTCTGTAAAGGCATGACTTGAAGGCGGTTTGCCGCCACAAACAGATCCTCGGCCGTCTCCAGGCTGAGCCCGGCCTCTCCGGTGTAGATGAACTGGATCACTGTCTCCATGACTGAAGGCGTCACCTCCTCCAGACGGATCTCGGTGAGACGAGACTCGACCAACGGGCTGGTGAACATGGCACGGAAGTACGGGCTGACGGCGGCCAAAAGAACCCTGCAAACAAGTCGAGAGTCAGTTCCACAAAACACAAAAACTCGATTCATCTTCACCAGAGTCATGTGATAAACATCAGTGGTGTCATTACAGCCACAGCGTAAATTTGTTAAATATATTTAACAAACAGTTAAATATATTTCTGCAAAATAATCCATCTGATCACCGAATTGGAAAAATCATCTGAATGCTCCAATATCATCATCACCTGCAGTGTTCGTTACAGTGTTTGTTACAGCACTTATTACAGTGTTCGTTACAGCACTTATTACAGTGTTCGTTATAGCGCTCCTTACAGTGTTTGTTACAGCGCTCCTTAGTGTTTATTACAGCACTCCTTACAGTGTTTGTTACAGCACTCATTATCGTGTTCGTTACAGCGCTCCTTACAGTGTTTGTTACAGCACTCATTATCGTGTTCGTTACAGCGCTCCTTACAGTGTTTGTTACAGCACACATTACTGTGTTTGTTACAGCGCTCCTTACAGTGTTCGTCACAGCGCTCGCTACCATGTTTGTTACAGCACTCATGACATTGTTTGTTACAGCCCTCATTATTGTGTTTGTTACAGCACTCGTTACCGTGTTCATCACAGCGCTCCTTACGGTGTCTGTCAAAGCGCTAATTACAGTGTTTGTTACAGCACTCGTTACTGTGTTTGTCACAGCGCTCCTTACAGTGTTTATTACAGCACTCATTACGGTGTTGTTACAGCACTCATTACCAGGTTTGTTACAGCTCTCATTACCGTATTCGTTACAGTGCTCCTTACAATGTTTGTTACAGTGCTTGTTACCATGTTTGTTACAGCGATCCTTACATTGTTTGTTACAGCACTCATTACCGTGTTCGTTACAGTGCTTCTTACAGTGTTTGTTACATCGCTCGTTACCGTGGTCGTTACAGCGCTCATTAGAGTGTTTGTTACAGTGCTCATTACAAGGTTTGTTACAGCTCTCGTTACGGTATTAGTTACAGTGCTCCTTACAATGTTTGTTACAGCGCTTGTTACCATGTTTGTTACAGCGCTCCTTACATTGTTTGTTACAGCACTCATTACCGTATTCGTTACAGTGCTCCTTACAGTGTTTGTTACAGCGCTTGTTACCATGTTTGTTACAGCTCTCCCTACATTGTTTTTACAGAACTCATTACCGTATTCGTTACAGTGCTCCTTACAATGTTTGTTACAGCGCTGTTACCATGTTTGTTACAGCGCTCCTTACACTGTTTGTTACAGCACTCATTACCGTGTTCGTTACAGCGCTCCTTACAGTGTTTGTTACAGCGCATGTTACCATGTTTGTTACAGCGCTCCCTACATTGTTTGTTACAGAACTCATTACCGTATTCGTTACAGTGCTCCTTACAATGTTTGTTACAGCGCTTGTTACCATGTTTGTTACAGCGCTCCTTACAGTGTTTGTTACAGCACTCATTACCGTGTTCCTTACAAAGCTCTTTACGGTGTTTGTTACAGTGCTCATTACCAGGTTTGTTACAGCTCTCGTTACCGTAGTCGTTACAGTGCTCCTTATAATGTTTGTTAAAGCGCTCGTTACCGTGTTCATTACCGTGTTCGATACAGCGCTCATAACTGTGTTCGTTACAGCGCTCGTTACCATGTTTGTTAAAGCGCTCCTTACAGTGTTCGTTAATGCTCCTTACAGTGTTCGTTAACGCTCCTTACAGTGTTCGTTAATGCGCTCCATAGTGTTCGTTACAGCGCTCCTTACAGTGTTCGTTACAGCGCTCCTTACAGCTTTCGTTACAGCGCTCCTTACAGCTTTCGTTACAGCGCTCCTTACATTGTTTGTTAAAGCGCTCCTTACAGTGTTCGTTAACGCTCCTTACAGTGTTCGTTAAAGCTCCTTACAGTGTTCGTTAATGCGCTCCATAGTGTTCGTTACAGCGCTCCTTACAGAGTTTGTTACAGTGCTCCGTACAGTGTTTGTTACAGCGCTCCTTAGTGTTCGTTACCGCGCTCCTTACAGCGTTCGTTACAGTGCTCCTTATAGCATTTGTTACAGAGCTCCTTACAGCGTTCGTTACAGCACTCCTTACAGCTTTCATTACAGCGCTCCTTACAGCGTCTGTTACAGAGCTCCTTACAGCGTTCGTTACAGCGTTTGTTACAGTGCTCCTTAGTGTTCGGTACAGAGCTCCTTACAG
>JAQMYF010000025.1:1350769-1361604 GCA_030014195.1 Neosilurus mollespiculum | reverse complement strand
CTCTCTCGTCCCTACCTTCCTCCCTCACCATCCTCTTTTGTCCCCACCTTCCTCTTTTGTCCCCACCTTCCTCCCTCACCATCCTCTCTTGTCCCCACCTTCCTCCTGTCCCCACCTTCCTCCCTCACTATCCTCTCTCATCCCCACCTTCCTCCCTCACCATCTTCCTCTCGTCCCCACCTTCCTCTCGTCCCCACCCGTTCTGCAATGTCTTCCCTTTTTTATGAACAGGTGAACATTCTTCTTCCTTTTCAGCCTATCATAAAGCCAGATGTCCTTTCCAGCCAGATCACAGTCTACTTCCTCATGGTTCTCAATTAAATTAAATTAAATTAAATTACCTACAGACCACTTTAACCAATTCACTTTCAGAAACAAGAAAAGAAATGGTAGCTTTCACTTTATTTCACTTATGAGCATGAACAATGGTATCATAAAGAACCTCACCTGCTAATAACCCCGCTAATAAATACATTAAGCTCATTTATTCATTAATTTCCTGAAGCGTTTAATTAGGGTCGCGGGGAGGCTGGCGCCCAGCTCAGCCGACTCTGGGCGAGGGCGGGGTACACCCTGCACAGCTCGCCATGCCATCACAGGCCAGGGCTACATCAAGCTAATAAATACTGCTAATGAATATATCAAGAAAAAGACCCGCCTTCTACTTCAGCTTGATGACCAATCAGAGTCTTGGCATTTTGAGTGGCACCCGGGATGGCCAATAAAATGTCCATGATGGTTAACTCGACACACCTGATAGCTCTTAGTGTCAGGTACCTCCACCAGGCACAGATTTTTCTAGCTTGACATTGTTAGTGAAATGTCTTCTTTAGTTCATGCTCATATTATTTATAAATCCACTCAAGGTTTAAACAAATTCAGTTCAGTTACGACTCACACCAGAAAAGAAATACAAGAACATATTTCATATGATCTAAACTGATAATGTTTTTATGATTTTTTTACCGTAAGGACTCAGTTTAACCCCCAGCTGTGTTTCAGACCCCAGTCTTTTTATTCATTTATTTTCTGAACCACTTAATCCTAATCAGGGTCGCGGGAAGGTTGGCGCCCATCTCAGCCGACCCTGGGCGAGGGCGGGGTACACCCTAAACAGCTCGCCAGGCCACCGCAGGCCACCTTTACATTTTTTACAAAAACTAATGAAATTAGTTCAGTAGAGAATTAAAGCCCATAATCACACACCTCCAAACTGCTCTGCATGGTAACCCTATGGGCTAAACATCAATAAAATAAACTGCATGTTTTCCCCACTGACAGAATGAAATATTATTATAAATCTCTGACATCATCTCGCTGATCCCTTCAGAGACACAACTCACCCCTTTCTCCTTTTTTGTTCTCACCCCGTACTCTGCTACCACACCGGACTCTCTGATATTAAAAAGTTGACTTCGCAGAATTCAGGAAGACATTTTTCCCAAAGTGATATTAAAAGTACCTTTACAAAGAGAAAAGGATGGGACGAAGTGCAGCATGTGTGAACAGAGCTGCCATCCTTGGTGTCTAAGACTTTTCCTGGTGATTTGTATTCAGAATCCTTTCAGTGATTTGTCAGTTCCTTTTCAGAGTGGTGATCAACCCCGTTCCCGGAGATCTGAACCTCCCTGAAGACTCAAACTCCAACCGTAAGGAAGCCCCCAGACTTCCTTTTAAGTCTCAAGTCTTGATTGGATGGAACAGTGGCGTAGAGGTTGGCACGTCTGTCTCACAGCAAAAACCTCAGACGTTTCTGTGTGGAGTTTTCATGCTTTCCCTGTGGTAGTGTGGGTTTCCTCTGGGTACTACAGTTTCCTCCTACAGTCCAAAGACATGCACATTAGACTCAGTGGCTGTCCCAAATTGCCCCAAGTGTGTGAATGGTTGTGTAGCAATGGTCTGGCGAGATATTCAGGGTGTACCCCACCTTTGACAAGAATTGGCTGAGATAAGCTCCCCGCGATTAAGCGGTCTGGGTTTGAGCACCACTGCTTTATAACATTCCAGAATGTGGCTTTAATCATGTATAAAACTTCAGAACCTGTCCAGATGTGCAACCTCTCTCCACTCACTCTTTCTTCTGTGGCAGCTTTTCATCACATTTTACCAACACTTTCCTCCGCAAGTTTCACTTTCCCTCCCTTAAAGTGTCAATACTCAATCATATTTATGCTTTTATTTATTTCATTAATTAACGGACAGAAATCACAAAATGACACATTCACGCAGATTCAGTTCAGCAACAAAAGATTCTCATGTTTTTCAACAAAAGCTGTTCAGATTTCAGATACTTACAAAAGAAAAGAAAGAAAGAAAGAAGAGCAAACGTGTTCAAAGAGGTTTATACTGTTTATCTGTGTGAAATGTTCCTTATTAAACTCCCCTGGACTCCAGAGAACAATCCGGATCTTCCAGGTGAGATTCCCAGCAGAGCAAAAACAAACAAACCATGACGGTTCTTAATTAAAATTAATTTTAATATATGTATGCATGTACACGCACACACACACACACACACACACACACACGCGCGCGCGCGCACACATTAACTTAAATTCATGTAACATGTGACTAAGTGGTACGTGTGTAGGAGTCTCTGGAGAACACCTGCCCAGGTGAGAGATTTCCTTCCAGCCGAGATGATGATGATGACGATGATGATAAAATGGGAAATTGTAGAGATGCTCTTCTTTGGTAGAGTCTCTCTCTTCTCGTCATCCTTTAGGTGAATGGGCATGGCTCATAAGCCCCGCCTCCCTCTGAAAAGTTTTGTGCATGTGGGCGTGGGATTAAGGTATAAATACTGATATGTAGAGGAGTACATTTCTGCCCCTTGTGAGAAAACAGGTGTTCAGCACCTGCAGTGTTTACCTGCACAGGTACTACACCTCCACCTCCCTCACAGCTCAAACGGATCATTATTTCACTGAAGGACAGAAGGAAAGGAGTCCCTTCCTGTCCACACCCCGATACCTTGTTTTGCGTTTCCTGTTCCACGCGGAGCGTCAGCCGTGTTCCACCTGTGTCAGGTGTGATGCTGTAATTTGTACTAATGTGATAAAAAAGTTTTTAGAAACATGTCTTTAAAGCTACTTGGAACAACAAAACAGTGCAAGAGCGCGAGTCTGTCGCCGTGGGTGGGGTTCAGACAACAGTGCTATAAGAACGGGTTTGTGGAGGAACTTCCAGGGTACTGTACCACCGGTGCTCCGGCCTGGAGAGAGAGAGCGAGAGAGAAAGAGAGTGAGAGACAGCAGACGGAAACAGACACAGGGGGCACAGAGAGAGACAGGCAGACAAAGTAAAAGACAGACACAAACAAGTAGAGAGACAGAGACAGCGAGCAAGAGAGACAGAGAGTGAGAGAGACAAAGACAGAATAAACTGAACAAAGAAATACAGCACTGATACACACCAGAAACGGGTTACTGGTGACTCCGGGTGCTGCCATGTTTTGTCCAAACTGAGCTACAGCAGCTTTGGGTTGACTGAATGCAGTGAAACCGCCACCTACACACACACACACACACACACACACACACACACACACTCAATACTAATACTGTACCAAGTTATAATCCTATGTTTTGACGAGCCCCCCCCCAGCCTCAGTACCGTTGGCTTGTGGAGCGTAGGCCTGAGGCTGAGGGAAACCCTGCCCCGGGAACGCTTGCTGGAAGTTTCCACTGAAGCTTGTGGGAAGGTTGTAGGCAGCCGTGTTACTAAAGCCAGATGGCATGCTCATAGAGCCGGGACCGAAGGAGGCTGTGAAAACAGAGAAGAGAACATCACATGGCATCACAGACAGCGTCGCTATGATGATATGAGACAGGTGCTGTATGTAACTCTGATCGTAACGGAGGTGCAGTCAGTATTCCACAGTACGATAAACAAACACTTTACAGTAAACACTCAGAGCTCACTGCACTACCTACTGTATCCTACAACACACACACACACACACACACACACACGTGTAAATTAACCAGGCAGATCACATCCAGTTTTATAGCTGAACTACTACCACAGCCCTGCATGATGTATTTATCATGATAAAAATGTCATGGGAACGATGTGATCTGATTGGTTCAGTATCAGGGGATTAGTGAATAATGCTTGAATCAAAATGCCAGTCACCCATTTTGTCACCGTCTCTTGGAGAGGGTGGTATCATCATAATCAGGGTTTAAACTGGAAAACCATACCATAAAAATCTAGTTTTAGTTGGTTTATCACGTGTTTCTGTTTATTCTATACTAAAACTGTCAATGAGTATAAAACACACCTTTCCAAAGGGTGATCTAACCTCTCCCTGTCATGGTGAAAATATATAAGTAGAAACTTTAGAAATCAAGGTTAAGTTTGCTTTATGTTTCCATTAAGGGTATACTTAAACTCTTAAGAGATGCCATTACACAGATTTAAAAAAAGGATTGGGGGAGTTGGGGTGGGAGGTGCTGGGATTGGGGATTGGGATCAGGCCAAAAATAAGGATCAGGAGCACAGCACTCAGGATGCAGACTGGGAACAAGAAATAACTTCATACCAAGATATGCTGCAGGGTTTCCACTGGCCTGTAACCCTCCTGACAGCTCTGTACCACACACACACACACACACACACACACACACACAGCAAAAACACAATCACACACCTGACAGCATTGAAGCAGCAGTGTACAGTACAGTCCCTCATACAGGTGGTGTAATAACCTGGGATCTGTCTCTGTTACTCAACTTTAACCTACAGGTGCTGAGCATTCAGCCTGGAACGCTGCAGCTCAACACTGCCATCTACAGGCTTAAAACAGGTGGAAAAGGGGCTGAATTTGGGACACCGTGTACCTCCTGTACAGAAGAAAGTAGCTGTTCTGAACACTGTGCAAGTGATTCTATACAGCGACAGGGGGATGCAGGTTTCTTTCAACATTATCACTCTTATTACACACCCAATCCCTATAGAAATGTAATGATCTGACACAAAACAGTGATTCAAAAACGAACTTACTGGTTCCATTAATGATGCAGTATATAGAGCTGCAAACCGGCCAATCAGACTTGAGTATTCAAATGAGCGTTGTAAAAAAAGGAATGCTTTGACTTCCTGCTTCTGATTTCACATCTGACCTCGAGCTGAAGATAAAATTCCTTGAGATATGTAACCTAAAAATATCTGTACAAGTAAATCTATACTAAAACTCTTGATATAAACTGTAGACACGGGCAGTGTGTGAGTGTGAGAGAGAGTGTGTGTGTGTGTGTGTGTGTGTGTGTGTGTGTGTGTGAGAGTGTGTGTGTGCGCGTGACTCATTCCGGGGTTCTGCGATGCCTTCTGGTGGCCTGAATAACCGATGACACCCGGAGCGATTGTTCAAACTAACCCTCACGTGGACAGACAGACCCTGCTGTTTTTTGGGGTTTTTTTGAGTAAGGAGAGTAAACCCTAACCTGGACCCTTACCTGGTGCTGGTCTCCCATTGGCCTGAAATGGATTTGAGGGCGGAGCAGCTTGTGGCATTCCAGTAGAGACAAAGGGATTTGTTGATGGGCCTGATGGACACAAAAAGTGTATTTAATCAATATCGAATCTGGAGATATCACCCATCCATCTGTCTGTGCATTCATTCTATTCTGATTATTCATGTCAGATGTAGGCCGTGTGGCACTTCGTCTACGTTGTACCAAACCTTCACCAGTGTAATGATTGCTAGCCTCAAACTGTTTTCAGTTGTTGGCTTCCCGAGCAACACGAGGCAGAGACGCCTGCAGTCACACCACGCCTGTGGGTTTGGAATGAACCAAACATGGCGTGACCAAGCAGCCAATAAAACACTTGAGCACAAGAGCCTTTAGTCTCCCCTCAGGACTAAACTGTTCCACAAACGCTGCGAGCTTCAGACTTCGAAAACAGCAGCGAGTCCACTTTTACACTACAGGTAGAGGACGATTCCTCTGCACACCCACTGAATTCAGAAATGTGTATTATACAACTATAACAGATCTGAGCGTACGGAGCATTTCAGAGCCATTAACATCTTCACTACTGCCATGTCATCGTGTTTACCTCCGAAGCCCTGGGGCAGCGCCGCCTGCTGCGGTTGTGGTGCAGATACTCCAGGAGGAGCTCCAAACACAGACCTGAAAAAGGACAGAGGGGAACATGCGATGAGTGACACCAATAGAGGGTGTCGATGACTGGGTGTCCGTGGCGTTCATGCTGAACATCAGAGCGACAAAGTGCCCTGCTGAGGTGTAAAAATCCATGAGCTGCTCTCAGGGATTCACACACAACACGCAGTGTGTAGAGATTATACAGAACACGGCGGAGAGGATTGAGGAGAAAACGCTAGATCAAACGCACCTCACTCGAGACATCCTCACTCGGTCCCATCTGTCTACTTTATTCTGGGTCCTGAGAAATTTGCTGCTTGTCGAATTTCATGGGTCATAAAAATAAATAAAACCAAAAAGACGTAGGACACGGGGTACTACTGGAAGCTGTTTATTATCCCATATCAATCAAACCCCTGCTTTAAAGTTCATGATAAATAAAAAATTACTTTGTTTACAGTTTATTTAGATTTTTTCTTGTCGGTATGTGCGTAACGGTGGAGTATGTGGTATTTACCCTGGGGTACTGGTGGCAGTGCCAAAGCTGCTGCTACTGGGGGCTGGGGCGCTGAAGGCGGTGTCAAGTAGAGCGAGTGCCGCATAGCGATCGCTGCCCAACATGGCCGCCTGAGGCGGGGGCGGACCCACACCTGCTGAGGGCGGAGCTGAGCTCGAACCTACAAGTCAACCAAACAATGAAAATGAGGCCCAGTTTTCTGAATTACCTCTTCATCGTATTAATGATTATATTACTGCATAATTCAGCACCGATCATCGCAGATAAACACGTGGTGCGAGAGTGATGTGAGAGTTTGTACCTTGTTCAGTTTTGCCAGTGCTGAAGATGTTGTCCAGGTCAGCAAGTGCAGCATACCTGTCAGCAGGTACAGCCCCTCCGTCAGCTTTAGCCCCACCCCCAGAGCAATTGGCCTGGGCGGAGCCGTAGGTCGCAAAGTCGGCACTGCAGGACTTGGGGAAGTTGTCAAAGTTGGCAAAGTTGGCGTTGGCCAGTCCCGCTGAGCCACCTGTAGGAGAGACGGATATGATGAATCGAGAAATCTGGACAGGGTCACGTCAAGGAGAAAGTACTCCACGCTAATCCTTTCCTACATGAAAAACAACCCAAACATACACCACCCACATTTCTCCAAGCAAACCTGCACACACGTGTAATACAACCACGTTCCTCATGTAAACAACAGGCAAACAATTTACAGAATGAAAACCTCAAAACAAATGTTTACAGCTTTTCCTCCACATGGTGCTACAAAGCATGATGGGAAACCTGAACCCTGTACAAATTGCTTCCCGGTCGAGTGTCAGTGAAGCTTTGAGGAGCTGTTCACTGGTAATATGACTCCAAACGGAAGAACTACATTTCAACCCCCGCAGTAAACCGAGACAGCAGACAGAAAGTTCTCTCGGATTTACTTTACTGTGTTGTAACCTGCTCTCACTACAGCAATATATTTATCAATTAACTTGGGTTGCTACAGTGCTGATAACTTGCCCAGGGAGTACCCCACACCCCCCCTCGACGTCTGCCGGGATTGGCTCCCCGCTCACACACAGGGTGGAAAACACAAGAGGTTTTAAAGATGAAGTGTGCGGGATGTGTACGTGATGTAAACACTGGAGTGTAAGGTGATAAATACAGGTGATGAGATGCTCAGATGAATGAACATGAACACAGTGTGTGTGTGCATACCTGTTTGTGCAGGTTGAAATGGTGCTTGAGGGGCAGAGGGAAATGCAGAACTCTGTGCAGCACCAGAACTCCCAAACGCATCAAAATTTGCAAACTCTGTGCTAGCGTTAGCATTCTGTGCTGCTGGAGGCCATAACACACACACACACACAGGATGAGAAATGAGAGATGAGTGAACATGGTGGAACAAAAGGTCTCACACACACCAGTCATCGCAAGATGTTATGAAAGATGAAGTGATGAACTGAAACTCATGTTTTTACGGAGTCACCGAAAAGAAATCAACAAATACTAAAGTAATGGATGTGTTGGCAGCACTAAACCTACACCTGCTCTCCTACTGGAACATCCAGAACTTTCCCTTTGAGAGGGCTCCTGCTGTATGCTGAGGCGAGACCTCCCTCAAGAGATTTTAATGGACCGTGTATTTAAAACAGGAACAGTTAAAATTGTGTTGATGACAGATCTGGTTTTAATGTTTCCTTCTGATCATGTTAATGATTACAATCGATCAAATCATTTATTTAAACAATTCTCTTTCAAATCAGCAACACACCACAGAAACACACAAAACAAATTAATCACCCAAACAAAGGAATTATTTCAAATGAATCACCCAAACAAACAAGCGAATCATTTCAAATGAATCCCCCAAGCAAACAAAGGAAAATTGTCAAATGAATCACCCAAACGAACAAGCAAATCATTTCAAATGAATCACCCAAACAAACAAGCGAATCATTTCAAATGAATCACCCAAACAAACAAAGGAAAGATGTCAAATGAATCACCCAAACGAACAAGCAAATCATTTCAAATGAATCACCCAAACAAACAAAGGAAACATGTCAAATGAATCACCCAAATGAACAAGCAAATCATTTCAAATGAATCACCCAAACGAACAAGCAAATCATTCCAAATGAATCACCCAAACAAACAAGCAAATCATTTCAAATGAATCACCCAAACGAACAAGCAAATCATTTCAAATGAATCACCCAAACGAACAAGCAAATCATTCCAAATGAATCACCCAAACAAAGGAATCATTTCAAATGAATCACCCAAACGAACAAGCGAATCATTTCAAATGAATCAACCAAACGAAGAAGGGAATCATTTCAAATGAATCACCAAAGAACTTTTCATATAAATCCT
Organism: Neosilurus mollespiculum; assembly: GCA_030014195.1. Taxonomy (NCBI): domain Eukaryota; kingdom Metazoa; phylum Chordata; class Actinopteri; order Siluriformes; family Plotosidae; genus Neosilurus; species Neosilurus mollespiculum. The sequence continues at coordinate 1,352,625 of JAQMYF010000025.1, read as the reverse complement.
ACAAACAATAAGAATAAACAGAATCTGATTGGTGATCCACTGATGTGACTCCTTAACTGAATTAACTTCTGGCTGTCTACAGGCACTAATGTGTTGAGTCTTATTCGTTGTTTCATGCAGAATTTGGCAAATGCTGAAGGCTGATTGGCTCCTTGACATGTTAATCAAAAACCTGTACATAAATGACCAACTGAAGAAGTGAATGATTGAGAAGAACAATCTGCAGGTGAACAAACTCCCACATACCGGTCTTTCTCAAAGGGTTAAAGTACTGAACGAAATAAACTACAAAAAAACTTTTTTAAACGTACAAAGACAGTCCCAGCACAGTATTCATCACAACACCGTTTATACAGATATGCGCTAGTGTGTGTGTGTGTGTGTGTGTGTGTGTGTCTGAGGGTGTATAAATACCCTTACACAAAGTGGCGTTTACCTGGATGGCTATTGAAATTGGCAAAGTTGGCGAAACCGGAGCCGCCTGTGGACTGTGACGACGGAGCAGCAAAGATGTCACCGCCCAGATCACTGAGCAGATCGAACTTCCTTTCCTGATTGGTCGGCTGAACACGTGACACTACAGGGGACTGAAAGGGACAAAACACGCAGGTGTAAAGCAAAACAAACAAACAAATAAACCTATTTAGACAGAGGCAGGAAGATTACAGCAAACAGGGAGAGACGGAGACATTCAGAGAGAACACTTGAGTGAGAGATTCTCTACTGCTGCGTTCACAAACAAGTAGCCCTGTGTAGTGCACACTATAGGGAACAGGGAGGCATGTTATAGGGAGTGGTGGGTAAGGAAGAATGATGATAAATACAAGTGTAATGTTCACACTGAATAAATTCTTTCTTCATAAACAAGCAGTAAAGTCACACCTAAAATCTCTCATGTTTATAATTACTGACACTTTGGAAATACTAAAAAGCGAAGTTTAAAAGTGAACTTTATTCGTAACGTGTGCAGCAGTAAGGTAGAGTAAAAGCACCGCACAGCCACGTGTGGTGTGTCTCCCAGAGGCCCATGTTCTTACCTGGCTGGGTGTGTTTTTGCTCAGGTGCAGAGCAGGTGCCGAGTCTCCCAGCAGGGTTTTCAGCGGCCGCACCTCCGGGGTGCTGTTTGTGCTACTGGCTGAAGAACCTGACATCGAGGCGTGGACCGAGGCTACCACCTTGGCTTGGTCTGGAGGAACATACCTGACAGCAAAAACGAACTCTCTCAGGTGAAGAGTGTCACATTTAAATAATCGATTTGGGCAGATAAGTTGGTACTACAGTCAAGCGTTGTGGTGGCAGAGGCATCATGGGTTTCGGCAGTGGGGGAGGGGAGCTTATTATTACTACAGAATTATCATCATCACAATTATGGCAAAAATATCTAGAAAACCCCGCAGGTGTCTGTTCACTAGCTGTATTTCTCTCAGTGGTGCACTAACACATCCATGCCTCACCATCGCTTCTTCTCATATTTTTCCTGCAGGAACTCTTTGACTTTCTGTGGTTCCCTGAAGTCAGGCACAGCTGAGCTCCTGTCGTCAAAGAGGCCGAGCCAGATCTGTTTACACACCTTCAGAGAGGAAAGAGAAAGAAAACAACATATTTATTTACATCACAGCAGATTTCACAAGGAAAAGTAAAAGCAGGGCCAGTTAAAGTACTCGTCACCCGAAGACATCACTGGACGGATCTTTACTGTAAACTTCTTACGGCAGCTTTATTCATATTCCTTACACACACCCGTGTTCTTCCGCTTGATCCGGGGTCGGCTCGAAGGGGCAGCAGCCTAAGCAGTGAGGTCCAGACGTCCCTCTCCCCAGCCACTTCCTCCAGCTCTTCCGAGGGGACGCCGAGGC
>JAQMYF010000025.1:1313889-1335080 GCA_030014195.1 Neosilurus mollespiculum | reverse complement strand
ACAGTCAACACCGTCCAAACACGCGCTCAACACCCAATCAACGCCATCCAGCCACACAGTCAACACCGTCCAAACACGCGCTCAACACCCAATCAACGCCCCGCCCAGTTGACACCATTTAAATACCCACCCAAACCCATCAGCACCATCCAAACACCTGCTCAACATGCGTCAACATTGACCAAACACGCATAACACCATCCAAACACCGTCAACACAGTTAACACCGTCCAACCACACACCTAACACAGTCCAGTTGACACCGTCTGCTCACCACCGTCCAAACACCTGCTCACCACCAACCAGCAACAGAGCCATGCTGTAGGTCATTAACTATCTGATTCAGTTACACCACACTCTGGAATTCCTTCTAACCCAGAAATGTTCTTGGAGATCTTCACAGCGTCTCCACTGAACATCTGATTAATACAAAACCTCATGAAGCTCAATAGAGGAGAAAATTGTGACAGAGTTTCAATAAAAACAGGTCACCCCAGCTTATCCTTTCCTCCTTCCGCTATCACAGCGCGTGTGTGTGTGTGTGTGTGTGTGCGTGTGGTGGTTACCAGTAAAGGCCGACGAAGTAGAGAGGGAGAACGGTGCTGGCTCCCGAGGACTGGAGGAGGCGTGGCTCGGGAAGCGACACTCCTCTGCGACTCAACTCGTCCACTAACACCCCCATGGGGTTCACCACATTCCACACGTCAAACAGGTCCTTCCCGATCAACCGCGTCACGATCAAGTCCTGCAAACACACACAGTGAATTATGGGTAATGTAGGAATGTTTTTTTTTTTTTTTTTACAAAACTCGTCCAGTCTTACCCGGATAAACAGTCCTGCCCTTTCCGAGCCGCTGCTCTGCTCCAGTGCACCAATCACAGCGAAGAACGTCCCCTGGAGAACATCATCTGGAACCGGAAATTCCGCCGTCATCGCCAGCTCCTCCACTGCCAGGTTCCGAGCCACGGAACACATAACCTCTGGCCCGGTCAAGTGACTCACGATGGCTGCTACGCCGTCTTCTGGTAAGCTGGGGAAGTTTTCCCTGCACCAGTCCGTCAGGAAACCCTGTACATCAGAGCACAGGCGCAATTACAGTCGAGAAGTCGCTCAAAAACCATACGAACACTTCAACCGTTTCTTCTTTCACTTCTCAGCACTTTCAGTTTATCATCACGACATTCTCCAACTCTCCTCACCAGTGTGAAGCTCCGCCCATGCTCCTGCAGCTCTGTGTTGTCTCGGAGGTTGAGCGCTGTGCTCTCAGCACCGAGACCCAAAGAGCGCCGTCTCTCTTCCTCGGAGCGGATGTAGCAAGGGTTCACAAACGCCGTCTTCAGGAGGTCGGTGGAGAAACGCTCCTTCAGCCGGGCACCGAACGCCTCCACCTCAGCGTGATAGTCCCAGTTTGGCTTCTGGGAGCTGGGGGACGACGGCCAAAGGGACATTTATCATTTGACTCTGTGATTGGTCTATCAGACAATTTTTCCCACCACTCATCTCGTCAAGCCTTTAGTTGAGTTAACGAGTCTGTGGAGAAGCTAACATGAATTTTTATTTTATTATTCTGATATAAAAGTATTTTTATGTGAATCTATTCGCTCTCATCGCTGTTCTTCATTTAATACGGCTGAAGTTCCTAAACTCCAGCCTGAAGATTGGTCCACGACCACAGCGGGAAGTTTTAAGAGAAACTAGAAGCTAATTGGAAGGTCTAGCACACCGTGACGCGTCCAAAAGAAAAAAAGTGACAATCGCGTGTTTTCAGCTCAGAGAGAAAACGTACACAAGTGCTAACCTCGTTATTTCACAATCTGGAGTCGAACACGACAATTCAACACCGACAACTTGTAAAAGGTGGAAAACACCTCCGAGCCTTTTTAATAACAGAGCTGCTACAAACACCTGACATAACTAATTACACACGTTACAAAAAATTACCAGCACAGAGTTCATGTGTGGTATTGTATTGAGGAAGGATTATTACATTCAGCGTGAAGTAGGAAATAAAGTAAGCAGTGGGAAAAAATGTCAAATAATATTCCTGGTGACCACAAAAGCACTTTAACCCTCTACATCAACATATACACCACAAATCAACATTCAACCTGATTTCTTTACAGATTCGGTGAATAAAAACGTCTCATACATGTTCCGTGTCATTAAATTCCGTCAAATAGATCATTAAGTGTTAAATATTAACAACAACCAATTAGAAGTGTAGAAGGACCACAAGGACCAGGAGGGGGTGAGGTCTTCAAATACGTCCCCCTGAAATCAAGAGCTTGGTTTCAATTTAATCTGCTCCTCGTTCGGTTCTCTTTAAAATTCATTTATTTAAACATGTTATCTCGTCCCTTTTGTTGTTGTTGTAAGGATGTTTTATGTCTGTTGGTGTAAATGAATTTCTGATTGATAATCCAGTGTGAAGTTCTTCAGGAGTTCTAATGTTTACACTTTTCTCTCTTGATCACTGCTGTCCCTTTCAATGCTGCCCTTCTGAACGATTGAATTATATGTTGTTATTTATGCATGAAATTAAAAATAAAAAAGGTCTATATGACATTCGACCCCACTGTCCTTGAAATGATCCCGAACCTGCGTGTGTGCTAGACTTGTAGGGTTCTGTTTACAGAGCACTAGGTGATCTCTACCCCCCGGTAGGAGGCCTGTTCCTCCCCGGCGCGGGGTGGGTGACGGAGCCGGGGACAGAGGCGCTGTAACCGGGTTGGACCGCGGACACTGACCGTGGTGTTGGAGGTGGAGGTCCTTCCAGTCTCCTCTTCCTGTCCATGAGAAGTGTGTACGCCTTCATCCACCGCTTCTTCTCCCTGCTCTGTGTGAGCACCACAGTCCTGCAAACATGCTGGTAATGAAACCCCAGCGTCAACACACCACAGCGGCTCACGAGCGCCCTGCACGCCGCCATGACACCCCGACAAGCGCAAGCGGACAGGACTACTTCCGGCGGAAGTCAGCCTCAAGCGTTTTGAAATATACTTTTTTATTCGTTTTTATTGTTGTAGTTATACATATGATACATTTAGCAAGAAAATAAAACATTATGCACATTTTTTATTATATTCTATGTTCACGCTTGAAATGATAAATTGTTCGTTCATTCGGATAGTCACGAACTAGCCAATAGCAGTAGAGGGGCGGGACTTGTGAGAGTAGCCGCAGTGATGTCACAGCGACCCCACGCGGTGGGATGACCTTAAAGAAAAAGAAACGAGGGGGTTTTAAGATGCAGTTTTTATTTTAAAAAGAGAGAGACTCTAAAACAAGTAGAAATAAGTCACATCAACACGAATTTAACTGCAATTTCTATTCGTTTTAAACCCAGGCTTGTTCTGTTTTCTGGTTGGAAAGGTCAGGATTTTTTAAAGAATAAATCTAAGGTGCCACCTGGCAGTTCTGTGCTTCAGCGCGTTAAGGCCGCACTGACCTTGACCCCTGACCCCTGACCCCATAATCTAACCAATTAATTATTGAGCCAAGGTGAAGATTTGTGTAACTTTTGAAGAAAATCCATGTGTTCTCGAGATATGAGGCCACACTGACTTTGACCTATGACCTTCAGAATCGAAGCAGTTCATACTTTAGTCAAGGTGAAGTTTTATGCAAAGTTTGAAGAGAATCCCTCAAATGGTTTTAGAGATATCGTGTCCACAAGAATGGCACACACGAGACTGTAGTGACTTTGACCTTCAATCTATGACCTCCAAAATCTACTCCGTTCTTTCTTGGGTTAAGGTGGACATTTGTGCGTTTGAGAAAATCCCTCAAAGTGTTACTGAGAGACAGCGTTCATGCTGGCCCTGACCGTCATCCATCCGTCTGTTTATAAACATAAGTTTCCTCGTTTCTGCTGTCTCCCAGACTGACTTGTACTATAGTCAATCAGCAATGAGCATGTAAGTGTCTCATGTTAAATAAGCCCAGCCTCCTTGGTTCTGAGTGAATCCTTTTGAAATATTAATGTGTTTTTGTACTCAGACTGCTCTGATCTCCACACAGTGTTGGAATACCAAAATGTCAGTGTTTACAATCTGCATAGTGACAATGAAGACGTGGAGGCGCGGTGAAGGAGTGTGATTAATGGCTGTATTCTGGCAAGATGACCTTTAAAGATGTGTTTCTAGAAAAATCTGACATGAAATCAGAGAACTCAGAACGTCTTAGAAAAGAAAAATTACAAACAAATCCCAAATGCCTGGATGTGATTCCACAATTTAAAAATTATGATAAAAGTAATCTTCAACGACACACTTTATATAATTATAGTAATAATAAGCAATGGCGTAGTGGTGAGCATGTCCAGCCCATAGCAAGAAGGTCCTGGGTTCGAGTCCCAGGCTTAGTGAGTGTTTGTGTGGGGTTTGCATGTTTTTCCCATGCTTGTGTAGGTTTTCTCTGGGTAGTCCCGTTTCCTCCCACAGTCCAAAGACATGCACATTAGGCTAATTCAAACTTGCCCCTAGGAGAGAATGTGAATGGTTGTGTGTGTGTTGCCTTGCGATGGACAGGCAAGCTGCTCAGGGTGTTCCTTGCCTTCATCCAGAGATGGCTGAGATAGGCTTCAGCCTCCCCATGACCCTAACAGTATTGAGGTCTTGTTTTATAAAAGACAAACCATCAGATCATTAAAACACAAAGATCGAAAAAGACAAAACGAGGTACCACTTATCTTTATTGAAACAGAATCATTCTGTAAATACAGTACAGTGCATATGAGAGAGAGAGAGCGAGAGAGAGAGAGAGAAAGTGAGAGAGATAGAGAAAGAGAGCTAGATTAGAATACATAATTATGGTCTCTTATTTTAAACACCATCATCACATCCAATAAAGACAGAACAGAACAGAACAGAATGGGACGGGACGGGACACTACAGAAGCTTTCAGGACGAAGCAACAGCTTGACGAAAATCATCATCATCATCATCATCATCATCTTGACGCTCCTTAAAACACCATCAGTCCAAATACGTGAAAGAGATTTATCCCACTGCGTCCTGTTTGTTTCTGGGTCCATAGTTACCAGCCATGGCGTATCCGGGGAGTGGAAGCGGCTCGTGGTTTGATGTATGGTTGTGCTCGTGGAATACAAACAGGAATAACGGGGAGAGACAGGAATGGACGAAATGGAATCCACTTCCATCATCTCAAAGAAATCAGCAGAAGCATTTAAAATTTTGATATTTATAAACACAGACATTTGGTTCATGCAGGTTTTTACACAAAATGATGTCAACGTTGAGGAGCAGGACGGTGTCCGGGAGCTGACGGAGCTTCCTGTGTACGCAGTGACGCTCACGAGCTTCAGGACACAAAGTGCACAAATCGGGGCTGACGTTCGTCGCTTGAAGCGAGGAGGGAGGCGGAGCTTGGAATACACAGACTGGTTGCTGATTCAGCGTCGGAGCCACACCCAGCTGTTGATGAGCCAGAACGCGACGGTAATGGAGTACATGATCATCTCGCGCTTGGTTCGCTCTTTGTTCTCTTCCTCCAAGAGCTGCAGTCTCCGGTTCAGCTTAATGATCTGTACAGAGACGCACAAGCACAAGCCGTCACAACATGAAAGGAAAAACAACAATTCCCAACTAAAACGCACTACCTCCCACTTCCTCCTCCTCCTCCTCACCAACACACTGGAACAAATGTAACATTCCACCTGCTGATTATCGTTAAAGCACGATGCATACCGTTACTATAGTAACAGAACACTTGCAGGGACGCTTCTGTGACATGTTTATTAAACAGATAAAGGAAGGAGTCTCCAGTGTCAGTGATTTGGAACAATCTACATTTTCTACTACAAACAACATAAAAATACAAACTGTGTGTGTGTGTGTGTGTGTGTGTGTGTGAGAGAGAGAGAGAGAGAGAGTTAGCGGAATTCCACGAAAACGTATATATATGCAGATTCTCATGAAATTTTAGAAATGATACGAATCAAATTTTAGATCCAGGAATTTTTGAAAGGATTCTTTAACACTGTGAGATGTTGGTATTACAGCAGGTGGTGCTGTGTACATTGTAAATTTTTCAGCTTGGTGGAGGTCTGCGCTCTACGAGTGCTCTTGTTTTTAAATGATTATCACTGCTAAAATTATACTTTTAATGAAGCAGTTCTGATTCCTAAACTGTTCCTGTGCCAATGATAAAAAAAAAAAACAAGACAGAAAGAAAAGTAAAATTACAAAACTATTTTTTAACTTCAAACTTAAAAATATATGAACTTTACAAATCACAATTAATCAGTAAACACTTGCTGCACATCTATTTAGCTTTATTTTCAGCGCTGCACTAGCGGTAGGCATGTCCTGCTATCCGAGCGAGTTTCATGTGAACTAGCAGCGGTACGTCAGGTGCAGTGATGTGTCCGTGACATCCGATTCGGAGCTTTAGAGGGTCAATTAATTCAGTGTGGGACTGAAACCTGTGTTGTAATTCGATGCTGTCGATTCCGATCATGTAGGAAGCAGTAACGTATCAGTTCCAGGTTTCAGGAACAAACACCAGCAGCGATGTCACACGTGTTTAATGTAAGTATAAGATGCAAGATCACAGAAGCTCCTTTTTGAATAACTTTTGACTCCTCTCTCACTATGAATTAGTCTTTAAGCCAAAGAAGAAAACTCCAGACCAAAGAGTGGCAGTAACCCGCTAATACGGTCCACAATCGCCGTTAAAACAAACAGACTCCACACAAGCTCGTTCACTCAGAACATGTGGAGATGACTTTTCACTGCTGGTGCTACAAACTCTTCTACTGAAATGATTTGGGACTACAATTCCCATTAACTTTATAAGATACCCAACTCGACTTCATGTTAAACTACAGTGAAGGGTCCTGCATGTGTGTGTGTGTGTGTGTGTGTGTGTGTGTGTGTGGGGGGGGGGGGGTCATAATAATCTGAACAGTATGTGTGTTAATGTGCATGACTGAGTAAAACACACAGAATAAAGAGGACAGCGCTGATTATTGTTCTCTCACAGCCTGAGGATGTAAATAAAGTGATAAACTATCGGACGGTTGTACCTGTCTCCTTAAAGCCGTCGCGTCTGCCACAGCCAGATCATCACCTTCCATCGTGGTGTCCAGTGGAGCCAGAGCAAACCTGCCAGGAACGTACACGTTAATATTCCATAAATACAAACCCAGTGCTGACTCATGGGAATGAACTACAGGACATGTGACGTGTCCATCACCAGCATCTCCAGAGCCCTACACAAGTATTCATCCCATTCTGGAACTCCCCAAATGTGGAGATGATACAAAGTGTGATGCTCCCTGCATTTTTTCCTCCCCCTAAGTGAACTGTTACGAACTCCTGCCAATCAAGTGTTCCCTCCCTATAACATAAAACCACCACCAACAGGGGAGGGGGTACGAAAAGGCACATGCCCCTTCCATGACACGTGATGCTGCCAACAGCATCTTTATGAACTGCTGCACATGCACAGGGAAAGCGATATGCACCCCGAATGAACGAATGAGCTCACAGACACCCATGACTGGCTGGTGATTGTGAGGTGAGCGTATTCCATCCCTTCCTCCCAAGAGAGCTCAACCAATAGGCTCCTATGGACTCCTAGCTGCAGATGGCTGAGGCACACACCCTGATAGTCATACACCTTGTGGAACTTTTACGCCTTCAGGGTTTACTGGAAACACAACACTTTTGAGCACGTTCAGAACATGAGCCTCATGGTGAAGCATGGTGGTGGTAGTATCATGTTGTGGGGATGCTTTTTACCAGAAGAGACTGAGGAATTGTTCATCTGTCCAAGTCAACAACAAGTGCCGAGGTTCATCAAACCAAATAACAACCTGACGTATACCACAAAAGCAGCACAGCGATGGTTCAGACCCAACAAAATAGAAGTACTTAAAGAGGATAAAAAGGGGGAGGGGAAAAAAATCAACAAAATAAGGAGCAGACACCAACGGACAAGATCCAGAAGTGCAAAGAGACACAGGGCTTGCAGCTGGACCTGTAGACAAACGTGGTTCTTTAAAACAGTCTGAAGGGGTGAATAATTATGCAACCAACCACTCAATCCTTCTAGGGTCACAGAGAAGCTGGAGCCTGTCTCAGCCAACTCGAGGCAAAGTTGGGGTACACCCTGAACAGCTCGCCTGTCCATAGCAGGGCCACCACACACAACCATTCACTTTGTATTGTGGGATGAAACCAGAGTACCAAAAGGAAACCCACACAAGTTCATTCCACACAAACACCCAGGAACCAGAACCCAGAAAGAGAAAGAGAGAGAGAGAAAGAGAAAACAGGCTACCTGTGGTCATGCTGGAGGTTCGAGGACATGGAACCCCCTCTCAGAGAAGGTTTACTGAGGAGAAGAGAGGAGGAGAAAGAGGGGAAAACAAGAACAGAGATAAGGGATGACACACACACACACACACACACAGATCAAGAGAAGTAGATACACAACAAACATCACACCAGTGAAAAATTCTGTCTTTAATTCTTTTTAGTGATCATTATCAAAAAATTGTTAAAATAGAAGTTTATTTCTAACATTCCTTGACTGTAAACAGTGAAATTACATTAAAGGTTTTTTTTTAAAACAATTTCACAAAAATCCCAAATTTTTTAAAGTATATGGGATGTTTAGGAAAAGATGGGCCCCGTCCCTAAAGGAAAATTTACTCGGGCGAATGAGACGAGACGAGACGAGACGAGGAGAGAGTGAAATGTAAGCGTCGACTCTGCCGCCGATTCTCCTAAAGAGACAGAGCTGCTCTGGGAGGGAATAATCACCAAGGTAACGCAGGGATCTCAAATCTTCACGAGTCCTGAGTGACAACAGTACAGCATTCGCCCCAGTTCACGAGGTCGACCCCAGGAGAGACACACAGCCAACTAAGAGCTCATAAGAGACACCGAGAGCTCATAAGAGCTGATTGGTTGACCTCTCGGTGAGGGAGGTGTGGCGTACGCTCTCATACTCAGTCCGACTGTCATTCTCTTTTTTACGCTTTCATACTTTCCCACACGTTCTCATACTCTCACACTTTAATACTCGCTTATCTCACTCACACACTTTCATACTCTCACACATTCTCTCTCTCACACTTTCATACTCACACATTCTCACTCTCACACTTTAATACTCGCTTATCTCACTCACACTTTCATACATTCTCACTCTCACATTCTCACTCTCACACTTTCACTCGTTTATACATTCTCACTCTCACTCTTTCATACTCTTACTTTCATACTCGCTTATACATTCTCACTCTCACACTTTAATACTCGCTTATCTCACTCACACTTTCATACATTCTCACTCACTTTCATACTCGCTTATACTTTCTCACTCACTTTCATACTCTCACATATTCTCTCTCACACTTTCATACTCTCTCACACTTTCACTCACTTATACATTCTCTCTCACTTTCATATTCGCCCACACTTTCTCATACTCTCACATACATTCTCACTCACTTCCATACCCTCTCATACTTTCACACTCGCCCACTTTCTCATACTCTCACACTTTATACCCTTTAATACCCTTATACTCACACTTTTATGCTTACATATTCACCCACACAGCCTCATACTCTCACACTTTTATACTCTCTTACACTTTCATACTCATACTCTCTAACTTTCATACTCTCTAACTCTCACACTTTCTTCATACTTTCATACTTACCCACACATTCTCATCCTCTCACTTTCCTACTCTCATACCCACTCATACTCTCTCTTACACTTTCATACTCACGCACACTTTTCTCTTACTCTCATACCCACCTCACTCTTTCACTACACTTTCATACTCACCCACACTCTCATACTCTTATGCTTTCATTCTCTCTCTTTTACACTTCCATACTCACACACACACACTCATACTCTTACACTTTCATAAGCACAGGCAGCCTGTGACTACAAGGACTGTTAAGAGATGGTCGGAGGAGGCCTTGGAGGAACTACAGGGCTGTTTTGAGGTGACAGACTGACAAGCACTCTGTGAGCCCCAACGGTGAGGACATTGATGGGTGAATTTCACACTACATTGCAACATCACCTATGACCAGACTCAGAGACAGCACAAAAGACTCCACTCAGACAAGGCAGCAGGACCTGATGGGGTGAGTCCCTGTGCCCCCCCCCAGCTCTATGGACTCTTACATTACATCTTTAGCCTGAGTCTACAGAGGGTCTCAGTCCTGTGGAAGACGTCATGCCTCGTTCCTGTACCACAGACAACACTTTTCCATGGCCCCGAGGATCACAGACCCGTGGGACTGACTTCACATGTCATCAAGACCCTAGAGAGACTCCTCCTGGATCAACTCCGACCCATGGTTAGACCATACACTCCCTTCAGTTCGCTTACCAGCCTCGTCTCGCAGTCGAGGACGCCATCATCTACCTGCATAACCATGTCTACGCCCACCTGGACCAGCCGGCGAGCACTGTGAGAGTCATGTTTTTTTCATGTTTTTATTCAACACCTTCAAGCCAAACCTCCTGGGTGAGAAGCTGACAGCGATGCAGGTGAGAAGAACCTTCTCTATTTTTTGAGGCGGCTAAGGACGTTCAATATCTGCTGAACACTGCTCAGGATGTTTTGAGTCTGTTGTGGCCAGGGCCACCCTCTATGCTGTTGCATGCTGGGGCAGCAGGCTGAGGGTTGCAGGTGCCAATAGACTGAACAAACTGATCCGCAAGGTCAGTAGCGTTGTGGGGATGGAGCTGGACTCTGACAGTGGTGTCGGAGAGGAGAATATTGTCCAAGTTAAGGTCTATACTGAACAATTCCACGCACCCGCTTCACAACCTGCTGATCAGTCACACGAGCACGTTCAGTGAGAGACTGATACCACCGAAATGTACCACGGAACCACACAGGAAATCATTCCTACCTGTAGCCATTAAACTGTACAAGTCCTCCACATAGCAACTACATCCACTGTTCTACATTTACATTTTGCACATTTACATTGCACACACACAATTTCCTCAATTCCAAAAAAATTTATTAGATTGATTCTAATACTCTCTCTTTTTCACGCTTTCATACTCACCCAAACTTTCTCATACGTTCATACCCTCTCACTTTCTCTTATGCTTTAATACTCTCTCATTCCCACTCATTCTCTTTCACTCTTATGCTTTCATATTTACTCGCACTTTCACATACTCCCTCATACATTCTCACTCACACTCTCTTACACTTTCAGTCACGCTCATACTCTTACTCTCTCACTTTTATACTCGCTTATACATTCTCATACCCAGCTCATACTCTCTCACTCTCTTACACTTTCATACTCAGTTTCTCATATCAGCTCTCTCACAGTCTTACTCGCACTGTCATATACTCCCTCATACTCTTAAAATTTCATACTCGCTCATACATTCTTATACTCTCTCACACTTTCATTTCTACTCAGACTCTCTTATGTTTCAATACACTCACTATTATGCTTCATACTTACTCGCACTTTCTCATACTCACTCACACTTACTCATACTCTCTCAAGCTTTCACACTCACTCATACATTCTCATACTCTCAAATTTTTATAACGTCCTCTCACTCTTACACTTTCATACTCATACGTTCTCATACTCTGTCATTCCTGCTCATACTCTCTCACGCTTTCATACTTTCTCGCTTTTACACTCGCTCATACGTTCTCATACTCTTTCACACTATCATTCCTGCTCATACTCTCACGCTTTCATACTTTCTCTCCTACGCTTTCATACTCGCTCATACTCTCTTACTTTCTCACGCTTTTACACTCTCATACGCTATCATATTCTCTCTTTCATACTCACATACTCTCTCTTACATGCTCATACTCTCATCCAGAAATCTGCTCTCTCAGGATTATAAATAAATATTCTGAGTGGATAATGCTTGAATTAAAGTGATAAACTCCAATTTGTCACAGGCACTTGGGCAGGCGGTGTCCTTATCACACGATAAAATGGGGAAAGAAATCTCATTTTAGTTTGTTTTTTCTTGTAGTATTTAGTAAAGATCAGTGTGCAAACACACCTTTCAGGAGCACATGTGTTTGTGTAGTATGTAGACTAACTTCTGAATTAACTCCACAGCAAAGCTTTACAAAGCTCTACTATGTTAGCTCATCTCAGACTGCACCGCTCACCCAAACAGTCTCTGTCACAGGTAAAATGTGTAAATATTAACGATAAACCCCTTGTTTAGCTTGTTTTCCTTGTACTTTATAATAGAATTTTGAAGTGTGTGTGAACACCCCTTTACAGCGCTGGGGTTCTCATGTGTGTGTGCAGTATGTACTAACTCGGACTGGTACGCTTAACGCTCTGCAGCGACTATTAACTCAGCTCAAAGCGCACAGCTCACCCGACCAGTCTCCGTTATGCTTAAAAGATATAAACTGTAAAAATCTCATTTCTGCTTGATTTTTTTAATTGTTTCTGCACAGTACTACCAAACCTCTGAAAAGGGTTTAAAGAGACGCCGTTACGCAGTTCATAGGCTCTGCACCTGCCTGCACTGGAAGCTTGTCTGCGTCCGTCATAATTTTTAAATGAAAAAAAATAAACAAATCTCATTTTATCGTGCTTGTTTTGCTTAGGTGCCTGTGTAGTATATACTAAAACAATTATCCACCTCAGCCTTAGTGGATGTCACGCAATGTTCCATCTCGGGAAACATTCAATGACACCCACCTCCCCTTCAGTATGTAATCATCCTGAGATGGAGAACCAATCAGATTATGCGCTTCCCTTGTGGTATTTACTAATGAAATGTATACTGTGCTTGAATAACATGCATTAAACAGCAGCAGGTGTTTATTACAAATATTAATGAATAAAATAATCTACGAAAGGAACAAGCACTGTGTCTCAATTTGTGTACTTCTGTTGGTAAACTCTGAGGTAGTACACTATGTGCACTCTGGACTTATTTGTGCAGTGAATTTTGACCACTTCACCTGCTCCATTTGTTCTTCACCTGGTAACAACTTTAAAATTTTACTTGTGCATTTTTGGCAATGTTGAAAGGCCAAGACAGCCAGCACTGAGGGTGAGAACATTTCAAACTTGCAAGTACGCAAGTGCACCAACTGAGACACAACATAGGAGTAAAAAAACAAAAACAAAAACAAACAAAAAAAACCCGTCTAATATCAGTTTAGGTGTTTCGTAGGTGATTTATAAAATAACCAAACCAGATAAGCTCTCTCGCTCGCTCTCTCTTTCTCTCTCTCTCTCTCTCCCTCTCTGCCTCTCCCGCAGCCTTGAAGAACATGACGCATATGAGATGGAGAAACAAAGCAGCAGGAAGCAAACTCCACCTTTGCTAAGATTTTAAATCATCATCAATCCACAGAAAACCACATCCAGTATCACACAAACATGCAATCTCACAGCAAGCGAGAACAAAGAGGTCAAAGGTCACAGGCACTGACGGTGCAGAGGCGGATCACCTGCGCTGGTTCTCATCCAGGACCTCCAGGAGATGCTGGTAGGCCCGACGTGTGCTGGACTGGAGGAAGGAGAGAACGCCCCGCGCACCGGAAACACCTTCGTCGGGAGGACGACGAAGAGACAGAGTGCGCAGAGCAGGGGGGGAAGGAGGGGAAACACTAACCGCACACACACAGAGACAGAGAGAGAGAGAGAGAGAGATGAAAGCATTAAGTGGGAAACTTCAGAATTTAGTGTTTAAAATGGAAGAAAAAAGGAAATTAAGAATATAAAGACTACAAAACCATTTAAAAGACACATCTAATAAATTTTGCTGCCACATTATAAACATCACGTAACTACAATATTTCATCTCTCCAGATGAGATTTGTTCTGATATTCTTGACAATCCTAAAAAACACTGATCAGCTCAACCTTTAACTAACAGGATGTTTCTCTAATAATAATAAAAAAAGTTTCCCCCCCATTAAAGGGCCCAATCCCAACCCCTCACCCCTCTTCCATATCTGTCCTGCTCCTGCATACAGTTTCAATGTCCCGTTTCTTTTGGAGATCCAGTGGATTTGTTTATCGAACCCTTAAACTGCCTTCCAAACTTCATATTTTTTAGATACAGAGTCGAACAATTTATTAGAAGAAAATTCCCACAATGCTTTACGACTTGAGGCAGTGGAACATGCAGCATGGGTGCCGATGCAGGAAAAGACATCCATAAAGGTAAATTATCTTCACAAATAATCATGCAAAGCTTTTCCAATCAGATGGAATTGAAAGGGGGCAGTCGTAGGCTAATGGTTAGAGAAGCGGCTTTGGGACCGAGAGGTCGTTGGTTCGATTCCTAAACCTGCAGGAAAAATGTGTGGTGGTGGGGGAGTGAGCTGCACCTTCCCTTCCTCCACCTTCATGGCTGAAGTGACCTTGAGCAACGCACCGAACCCCCAACTGCTCTCTGGGTAACGCAGTGTGTAGCAGCCCACTGCTCCGAGTGTGTGTGTGCTCACTGTTTATGTGTGTGTGTGTGTGTGTGTGTGAGTGCTCACTTTGGATGAGTTAAATGTAGAGCCAATAATTTCCCTTGCGGGACGAATACAGTATAAAAAATAAAACTTAAAAATCCTTAGTTTAAGGAATACATCATCGGGCCGAGAACACGCTCTTCACAACGCCTACTGACCTTCCTGTAAACGATGATTCGATCTGTGAGAAACCAGTACAGTTATTTATTTCATGTGTATGACCCTTGAACCATGATTCAGGGGCATGTTTTCTGGGGTTGATCGCTCATCGGATATCAGCGCAGGGTAGGGATGCGTACGGCCACGACTCCACAGAACCAGCGGAAGTGTAAGTGCTTCCTGAGTGTTATCAGTGCATTCTTCTGCCCTACTGTCCTGCACTCATCACATGGAGAACGAGGACGACTTGTCTCATAATAAGATGTTTTACTGATGGAAACAACATACATGTGCGTCACACAAGAATCAAACAGAACCAGCCACTGATCAAAAGCTCCATCTCAAGTCCACACTGCCGTTTGCACAAAGACTCCTGAAGGATCCTGATTTTTTTTTTTTTAATCTTGGAGGAATCCAAAACATTCCAGCACCATCCTGACTGTGAAGCATGGCGGTGGTGGGGGTGTAACGATGTGGGGATGTTGCTACGTGTAAGAAGCAGCATTCTGGGGAGAACCTGATGAAAATTCACCACGGAGGACTTTACTCAGAACAGCGTGGATGGTGAGGCACGGCCTCGTCAGGGCCCTGATCTAAATCTAACCGAAAGTCGATGAAAAGACTTGAAGGCCGCTGTGGGTCAGTGAATATGACTCTCGTATAAGAGGAATAAAACACACTGGAACCTTCTGTTATAACGCAATAAACTAGTTTGGTGCTGGTCGCGGTACGTCTGCTTCACATCGCATTACTTCATACAAGAGGACACGCACCAAAAAATGTTTCATTCCTTATATAGAGCACAAAGAGGGCACTGAGTGAGGATGAGTATGAAACATGAAGGTTGGAAGATGGAGAAATGATGATGGATTATAAACTGAGAAGGAAATGAGAGCGAGCGAGAAACAAAGGAAGAGAAAACAAGAGCAAAACCACCACATAACCTCGACATCCTCAAAGCTCTCTACTCCAACGAAAAACTACACAGAGAGAGAGATTATACACACACACACCACACAGATTTTACACACTAAACATGCTCTACACACACACTCAAAAAAAGATATTGTACACAAATGTGGACACGTACACAGATATTACACACAAAATCACACTCTATACACACACACACACTGTCGAACTGAACTAAAAACTGAGAAACCCCCAAAAGACTGAATAATAAAAGTAAAAGAGGTGTTTGATGCTGACTGGGAGGGATTATTAGGGATGATAAATTACATAAGTGATAAAATAAACTCCAACTGAGGGGCTGAGATCCCAACAGGGAGCAATAAATAACATAACCGAACGCCATGACTGACCAATCAGAATCGAGTACATCAAATTCTCATCTGGAGTGACGGCAAGCAACAGAAGACTTGAGGATGATTTCTCATGGGCGTATACTTTATAAATATCAAAAAAACCCGATCCAGGAGTTCATCTCCGATTGCAGATTCTGAACGTATTGTTTACACGAACCCGAACTGCTCCGTCTGCAGACAATTTCCGCTCGTGTAGACGCCGTATGTAACCTGATCCGAAGTCATGTGCACGCAGGGACCGCACGGAGTTATCCACAGATTGTACTCACCTGCGTATGTACAGGACTTCAAATTATTATTTTCTGTCTTGAGAAAAACGCCATCCGGATGGCATTACTGAACGAACGACAAAGAAAAGAAGGATCTGTGATGTCCGTTCTACCGCCAATCTACCCTCAGAGCTATATTTGAATTAATTACTCTGTATGAAGTGAATTCTGCTTCAATACAGGATCCTTAATCGCAGGAGCGAGTCTCACACTCATCTCATTTTTATTTAAGATAAATATTCCTGAAGGGAATACTGTACCAAGAAATTACAGAAAAATCAAGAGAGAATCAAAGACACAACACGAGAGAGAGAGAGAGAGAGAGAGAGAGCGCGAGAGACAGACGTTAGACAAAGAAAATAAGAAGGAAATAGAAAAGACAGAGAGAGAGACTGACTAACAGATAAAGGGACAGACAGAGCGATAGAGAGGGAGTTTTACAGTAAAAGTTGAAGGAGTAATAAAAAAGTGGATTGCTATGAAATGAAAGGATGGAGGGAAGAATGAAAGAATAAAAGGGTGATCTAGAGGAGCATCATTAGTGTGTTTGTGTACACACACACACACACGATGTTGGAAGAGTAAACTCAGTGAGTTCTAACGGTAGTAGGGAGGGATGTAAAAGAATGAAAGAGAAGCAGATGAAAAATGTTGTGCCGTATGAATTTCAGGTACAACAAGCAAACTACATTTCCAAAAGTCGACGGCGTGAGGTTTTACTCTCAGAGAAGATCGACACCAAAACATGAACTGAAACCAAAGAAGGAAAAGATAACAACAGGGTGAGCAGGAATGAGAGATATGAAAAGAGGGAGAGTTGTGATTCATAGTAATGCCCAGAATGTGTGTGTGTGTGTGTGTGTGTGTGTGTGTGTGGATACTCACGAGGAGTCGTTTCTGGGCACCTGCCCATTGTGACGCACAGCTGTGTTTTCACTGACTGAACGCTCCCGGCGCGCTCTGCTCTGACTGCGTACCTGTGTGGTGTGAGTGTGAATGGGCGAGAGAGAGAGAGAGCGAGAGAGAGAGAGAGAGAGAGAGGAACAGGTAAGATATCATGATTTTTCTAGACCACAGCACCCCCCCCCCCCCATCCCCTTTAGAATGAGCCGACCCACACATCACCTCTTCACTGGGCTGTTCCATTTCCAGGAAGTCGAAAGGGCGTTCATTGAGTGTAAGAACACGAGGAGGAGTCTTCAGGGAGAGAATCTCTAGAGGCGTCGACTGGATCAGATCCAGATCTCTGGGTCTGGAGAACTGCGTGTCTTTGTGGTCTCCTACAGGGGACGGATCTTTCCTCAACACCTCTCTTTATTCTCATCACATACTGATTTTTTAAGTGAAATTTCTACTGTTTTTATTTACATACAAAATTATTCATTAACATGCACTCATCCACCAGCCAATCACAGCATCTCTGAACGTGTGGATGCAGAAGAGGGCGGACAGCACATTCCTCTGAGTCTGTTATTATTTTTCTCCTGGTAAGCCTTACAAGTTAATTTGAAAAGAACCGGAGCGCACCACCACGTTGACTGACTGAGCGTCATGCCGACTTTCGTTACTCCTGGACTCGGTTACATGTAAGACTTCACATTACGGTAATATGAGGACAACATCTCTCACCTGCTACCATGATCCTTTCAGGGACCTGCATCATGGCGGTATGCAGGATATCATGGTCGAGATTGGCGCTACCTTCTTTCTCCTCACTCGTGTACGGAGCAACCTTCAGCATCTCCGGCACACGCATGCGCTGACTGATGCCCTCTGTGTACTGCAGCTCGTAGTGGATGCGGTTCATCTCAGCCATTTCAGCTGTAGGAGACGGGAACGCCGCTCCGTTCATCTTCAAACCAGAGTGAATTATTTCATTAAGACTGTCATTATTCAGTCATTTCATTCATTCATTCATTTTCTGAAGCGTTTAATCCTAAATAGGGCTGCATGGAGGCTGGCGCCCATCTCAGCCGACCCTGGGCGAAGGCAGAGTACACCCTGGACAGCTCGCCAGGCCAACACAGGGCAGCTTAATATTACACCTTGTCGTTAAATTATTAATCCATCCTGAATGACTTTTATGAATGAGTTAATCTGTTCCGAGTTTGGGTAACAGTTCACACCACCTATACCAGCTGATATTGATGCCATGGGATTTAACCCTTGCTTCATCTCGGAACGATGCAGCAGCGCTTTAGTACTTGAGTCTGTTAAGATCTCTCAGTTCCTCAGTCACAATCAATCATTTCATCTTCCAAAGTTTCAACTCTCAAATCCTTTGGATTAAAACCGTGTGCACACCATCATCACGGTCATCTTGTAGATCACCAACTAGCTGAGTCGTATAACTGCAATGCATTCTGGATCTTTTTTGTTTGAGTCCTGCATTTACACCATCATCTGCACTACATCTACACACTCATTAATATAACATGTACAAATACATCCTTTTTACTACTGAACAATAAAGTGTAGCAGTAGTGGAGATCCTTACAGGACTGGTGTGTATGTGATGTCATCGAGCGATACGGACACTATTTTAACATCAATCAGCATAAAAAGCACAAAACTAGTCATTTCATCCTCTGGATTACTAGCAGAGGCTAAACCCAGGGTTAGCAGGCGTTTCCCCCAGAAGTGACGTCAACGTGTTGGGTGGGGTTGACTTCTCTTGTGGAGACAGCGAGATGTCACATTCTGGTGACTCTGAGGACGAGAACGCTGCCAGAGATGAGCGGGACGGTAAATCCACGATGGTTCATGCAGCTAACGTTTTGCCGACTCGGCTTTACTGTCGTCAGTTGGTTTAGGAACAAAAAGAAACGTTTTCTGTGATTTCTGCGCTTGTTGTTTATGCAGCTCAGCACTGGGCCATAATGTGTTTTGCCACACGAGTCAATGACACATTCCGGCCAATCCAACGAGTTCACGTCACTACCAGGATGGAACAGCCAATCAGTAAAGTAACATGTCTCCGAGCACGCCTAGAGTCGTAACACTCGCACACACTTTGAAATCAGGCATGAACTGATGTTGCTGGAAGGAACCGCTGATGTTATACGTGATCGTTTTAAATAGCCAGTAACACTGATTCACCACAGGGACACTTTAAACTACAGAATCCCAAAAGGCCAGCTTGCAACTCACAATTATGAGATGCCAAGTTGTAAATTTGAGATGCTATTTCGAGATCGAGGCACCAAGACATGGTGAGATTCCAAGACACAATTATGACGTGATGGGTTATGAGTACGACAAGCAAAGTCATAATTATGAGATGCGAAGTGGTAGATCCTAACAAGTACTCATACATTCATTCATTTTCTTTAATCCTTATTAGGGTCGCTGGGAGGCTGGCGCCCATCTCAGCCGACTCTGGGTGAGGGCAGAGTACACCCTGGAGCCTACTTTTTACGAAAATCAACTCTTTACATTTCTCCCACCACAGACAGTGAGAGACATGGCTGGCCTTTGATAACCCAGTTAGTTGCACTGGGGGGACAGCAGTGACGACTCACTGATAGTGGGGCTCGAACCCCCGACCTTCAGATCAGTAATCCAGCTCCCCACCACCGCCCATAATAAGTGCTATTATTCTTTTATTTTCACACACACACACACACACACACACACACACACACACACTCATTGTTTAACTCTTGCTCTTGTTTAGTTTGAGCGTTCAATTTAACTCACCTTGCTCACTTCACCCTGTTACAAAAAAAATAAATTTTATAATAACAGGAATAACCAGCTACACCTGAGCAGATAAACAAACAGTTGTTTATGATAAACAAACCTGGAGCCTGCATCCAAACAAAGATAAACAAACAGTTGTTTATGATAAACAAACCTGGAGCCTGTATCAGTAACAGTCCCTTCCCGAGAAAACAACAACAACAAACAAACCAAATGAATGAAACCCCTCAGTGTCCTCGTGAAGCTGTTAGCTTCATGCTAACGTTACACACAATAACAAACACTCAGTGGTAATAAAACGATCACATTAAACCGACTGACGCGTCACTCGGAGTAAAAAACACTTTCACACAAAATGGAGGAGATTTGAGTCGGGCGCGCGCTGGGTTTCAGTAGCTGATCAAGCTAGCAGTGACGTTAATATTTACTCAGTCCTGTCCTCAAAATGAATCCATTCACCTTCTCCAGAGCCGGGTTCATCTGCTGAACTGGGAATTATTACATAAAAAGCGCTGACACGAGTTTAAACAGCGAACTCCAGTAGAAAGAGGAATAAAGTGACGTGAAACGCGTCACACCTCTCACACAAAACATAGCCGTTTATGACAGCGACCTACCAGGCAGGCTTACCAAAATAAAAGTCTTCACCGTCAATAAAAGTCATCCGGTCAACCTACCAGACAGGCTTACCAAAATAAAAGTCTTCACCGTCAATAAAAGTCATCCGGTCAACCTACCAGGCAGGCTTACCAAAATAAAAGTCTTCACCGTCAATAAAAGTCATCCGGTCAACCGCCAGACAGGCTTTCCAAAATAAAAGTCTTCACCGTCAATAAAAGTCATCCGGTCAACCTACCTCCCCGCGACCCTAATTAGGAGTAAGCGGTTCAGAAATGAATGAATGAATGAATAATAAATACAAACAAGTCATGGAAATAAATTATTTCATTTTGTTGAATTCGAATGCATTTTTAACTTTTAACAACAACAACAACAACAACAACAACAATAATAATCATCATCGTCATCATCATCTTCTTCCGCTTGTTCCGGGGTTGGGTCGCGGGGGCAGCAGCCTAAGCAGTGATTTCCAGACGTCCCTTTCCCCAGCCACTTTCTCCAGCTCTTCCGGGGGGATGCCAAGGCGTTCCCAGAGCAACCGAGAGATGTAGTCCCTCCAGCGTGTTCTGGGTCGACCCCGGGGTCTCTTCCCGGTTGGACATGCCCGAAACACCA
>JAQMYF010000025.1:1273401-1283582 GCA_030014195.1 Neosilurus mollespiculum | reverse complement strand
TGTTTTATTGTAATAAAGAAAAGCGTACTTTGTTTTATTGTAATAAAGAAAAGCGTACTTTGTTTTATTGTAATAAAGAAAAGCGTACTTTGTTTTATTGTAATAAAAAAAAGCGTACTTTGTTTTATTTTAATAAAAAAAAGCGTACTTTGTTTTATTTTAATAAAAAAAAGCGTACTTTGTTTTATTACTTGAAACAAAATAGAGTAGAAGGTGTTACCGTCACCCAGACATTCATTCCCACTACCACGGTTATATTCCGGACTTGAGAAATTCCACCACAGGGTTCCCATGTGTACACAAACACCAGAGAGACTGACAGACGGACACTTCTTGCTGTTCAAAAAAGACACTTATCTGTGGGGCTCTGCTCATGTACGGTATGTGTCATTACAAAATATGTGAGATTAGATTCATACTATACCATCAGGAAAAGAGCTGGTGGCAATAAATAACTATATTCTTCTTCTCTTTCAAAATAGAACCAGTTTACTCTGAATAAATGGTTTAGCTTTTGCAGAGTGAACAATAGTCACTACTGGTCATGAGAAAACATACACTGAAGTAAAGGCTTGGGCCGATTTCTTTTTAGCCCAGACTGTTAATTCATGCAGATTATAGCCAACACTCATCGTGAACCACCTCCTAAATTTCAGATCCATTCATATGAATTTATTTAAACCTGATTCCTGGAGCCTTCCGGAGTGAGTGAGAAAACCAGAAATACCACAATGATGTGGACTACATGCTCAAAAATTTTTTTCTCCTCTTTTTAAATATCTCTGCAGATATCGATGAGTGTGAAGAGATGAACGGCGGTTGTCAGCAGAACTGCATCAATATGGTCGGGTCGTACACCTGCGAGTGTGGCGAAGGGTTCCGCATGCACACAGATGCTCGCACATGCATAGGTAAGCAACTTATGTCAATGACCCTGACACCGGGCAGCATGATATTAATAAAAAATGCCATCTTAATGCACAGAACACACGATCTCGGATGTTTCCACTATCTTCGAGCGGGTGTTACACTGGCAAGATATTACATGTGAAACATTGTTCCTCCAGTCACTCGCTCCTGTTATAGTTATTGTTCTTATAAACACACAGAATCAAAACATATCAAGCCTGTGAGCTGGTGTGGTTTCACTAGGAAACCTTTATATTCATCCAAAATTAACTGATAATGGAAAATAAAACAGATTCAGATAAGAACAAAATCAGATATTCATAGTGAATGGGGAATTTTAATTTTCACACAGGAACAGATACACTGAGAGTTTGTACACATACAGTAGACACAAAAATATATGACAGATGGCTTTATAAACAGACAAAGCTATCAGAGACTAAACAATGATCAGGTGAACACAGTAGTGTAGCTCCTATACTATAACAGAACACATGATGAGAAAGCAGGGAAAATTGTACACGTTCTGTTCTCTGTGCGATTGGGATACATAGTAATGTCTACTTCCATCACTCAAAAACATTTGCTGAGGTGATCTCGGCTGCACCTGACTAGCTTTTGTAGCGTAAAGCGCTAATGCGACTCTTACATGGACATACAGGACATGGTGTAGTTTTGGAGAGTAGCGTTGATGTACGTGTTTGGAGCAAGTTTAATGTATAAAGCAAACAAATTCACACATCTCGTATGTGTGTGTGTGTGTGTGTGTGTGTGTAGCTGTGAACTCTTGTGCATTAAAGAACGGAGGCTGTGAACACAGGTGTGTGGATGCTGGAGATGAACAATACAGGTGTGAATGTCGTCCTCAGTACAGACTCAAGAGTGATGGCAAACACTGCGAGCGTAAGTATACACACACACACACACACACACACACACACACACCATTAAAAAAACAATTCTGTACATAATTTGTGTATACACTACTGATCTAATAGAACTGTGTATAAGTGTGTGTGTGTGTGTGTGTGTGTGTGTGTAGTGAAAGACCCATGTTTGAATAGTAATGGAGGATGCACTCAATTATGCAGTAGTGATCATGGAATCCCAGAATGCAGTTGCAGACCAGGATACACCCTCGCAACAGATCGCAGGAGTTGTGATGGTAAACACATGCATCCAATCACAAAACGATTAAGAATTACACCAACACTATCTACAGCGCTAATTAGATCACTGCACAGCATCATAGCACTGCAGCTACTGTATCTGTTTGTGTCTGGTTATGGTTTAGTTGTTAGCTTGTTGTTTTGAACATGAAGCGTGAACACCTCAGAACCCAACGCAGTATTTTCAGCAAAGACTTGAAATAAAATGAAATACATTATAATATAAATCATTTAGAAAAGTGTGCTACGAATTATGGGGGTAGTGGTTAACACGCCACCTCACTGAAAGCAGGCCCAGGGTTTGAGTCCTGGGCTGGGCAAGGGTGCTTCTGTGTGGAGTTTGCATATTCACTCCAAGCTTGCCTGGGTTTCCCCCAGGTACTCCGGTTTCCTCCTACAATTCAAAGACATGCACATTAGGCTAATTGTTCCAGATTGCCCCTAGGTGAGTGTGTGAATGGTTTTGTGTGCGTGTGTGTTGACCCTGCAATGGTCTGGCGAGCTGTTCAGTGTGTACCTCGTCTTCACCCAGTGTTGGCTGAGATAGACTCCAGCCTCCCTGTGACCCTAATAGGATTAAGTGTTTCAGCAAATGAGTGAGACAGTGAATGAGTGCTATAAACTATGATAAGTGGATTGCTGCGTTTTGTAACCTAGCGTGTTTTCTGTCCCTGAAGATGTGGACGAGTGTGAATACGGCCCCAGCGGGTGCGCTCATCGCTGTGTGAACACTCCGGGCTCTTTCAGGTGTGTGTGTAATCCTGGATTTGAGATCGGTGTGGATGGGAAGCAGTGCTATCGTAAGTAAACACACACACACACAAAGCTTTTCTTCCTAGATATTTCTTTAAGACATGTTTGATAAGATTTGCTGAAGCTTACTGTGCTGTTTGTTTGTTTGTGTGTGTGTGTGTGTGTGTGTGTGTGTAGGTATTGAGATGGAGATAGTGAACGGTTGTGAGAAGGATAATGGAGGTTGTGCACACCAATGTGAACACACCAACATTGGTCCCGTCTGCTCCTGTAACCGTGGCTATGAGCTTGCTGATGACCTCAGGATGTGTATCGGTATGTATCTTTACACACACACACACACACACACACACACACACACACACACACATAGTTTGAAGCACTTTTAAGTAATGATGATGTTCATTAATCTGAAATCTGAATTCAGATCTGAGACCGAGATGATGTTCTTCACTGTATGTGTGTGTTATAGACACTGATGAGTGTGTAAGTGAAGAGTCATGCTGTGATCATGACTGTAAAAATTATGCAGGAGGGTACGAGTGTAGTTGCAAACCCGGATACACACTCGGCTTAGACGGCTGCTCCTGTGACGGTGCGTTACTGCTCTATCTGTCCATCCATCCATCCGTCTGTCTATCAGTCCATCTGTCTACCTGCCTGTCCAGCAGTCCATCATTCTGTCTATCCATCTGTCTGTATATATATATATATATATATTTGGGGTGGCCCCCAAATTGTTTTCTGATTCCTCTTTCACACCCTCTTATTTTAGGAGGTTTGATGAAAAAATAACCCAGTAAAAATTTTCAGTCCTATAAAATAAGATCCCTTCAATTTTGCACATTTTGACCGAAATTTGGCGATATTTTAATTTTCCATTACTTTATTTCCTGGATCAATAATCCCTTTAACGTCTAATCAGACCATGTAAATTATTAATACAATGTTTTAATATATATAAAGTGTAGTTTTATCCATGATGGCATGTTTTATTAAATAATTTCATCAGTATCTACTTGTAATTATCCTTCATAAATAACACCCAAAATGTGAACTTACACCATATTTTAGTTATTTCATGCAAAAGCAACATGTTTTGAAAAGTCTTGTTTTAGTCTCTATTCAATAAATATATAGCTGTGAAAAAATTAATCTGTATTGGAAATTTATCTCAACACAGAGAAATATTGAAGCTGGCCACATTTTGAGACTATGGTTTCGTTTGGAGCGACTAATAACTGGTAGCTTGTTCCACAGGCAAGGTATACTGTGAGCAAAGCTCCATCCCCGCATACACAAGTTATAGTTACTCATACAGTAGTTCAGATACACCGTCTGCCAGTAACAGACACAATGTGATGCATGAAAGGATTCACCCAATCCTCACACAATAATCTGCTACTGAAGGACGATTTCTGGACGCATTATGCAGGTTAGGTTCATTTTGTACGGATGTTTATCGTTTAATACACACAATGGTACACTACTCTCTGCTACAGTTATTTATTAACTACTTATGTATAATTTACTATATTTGTAAATAATATTAACTCATTTATTGATATAAATGAGGGTGTGCGAAAAAAAAATCGATCCATTTATCCATCTGTCTGTCTATCTATCCGTCTATCAGCACTTCCTTGTATTTGTCCATCCATCCATCTTTCTGTCTCATACAGAGCTATATCATAGTGAGGTTCATCCATCCACCTAGCCCTCCGTCTATCTGTCTAATTTTCTGTCTGTTTCCTTCTTCACTTGTATGAAATGTTTGTTGTAGATGTGAACGAGTGTTCTCTCAAGATCTCTGGCTGTAATCACCACTGCATCAACATGCTGGGATCCTATGAGTGTTTCTGCAAAGAGGGATTCCGACTGGACCGTGACCAGCACACCTGTATCCGTGAGAACGCCACTTAGCGATACGCTACCAGCACTCATGTACAGGATGACCATTAGTACACATACAGTGTCTTCTGGGTTACATTTCATGATGTGTGTGTGTGTGTGTGTGTGTGTGTAGCTCTGTATGAGAATGATCTCGAACTTAAAGAAGAAGAGGAGGACTCAGAAGGTGATGAAGAAGAAGATGACGAATTCGAAGTGCTCCGTCTTCCTGACCTGCTGTTCCGACGCCCCCCTCAGCTCCTGCACTACACGACCGCACTACACACTCCGTACGACACCCATGACACACACGCAGCCTACTCAGGACACACACGCAGCCGAGAGCAAAGAGGAGAACTTACTATGATAAGCAAGATCAGTAAGTTAAACACACACACACACACACACACACACACACACACTGTGTTGACCTCATGAACTACGGCAACTTTATTCGGTAATTTTCATCATTTGTGTGGATTTCAGTGACGCTATGTGGATTTCCATAACAACTCTTGTGTGTGTGTGTGTGTGTGTGTTTGTGTGTGTGTGTGTGTGTGTGTGTTAGTGTGTGAAGCAGGCTCATTTGGTGAAGACTGCAGTGTTAGCTGTGGGGACTGCACTAATGGTGGTGTGTGTGGAGAGGAGAGGGATCGATGTGTGTGTACACCTGGCTGGATCGGAATCACCTGCAACCAGAGTGAGTCTCTTGGATCATTTCATTCATTTGCCGAACTGCTTTATTCCACCAAGATCACGGGGAGGCCAGAGCCCATCTCAGCCGACTCTGGGCGAAGGCGGGGTACACCCTGAACAGCTCACCAGGCAAACACACACAACCATTTACACACACACTCACACCTAGGGGTAATCTGTATGCACTAACCACTACAGGTTTTAATGGATAAATGTAGCCCTTCATTTAGAAATTTGAACCCAAATTCTGAAGCGCCTCAGCTTTCCAGATCAGAATTTTGATCGAGGTCCATGTTCCGCATGTGTGACGCCCTTGATTTAAACTCTTTAAAAAGAAAAAAAAATCCTTGCTCATGTTGGTGCACCAGCAGATTAACTTCATTAGCATCCAGATTCAAAATCGTAAGCAGATGAAAATAAAAACCTGAAAACAAATCCAGTCCTGTGGTGTGTGATGAGTGGATCAGGATTAAAGACAGCGACAAAAACCAGAGTAGATAAAGATACTGACTCAACATCAGAAACAAATGACTGGAGAATTTCTTACACCGAGCCAGGAACGAAGCAGCAGATGACTGGAATCTGTCTTTCAGCTCACGCTCCCCATCGCCAGTGAGTTTCCCCATTAATTCCTCTGCTGATGATGGGTCAGATCAGGCACGGACAGGGATTTAAACTGTTCCACTATGTGCAGGCGAACCGGCTGTGCATTCACTCTTCCTGTGAGCAACTTACAGAAACAAACCACCGGTTCCTTCCTGTAGCTGCTTATAAAAAACAGGATTTGATAAATATAGCATGAAGGAAACAGACTAATTAATAGTTACATCTGTCAATCATTGTATTCCAATAGAAAGTAATTTTTTTATCTGGTTTATTAGTAAATATTAAAGTGGCGGCACAGTGGCGAAGTGGTTAGTACGTCCATCTCATAGCAAGAAGGTCCTGGGTTCAAGTTTTCATGTTCTCCCCATGCTTGTGCAGGTTCCCTCTGAGTCCTCCGGTTTCCTCCCACAGTCCCAAGACATTCTCATTAGGCTAATTGGCTTTTCCAAATTGCCCCTAGGTGTGAGTGTGAATGGTTGTGTGTGTGTGTATTCCATTTATTCTTGACTTACTGCATGACAAGCAGCAACATTTGGAACACACATTTGATGGTAAGAATAAAGTTTGTTTTATTTTTAAGAATAAGGTGTTTGTTCCACCAAACACGACTCTGAGGAACAGACATCGGGGTAGAAGCCGTCATCATGCAGCTAGTGAGTGAGACAACCTTCGAACCTGAGCAGTTACCACAGGGAAACACAAGAAAAACAAAAATAAACAGAAACTAAACTTTTATGGTTTATTTTTCCGTATAAAGCGTGATTATCAGAGTGACGACACCCGCTGCAAGTGACTGCGACAAACTGAGTGTGTCCATCGTTTCGATTCAAGCAGTATCCAGCAGACCAATCAGATCACACCACTCCTGTGATGTATATATTGAGTCATATTAGCAGAAATAAATTTCAAATGATGAGATGAAGTAAATCTGATACAATTAAAAGAGATTTAGTGGAAAAATTTCAGTTCTAATCATTCTGTTCTGATTAGTGGTTCTTCTGAACATCGCTGGTTCTAAGGAGTGGCAGCTGCCCCAAGCCCTCTCGAAAAAAGGCCATGTTCTGAATATTACTGATACATAAGGAAACATTTCCTTCCTGCTGCATGTGTTCTGTCACACACACACACACACACACAGTGCTATAGACTGATCGTATTTCACTCTGCGGTATGTGTGGTGCGTTCATGGATTAAAGGTTCCTTCACTAATTCATGTTGAAGTGCATAGTCTGGAATGTGGGTTACTCAGTTTATGAAATCCAGATGGCAAACACACACACACACACACACACACACACACACACACACACACACACACACACACACACACACACACACATATACTTTAAACATTGTATTATATTTAAGAATAAATCAAAGCAGTATTTTTTCTCTGTCTCTCTCTTTCTCTCTCTCCCTGCTTCTTGTCTCTCTCTTCCTTTGTGTCTCTCTTACTGTCTTTCTGTCTCCCTGTGTGACTCTTTCTCCCTGTGTGTGTCTCTCTTCCTGTCTGTCTCTGCCTGTGTCTCTCTCCCTGACTCTCTCTACCTGTGTGTCTCTCTTCCTGTCTCTCTCTGCCTGTGTGTTTCTCTTCCTGTCTCTCTCTGCCTGTGAGTTTTTTTCCTGTTCCTCCCTGCCTGTGTCTGTCTTCCTGTCTCTCTCCTTCTGTCTGTCTCTCCATGTGTCTCTCTTCCTGTCTCTCCCTGTGTGTCTCTCTTTCTGTCCCTCTCTCCCTGTGGTTCTCTCTTCCTCTCTCTCTCCCTGTCTCTATCTCTCTCCCTGTGTGTCTCTTTCCCTGTCTCTATCTCTCTCCTCATGTGTCTCTCTTCCTGTCTTTCTCACTGTGTGCATCTCTCTTTTTGTCTCTCTCTCTCCCTGTGTGTCTCTCCTCCTGGCTTCCTCTCTCTGTGTGTCTCTCTTCCTGTCTCTCTCTCTCTATCCCTGTGTCTCTCTTTCTGACTCTCTCCATATGTCTGTCTCTACCTTTCTCTCTCTCCCCATGTGTCTGTCTCTCTCTTCCTGTGTATGTATCTGTGTCTGTCTCAGCGTGTGCGGAGGGGACGTATGGTGTGGGCTGTAACAGTGTGTGCGCATGTCAAAATGGTGGACATTGTGATCCAGTAAGCGGGAAGTGTATTTGTCCTCCTGGAGTCCAAGGCCTACACTGTGAAGATGGTATTTCAACACACACACCATCATCATCAACATCATCAGCATCATCACCACTCCAAATCAACCTGGAACTTTTCTACTCTTCTGTCTTCCTGCTTGTTCGTTGCTTTTATGATACAGCTGTGTGTGTGTGTGTGTGTGTGTGTGTGTGTGTGTGTGTGTTTTGTATCCAGGATGTCCTCAAGGCTTTTTCGGGAAATTCTGTCGGAGGAGATGTAACTGCCCAAATAATGGACGCTGTCACAGGGTGTATGGAGGATGTTTTTGTGCAGCTGGACTATATGGAAAATACTGCCATCTGTGTTAGTATGACTTTATACAGATCTCACAAACTGATAAATAAAATTCATCTGTGTTTTAAATTCAATTAATTTCAACTTGTGCAAAGGAAAATACATGGGAAATTGGAAGAGGAAGTAAAGTGGAGGTATAATACATGGAACACAGATGAAGGTATAATGAACAGGAAGAGGAAGTCAGATGAAGGTATAATGAACAGGAAGAGGAAGTCAGATGAAGGTAAAATGAACAGGAAGAGGAAGTCAGATGCAGGTATAATCAACAGGAATAAGGAAGTAAGGTGGAGGTATAATCAACAGAAAGAGGAAGTCAGATGAAGGTGTAATGAACAGGAAGAGGAAGTGAGATGAAGGTTTAATGAACAGGAAGAGGAAGTCAGATGAAGGTATAGTGAACTGAAAGAGGAAGTCAGATGAAGGTATAATGAACAGACAGACAAAGTCAGATGAAGGTATAATGAACAGGAAGAGGAAGTCAGATGCAGGTATAATTAACAGGAGGAAGTAAGGGGGATGCATAATGAACAGACAGACGAAGTCAGATGGCAGTATAATGAACAGGAAGAGGAAGTGGGATGAAGGTATAATGGACAGGAAGAGGAAGTCAGATAAAGGTATAATGAACAGGAAGAGGAAGTCAGATGGAGGTATAATGAAGAGGAAGAGGAAGTCAGATAAAGGTATATTGAACAGGAAGAAGTAACATAGAGGCTATAGCAAGCAGGAAGAGGAAATCAAATAAAGGTATAATGAACAGGAAGAGGAAGTGAGATGAAGATATAATAAACAGGAAGAGGAAGTCAGATGAAGGTAAAATGAACAGGAAGAGGAAGTCAGATGCAGGTATAATCAACAGGAATAAGGAAGTAAGGTGAAGGTATAATGAACAGAAAGAGAAGGTCAGATGAAAGTGTAATGAACTGGAAGAGGAAGTCAGATGGTGGTATAATGAACAGGAAGAGGATGTCAGATGAAGGTATAATGAACAGGAAGAGGAAGTCAGATGAAGGTATAATGAACAGGAAGAGGATGTCAGATGAAGGTATAATGAACAGGAAGAGGAAGTCAGATGAAGGTATAACGAACAGGAAGAGGAAGTCAGATGAAGGTATAATGAACAGGAAGGGGAAGTCAGATGAAGGTATAATGAACAGGAAGAAGAAGTAACAGAGGCTATAGCAAGCAGGAAGAGGAAGTCAGATGGTGGTATAATGAACAGGAAGAGGATGTCAGATGGTGGTATAATGAACAGGAAGAGGATGTCAGATGAAGGTATAATGAACAGGAATAAGAAAGTAAGGTGGAGGTATAATGAAGAGGAAGTTGGATGAAGGTATAATTAACAGGAAGAGGAAGTCAGATGCAGGTATAATGAACAGAAAGAGGAAGTCAGATAAAGGTGTAATGAACAGAAAGAGGAAGTCAGATAAAAGTATAGTGAACATGAAGAGGAAGTCAGATGAAGGTATAATGAACAGACAGACAAAGTCAGATGACGGTATAATGAACAGGAAGAGGAAGTCAGATGCAGGTATAATTAACAGGAGGAAGTAAGGTGGATGTAGAATGAACAGACAGATAAAGTCAGATGAAGGTATAATGAACAGGAAGAAGTCAGATGCAGGAATAATGAACAGGAAGAGGAAGTGAGATGAAGGTATAATGAACAGGAAGAGGAAGTCAGATG
>JAQMYF010000025.1:1259072-1273301 GCA_030014195.1 Neosilurus mollespiculum | reverse complement strand
GAAGGTATAATGAACAGGAAGAGGAAGTCAGATGAAGGTAAAATGAACAGGAAGAGGAAGTCAGATGCAGGTATAATGAACAGGAACAAGGAAGTAAGGTGGAGGTATAATGAACAGAAAGAGGAAGTCAGATGAAAGTATAATGAACATAAAAAGGAAGTGAGATGAAGGTATAATGAACATGAAGAGGAAGTCAGATGAAGGTATAATGAACTGGAAGAGGAAGTCAGATGGTGGTATAATGAACAGGAAGAGGAAGTGAGATGAAGGTAAAATGAACAGGAAGAGGAAGTCAGATGCAGGTATAATGAACAGTAACAAGGAAGTAAGGTGGATGTATAATGAACAGACAGATGAAGTCAGATGAAGGTATAATGAACAGGAAGAAGAAGTCAGATGCAGGAATAATGAACAGGAAGAGGAAGTGAGATGGTGGTATAATGAACAGGAAGAGGAAGTCAGATGAAGGTAAAATGAGCAGGAAGAGCAAGTCAGATGCAGGTATAATGAACAGGAACAAGGAAGTAAGGTGGAGGTATAATGAACAGAAAGAGGAAGTCAGATGAAAGTATAATGAACTGGAAGAGGAAGTCAGATGAAGGTATAATGAACAGGAAGAAAAAGTAACAGGCTATAGCAAGCAGGAAAAGGAAGTAAGATGAAGGTATAATGAACAGGAAGAGGAAGTCAGATGAAGGTATAATGAACAGGAAGAGGAAGTCAGATGAAAGTATAATGAACTGAAAGAGGAAGTCAGATGAAGGTATAATGAACAGGAAGAAGAAGTAACAGGCTATAGCAAGCAGAAAGAGGAAGTAAGATGAAGGTATAATGAACAGGAAGAGGAAGTCAGATGCATGTATAATGAACAGTAACAAGGAAGTAAGGTGGAGGTATAATGAACAGAAAGAGGAAGTCAGATGAAAGTATAATGAACATGAAGAGGAAGTGAGATGAACGTATAATGAACATGAAGAGGAAGTCAGATGAAGGTATAGTGAACAGGAAGAGGAAGTCAGATGGTGGTATAATGAACAGGAAGAGGAAGTCAGATGAAGGTATAATGAACAGGAAGAGGAAGTCAGATGCAGGTATAATTAACAGGAGTAAGTAAGGTGGATGTATAATGAACAGACAGACGAAGTCAGATGGCGGTATAATGAACAGGAAGAGGAAGTGAGATGAAGGTATAATGGACAGGAAGAGGAAGTCAGATGAAGGTATAATGAACAGGAAGAGGAAGTCAGATGCAGGAATAATGAACAGGAAGAGAAAGTAAAATGAAGGTATAATGAAGAGGAAGAGGAGGTCAGATGAAGGTAAAATGAACAGGTAGAGGAAGTCAGATGCAGGTATAATCAACAGGAATAAGGAAGTAAGGTGGAGGTATAATGAACAGAAAGAGGAAGTCAGATGAAGGTGTAATGAACAGGAAGAGGAAGTCAGATGAAGGTATAATCAACATGAAGAGGAAGTGAGATGAATGTATAATGAACATGAAGAGGAAGTCAGATGAAGGTATAATGAACTGGAAGAGGAAGTAAGATGAAGGTATATTGAACAGGAAAAGGAAGTCAGATGAAGGTATAATGAACAGGAAGAAAAAGTAACAGAGGCTATAGCAAGCAGGAAGAGGAAGTAAGATGAAGGTATAATGAAGAGGAAGAGGAAGTAAGATGAAGGTATAATGAACAGGAAGAGGAAGTCAGATGCAGGAATAATGAACAGGAAGAGGAAGTGAGATGAAGGTATAATGAACAGGAAGAGGAAGTCAGATGAAGGTAAAATGAACAGGAAGAGGAAGTCAGATGCAGGTATAATGAACAGGAACAAGGAAGTAAGGTGGAGGTATAATGAACAGAAAGAGGAAGTCAGATGAAAGTATAATGAACATAAAAAGGAAGTGAGATGAAGGTATAATGAACATGAAGAGGAAGTCAGATGAAGGTATAATGAACTGGAAGAGGAAGTCAGATGGTGGTATAATGAACAGGAAGAGGAAGTCAAATGAAGGTATAATGAACAGGAAGAGGAAGTCAGATGAAGGTATAATGAACTGAAAGAGGAAGTCAGATGAAGGTATAATGAACAGGAAGAGGAAGTCAGATGCAGGTATAATTAACAGGAGGAAGTAAGGTGGATGTATAATGAACAGACAGACGAAGTCAGATGGCGGTATAATGAACAGGAAGAGGAAGTGAGATGAAGGTATAATGGACAGGAAGAGGAAGTGAGATGAAGGTATAATGAAGAGGAAGTCAGATGAAGGTATAATGAACAGGAAGAGGAAGTAAGATGCAGGTACAGTATAATGTACAGACGGACGAAGTCAGATGGCGGTATAATGAACAGGAAGAGGAAGTCAGATGAAGGTATAATGAACAGGAATAGAAAGTCAGATGAAAGTATAATGAACAGGAGGAAGTAGGGTGGAGGTATAATGAACAGACAGATGAAGTCAGATGAAAGTTTAATGAACAGGAGGAAGTAAGGTGGAGGTATAATGAACAGGAATAGAAAGTCAGATGACGGTATAATGAACAGGAATAGAAAGTCAGATGACGGTATAATGAACAGGAAGGGGAAGTCAGATGAAGGTATAGTGAACTGGAAGAGGAAGTCAGATGAAGGTCTAATGAACAGGAAGAGGATGTCAGATGAAGGTCTAATGAACAGGAAGAGGAAGTCAGATGAAGGTCTAATGAACAGGAAGAGGAAGTCAGATGGTGGTATAATGAACAGGAAGAGGAAGTCAGATGGTGGTATAATGAACCGGAAGAGGAAGTCAGATAAAGGTATTATGAACAGGAAGAGGAAGTCAGATGGTGGTATAATGAACTGGAAGAGGAAGTCAGATGAAGGTGTAATGAACAGGAAGAGAAAGTCAAATGATGGTATAATGAAGAGGAAGAGAAAGTCAAATGACGGTATAATGAAGAGGAAGTCAGATGAAGGTATAGTGAACAGGAAGAGGAAGTCAGATGAAGGCATAACGAACAGGAGGAGGAAGTCAGATGAAGGTATAATGAACAGGAAGGGGAAGTCAGATGAAGGTATAATGAAGAGGAAGAGGAAGTCAGATGAAGGTGTAGTGAACTGGAAGAGGAAGTCAGATGCAGGTATAATGAACAGTAAGAGGAAGTCAGATGAAGGCATAACGAACAGGTAGAGGAAGTCAGATGAAGGTGTCATGAACAGGAAGAGGAAGTCAGATGAAGATGTAATGAACAGGAAGAGGAAGTCAGATGAAGGTATAATGAACAGGAAGAGGAAGTCAGATGAATGTGTAATGAACAGGATGTAATATAAACTCTTGTCTGTTTCTGAATGAAGCGTGTCCGAGGTGGACGTACGGCAGCGGATGTTCGCATGACTGTGACTGTGTTCAGGAGAATTCGCTCGGATGTGACGCCCAAAATGGGACATGTACCTGCAAGCCTGGATACCATGGTGACCGCTGCCAGGCAGGTATGCTGGGGCATGTTTTGGATCAAAACACTTAAACTAATACCAGAAATGCGGAAGACTTCATGTGATAGTAATAAATACAGCGGCTGACATGGCATTCCTGAGTGTTTTATTTTTCTGAGACGGCACTAATATTAATTACAGTATGTTAATACGTTTACGTTTAAAAGGGTTCCAAGATAAATGTTAATGTTGGGGTTATCACTACCGCTTTGAGTCAATAAGCGAAGAATAACCACACAAATCGGTGATGTTTATATTCATAACTGAATTGGATTTTCACTAAACTGCCACTATTTCTACAGAATGTGACGATGGCTTTTATGGCACAGGTTGCCATGAGCGATGCGACTGCTCTGACGGTGCAATGTGTGACCATAAAATGGGGAAATGCCCTGAAAAGTGCCCTCCTGGATTTCATGGAGAGGAATGCCAAACAGGTGAGAGAGAAATTTTCCTTATAATTCATAGATGTGGTTAAAAACAACTACTAATCAGGAAATGGCTCCGAAATTGCTACACTCTCCTGTCCTCTAGTGGAACATCACAGCAGTGCAGCACTTCAGGTTTGAGTTCGAGCATCAAATTTCTCTGAAATCACCACGGTGACGTCTTTGCATGATAACTGACTGATAGATCCAGCAGCTGTTCAGCTTGTATTCTCTGTGTATTTATGAAAGGGTTTCCTTCCTGTTGCATGATGGAAACTTTTGCTCCAGTGAAAGAAAAGAAAGAGACCTGGTTTATTCATAACATTCTCTCCCTGTACAGTGATATCAGGAGAAAAACTCACATTGAGTCCAAGTTCAGAACCACCACTTTTCTTCTTTGAAATTTATTTAAATTAAGTCTTATCATAACTCTAACCCCGTGACCCTTGACAAACATGCATGCTAGTAAGTATTAGTGTAGGTGCACCTGAGCGTGGATGCTCCAAATCATCTAATAAAAGGATTAAAGGTGTTAATTAGGACTGTGCACTGTGCTTCAGTTGTATAGCCCCTGATCAAAGTTCTGATGTTTGTTACACCTCGAAGGTGATATTTATTTTCTTTAATAGCTTTATAGATAAGCAACTTATTTTGAAGTGAAATTTTAAATATAATGCGTCTCTTTATTTCCTGTAGAAGCCATGCTTACGGTGTAGCAAGTTGACTAGCGGGATAGCTAGCACACACTGATTTGTACAAGTTACATTCCTAATTCCTGAAAACACTGTCTGTCCTGTCCGCTGATGATGTCATGAATATTACCATGGTAACTACTTCTAAGTAAATAGAAAGTGGAATTTTACAAGTTGTGCCAAATTATACCTACAGCGACGGTGGCTTGAAGGGAAATATCAGCACTTTTGTAACGGTGCTTGACCAATCGGAATAGAGGACTGGTGCTGTTATATAAGCATGTTATTGCTGACCTAAGTTTATTCATTAATTCAATTGCTGAACCGTTTAATCCTATTAGGATCACAGGGAGGGTGGAGCCTATCTCACCCTACTCTCGCCGAAGGCAGGGTACACCCTGAACAGCTCCCCAGGCCATCGCTGGGTCAACAAACACACAACCATTCACACTTATACACACACGTAGCGGCAATTTTGAACAGCCAGTTAGCCTACTGTGCATGTCTTTGGACTGTGGGAGGAAACCAGGGTACCTGGAGGAATCCACACAAACACTGGGAGAACATGTAAACTCCACACAGAAACACCCTCACAGAGCCCAGGACTCGAACCCAGGACCTTCTTGCTGTGATGCACTGACTTACATTTATTTATATATTTTTTATTATTTATGGTAGGAGTCTCCAGTGTCACTGATTTGGAAGTGTCAGAGGATTTTCTGGTTTCTTGGCAACATTATGACTTCTTATTTCTTCCTTATTTACTACATCTTATGAAATGAGTGTGATGAAAGTGAAAACAGGAACTAACTCGTCTCATGGCTGTTCTGTAACATTAAATATAACCATTCATTCATTCATTCATTCATCCATTCATCCATCCATCCAGCCTAATTCTTCTCGGGTTGTGGGGAGGCTGGGAGTCTATTCTGGGAGAAGGTGGGGTACACCTTCAGCAGCTCAACCAGTTCATTACAGGGCCAACACACACACACACACACGCACACACGCACACCCACACAACCATTCACTCTATTCAGTTCAACTAGAAATGTTTAATTATACAATTTAAAAATAGTTGAATGGCCTGGTGAGCTGTCCAGGGTGTTCTCTGCCCTCACCCAGAGTTGGCTGAGGTGGGCACCAGCCTTCCAGTGACCCTAATTAGGATTAAGCGCTTCAGAAAATGAATGAATGAATGAATTCAGTAGGAAAGAACATTATTACTGTTTGTGTGCATAAACTTACAGGATCTGATGTAGAATTTACTACAATTTTACACTTAACTACACGTACTGTATATGATGCATGTACATTTGTTTCAATATCCTGATAGTTTAAAATAATAGTAGCTAAATATCACATGCATGTTAATCACAGTCTAATATTTTTATATTAACACAATCACCAAATAATAAACATAAGTACACGTGTGTATAAATTCTACAAAGATACTTAAACGCTACTTACACGTGAAATGATTTCCCGCATCCTGGTATCTTTCTGTTTGTACAGTTTAACGCTTCACACGAAGGCATCATTAAAAAGTAATAGTAGACTATAAAACAATAAAAAACTGAAGAAGTTTAAAAGTAAATGGGAGATGCTTCGATTGGAATCAGGCTTTTAGGACCACAGCAGGGAATATTTTGGATCTACCAATATGGCTGCACAAGCATATCCTGGGACTTCATCCTCAGCAGCCCAGTCCGATATCCAGTTATTTTAGATCAGTGGCTGGAAAGTGGATGGGTAAGTGGCATGAAGACTGCATGTCCCAGAATGCAACATCACATCCGTTCAATCATTCCCCTCTGACAATTTCCTTTCATCTCACAATCCACAAAAATCTCATCCAATGTCTTATTTCGTGCGCACAAAATTCAGTCATGTGATGTCTGTTTTTACCTACTATGCTCTGCTGACTTTAATAGTGTAACCCCATTTCACTAAGAACTCCGTTCCACTAATAATAATGATAACAATAATAATAGTAGTAGTAGCAGTAGTGGTAATAATAGAAATAATAATAGTAGTAGTAGTAGTAATAATGGAAATAATAATAATAGTAGTAGTAGTAGTAGTAGTAGTAATAATAGAAATAATAATAATAGTAGTAGTAGTAATAGTAATAATAGAAATAATAATGATAGTAGTAGTAGTAGTAGTAATAATAGAAATAATAATGATAGTAGTAGTAGTAGTAATTAAACAATAACAGTAACAACAACAAAACAAAACAACAATAATAATGATAATGCTAATAATAATAATACTAATACTAATACTACTACTACTAATAATAATAATGATAAAATTAGTAATAATAATAATAATAATAATAATAATTATTATTATTATTATTATTATTATTATTAGTAGTAGTAGTAGTAGTAGTATGCTGTCTCTACACTTACCTGCCAACCCATTTTTTCCACATGTGCCTCTCAGACCTGGAGGTCCTGATGTACCTATAGAATCTCCTCTATCACCTAAATTATGACAACAATGTAAAGAGTTCACTCTGAAAGGCATGGACTTCACTCTATAAAATAAAAATAAAATAATATAATGTTAATGAGATCACAGTACCTTTCAGCCCATCAAATCCATGGAAACCAGGGACTCCTGGAGATCCAGTCAAGCCTGGGTCACCCTAAGACCACCAAGCAGAACATTTCAGAATGTGATATCGGACATGCTTTCTTCTGGTAGTTTTATTCTAGTGGGATGTGGATGGCTCACATCTCATACTACCTCTACACCACAAAGCTGAATAACCAGCTCAAAATTCACCCTAGCTCTAAAGTACATTTCAAAACTCTGGCTCCACTGTGACAATTGTGTCATGACCTGGTGAGGGGAAAATAAGAACCCTCACTCATTATCATTTGCTGAACCACTTAATCCTACTAGAGTCTCAGGGAGGCTGGAGGAGCCTATCTCAACCATGAACAGGTTGCCAGTCCAACACACACACAACCATTCACACTCACACCTAGGGGCAGTTTGGAACAGCCAAGTATCCTAATGTGCATGTATTTGGACCTTAAGAGGAAACCACAGTACCTGGAGGAAACCCACACAAGCACAGCAAAACTCCATGTAGAAATGCCCACGCCGAGCCCAGGACTCGAACCCAGGAACTTCTTCTTGTGAGGTAGCCGTGCTAACCACTATGCCATCGTCCCACCCCAAATAAAAACTGTTCGAAACAAATAAGACCTGACTCACATGTAAGCAATCTTGTCCAAAAGTACTAGCAAATTGTATTTAGACGGGTATTAAATTAATTCGAACTGTAATTCACATATTTTCGAAAGTAATTATCTGTATTTGTTGTCTTGGTGAAAATGTTTGGAGCTGCTCAAAAATTTTATGTGAAAATTGAATATGTGAATTACAGTTCAATTTAATAAATATTATTTAGGGCTTTCAAATTAACCCTGTGGCCTGTGGGAATTCCAGCTACTGAAGTCCAGTGCCGTGTATTTTAACTTTCGCTTTCAAAGGAATTTCCTACATGCAACGTGCATCTTGGCATCTCACACATGTATTATATTATAAACATAAAATTGCTATGAAGTGAGTGCAGTGAACAGAACAGCAACACTAATTGTGCTTTCTCGCCTGGATGCTAAAGCCAATATTTGGTTGGGCTGGGTAGCCCTCCCAGAATTCCATGGGCAACTCGATTTATGTGGCAGTGCATGTGCGGCATGGTTATAGGAAGGTTGAGCTGTTGAGAGAGCCACTTTGGTTGGGCTCGGTAGCCCTCCCAGTATTCCATGGGAGACTTGATTTATGTGCTAGCGTATGCACCGCACGGTTATAGAAAGGTTGAGAGAGCCACTTTGTTTGGGCTCGGTAGCCCTCGGAATAAATGGCTCCTGAAGAAATAAACAAAACGTGTACAAGCGGACTATATGGACTTTGATTAACTGCCCCTCACAGCACTCCACTTCTTAATGAGAACTTCTAGTATTACTTCTAAATATAAATGGTCGTTCCGCTGTCGGTGTACCTACTGCTCAAGCTGCTTTTCTTAACAGACAGAGCAACGCACATGTCAGATCTGTTCCAGTGGCTTTGGAGAGAGCTACACAATTTTGTGCTTGGATCATTGCCTGATTCTTTTGGATGTATTAGAGGGGACATATGGGAAATATATATAGGCTATGCAGTGATCTATTCAGTTTACTCAGTGACCTGCTGTATTTTTTATTTACTTTTCCTGGAATCACTAATTCAACTTGTATTTTCCACATAATCTCTCTGCTGATATAAAACAGGATTTTCACTTATCTGCGTGAGTTGGAAAGCTGATCTAGTCGGTTACACACATCCAAAATTGATAATGAATACCCAGGTTGTTTTTTTGTTTTTTTTCTGCTGTCCTGTCCAGTGTCATAGCAAGCCGAATGGCAGTCTGGTTGCTAAGGCTCCTCTTGATAATCTGATTCATCCACTTATTTATTTATTTACTGTTGAATTGTGTAATGGAATCTATGTAATCTTGCTGGACCTGACTGGA
The DNA here is from genome assembly GCA_030014195.1 of Neosilurus mollespiculum. Taxonomy (NCBI): domain Eukaryota; kingdom Metazoa; phylum Chordata; class Actinopteri; order Siluriformes; family Plotosidae; genus Neosilurus; species Neosilurus mollespiculum. Next base: position 1,264,176 of record JAQMYF010000025.1, on the reverse strand, counting down.
GGGGACAGAAAAAGAAGGAAAACAGCAAAAAGAAGCAAAAGGGAAAGCAGAAAGAAGAAAGAGGAGACAAAAACACTATAGATATAGGGCAACGACCCTTCAATCCAAACAATCACAACACAAAAAACTGCTACATTTGTACATAAATACACCAGCAAATTTCCTGCAGCTTTTACAGAAAAACAGAGCTGACAGTAATCAAGAGTTTGCTAAATAATAACCAAATCAAAAAGACATATCACAAACGTATCACTACAACAACCAAAGTACCAGATACACACTCACAAAGAAGAGAAAAAAAAATCTCTTACTGTATAAACCTACTAGACAACTCACTGACTGTGTCAGCATGCAAAGTATGAGGAATAAGTGAGTGATCAGTGATGAGGAGTGGTCAGTGAGATCGTGCAAATGCGACCTCACCTCCACAGAGGCTAGCGGCAGACTAGGGCAGCCGAGTCATGGGGCACAGGCCCCTGCGGGCCAAGATCGGCAGCCACCAGCCCCACCAGGGGTTGGCCCAGAGACCAACCCCCATGAATACCCAAGTTTAATTATTTAAAAACCTCTTCCAGGTAATTACGCTCTGATCTGACATGGAATGAATGCATCGTGGAGGAAGGTACAGGTTTTTATGGTCAGCTTTGCGCTCCACTATAAGCCAAAGCAGAGCCCAGAGCAGACATGAACAGCTCATGCTGTAACACACAACTAATTCAACTGGACCCACTGGACTCGAGACAATCAAATGAAGGGTACATATAAAATACACAGAGAAAAAAGCATAAAAAGGTCATCAAAAAAAGAAAGCAAAGGTTTTATTTATATTTTTAGGGCAGGTTCAATAAAATACATGAGCTGAATAAGCATAATTGCCACACACAGCCAGTGCAGGGTCATGTGTGTTCATCAGTTTCTCATGATGGATCCTCAATTCAGCGTCGCCTTTGTCATTTTTAAGTTGATCAACAGTAATGATGACAAAAGGATGGAGGTTCTTACTACTTTTAGTGGGTCTCCTGCTACTCAAAAATAAATTGAAAGCCCTGTTATTATTATTAGATATTTGAAGGTTTTCGAAAAGAACATGTCACACTATTTCGCGGCTATATCACTTACATGAGTTAGGCTTAAGACTGACAAATGATTGTCCTGGGGCAATTTATCACTTTCTATTTATTTCTTTCACTTTCTATTTTTATTCTTTCAAAGATGGAACAAAACCAGAGAACCTGGAGGAAACCCAAATGGAAATTTGGAATGAACTGAGCTCAGGATGCAAACTTCTTGATTGGTTTGATTTGGCTGTACCCTTTTAGTTCTTTTTGTTACTCCTGCGCAGGTATGAACGTTACATTGTCTCTGTAACACTGCGTCCTTTTGAAACTGATAGAACGTGAATGTTAAATACAGTACTTTATTCACTCACCGGATCTCCGCATCCTCCAGGAAATCCAATATGGCCTTTTAACCCGGGCAAGCCCTGAAGTCCAGGTTCACCTGGCCATCCACAGAGACCCTGTGGCCCCTGAGGGCCGGCCTCACAACCTGGAGGTCCAGGATAACCCTGAAAACCATCTTGACCATGTTCTCCTTTTACACCTTTATCACCTGAGATGACACACATGTTCTTTATTTCTGGAACTGTACATCCGTTTAATTAATGACTAAATTAATAAAATCCATTTTTATCCTTTTTAATTGCAGCAATACAAGAAGATTCTTATTTATTTCACCTCGGAGACCAGGAAACCCGCATGGCCCACAAATTCCTGGTGGCCCCGTCTTCCCACGTTCGGTAATCACAATAAGCTCTCCTGGCATCCCAGAAACTCCACAAGAACCTGCAAGAGAGACAACACACATCTGATGTACTTACTTTGAAAACAAACAAACAAACAAACAAAAAACACTATCAGGCTTAAGCTTATCACCTCACAGTTCGCTCACTAGCTGAAATGAATAATTTAACTGCGCTGTCGCTCACAAATCCCTCAGCGATTTCTGTAGAAGTAGAAGTGGGGAACTAAGTTGGGAAAGACGGGTTTCCTCCCACCATAGTCCAAAGACATGCACATTATGCTAATTGGCTGTTTCAAATTGCCCCTTAGGTGTGAGTGTGAATGGTTGTATGCATACTGGTCCTGCAGTGCAGCTGTTTATGGTGCACCCTGCCTTAACTCCATGTCGGCTGAGATCGGCTCCAGCCCCCCCGCAACCCTAATAGTAGGATTAGGCAGTTTGGCAAATGAGTGTATGAATAATACCCACTTGCATTAGTATGCCAATAATTTGGAAACAATATTGTAACTGCACAAGCAAAACATCACTATTATCTCCTGGAAAAATATAAAAAAACACCACCACCCAAAACAAGTATACCTTTTTCTCCTTTCTCTCCATCGTAGCCCGGACAGCCTTGCCTTCCATCGAAGCCTTTCTCACCTTTTAAGCCAGCTGGTCCTTGAAGACCACATTCACCTGGCACACCAGGTGAGCCATCCAAACCAGGATGTCCAGTACAACCTGAGTGACATCATTGATACTTTTCAGTTTTACAACGCAAAACTGACGTTTGTTCATATCGCTAATCTTACAGCAAGAAATAAATCCATCTGATTCAGTTTTAGAAAATGGATGTTAACCTTTCAATCCACTCTGACCAGGATCTCCAGGATCTCCATCTTTCCCTTGGTATCCCTGAGGACCACAGTATCCCCGAGCACCAGTTGGGCCTGGTTTCCCAGTATCACCTTTCAGCCTCCTTCCAGGAAGGCCTGGCTGTCCAGCACATCCCTTCTCACCAGGTACACCTAAAACATAAACCCATCCATTTTATTTTGTATCAAGCTTTTAAATATGTACAGTGTCAAAAGCAGTTTTTAAAGATGTTCGGACCCAAATTTACATTCCTGTTAATTTTTATTTATTTATTTATTTATTTATTCATTCATTCGTTCGTTCGTTCGTTCGTTCGTTCGTTCGTTCGTTCATTCATTCATTCATTCATTCATTTATTTATTTAAATTGTAGATGGGCGTCACAATGCCGTGGTGGTTAGCACATCCGCCTCACAGCAGGAAGGTCCTGGATTCGAGTCCCAGCCTTGGTGAGGGTGTTGCTGTGTGGAATTTGCATGTTCTCTCCAAGCATGTGTGGGTTTCCTCCAGGTACACTGGTTTCTTTCCACAGTCCAAAGACATGCATATTAAGCTAACTAATTAGCATGTGCAACAGTATGATGAAAGTAAGATTCTGTGAAAGTTTGGTTAGTTAAGCGATTGAGGAGGAACTCTGATGATGGAGGACGATGACAGCAGACAACAGATAGTGACCTCTTCGCTAAAATTAAGGTATTTGGACAGTTAAATTAAGGTAATATTATTTGTGAACATGGTATTAGCTTTCATTGTTATGCTTATGATATACAGTAATATATTTCAGCAAAACGAGATTCTAGACACCAGCTTAATAAAGTTGAGAAATATGTAAAGGACATTAGACACTGGATGCTTCTAACTTCCTCTTATTAAATTCTGATAAAACAGAAGTACTTGTATTCGGATCACAGACAGGTAGAAATAAGGTTTCTTAATAGGGTTTTTTTATGTAGTAACCCCCCCCCCCAGTGCATCTAACTGGGTTATCAAAGGCCAGCAATGTCTCTCACTGTCCGTGGTGAAAGGCATGTAAAAGAACCATTGCTGTCGTTTGTAAAGATTAGGCCAATGATTTGTGTCAGTGTGTTTCTGCCCTGCAATGGCCTGGTGAGCTGTCCAGGGTGAACCCCACCCTTGCCAGAGTCAGCTGAGATGGGCACCAGCCTCTTCGTGCCTCTAATTAGGATTAAGTGGTTTAGAAAATGAATGAATGAATAAATTATGTAGTAAGTTTGGATGGTGTTTCGTCGTGTGTAGCAGTGAAGGACCTTGGAGTGATTATTGACCCCAGTCTTTCATCTGAAGCTCATGTAGGTAATATTACCCAGATAGCCTTCTTTCATCTCAGGAATATCATTAAAATAAGAAATATGATGTCACTGCATGATGCGGAAAAACTTGTTCATGCTTTATTACCTCGAGATTAGATTATTGTAATGCGTTACTCTCTGGATGTTCTAATAGGTGCATAAACAAGCTCCAGTTAGTCCAGAATGCAGCAGAAAGAGTTCTTACTAGAACCAGAAGACAAGAGCATATCACCCCCATCCTGTCCACACTGCACTGGCTCCCAGTTAAATTTGAAATTGGATATAAAACACTATTTTTAACCTATAAAGCACTTAATGGTCTTGCACCACAATATCTTAGAGAATTTCTTGTTGTTTATGATCCAGCTCGCCCACTTAGATCAAAAGGTGCAGGCTGCTTAGTGATACCCTGAATACTACTGCATGGGGCGGAGCTTTCTCTTACAAAGCCCCACAATTATGGAATAAACTTCTAGTTAATCTTCGGGACTCAGACACAGTCTCTGTTTTTAAGACTAGGCTAAAAACCTACTTGTGTAGTCAAGTATTTTGCTAAACAGCCTTTTATTAGGTAAAGGAGCAGATCTGGGGGTTCTCAGGCATAGAGAGTTCTGGTAAACTGTGATGTTGGGATGCTGTCGCTCCCTCACTCTCCATGCTCACCCAGGTCTGTTGACAGTGGAATGGCTGACTGCCTAACGTTACAGGGTGCCCTCATGTCTGTCTTCCTTCTGGTTTCTCTCTTTTTTTAGTTATGCTGCCATAGTCAGTCCTGCCGGAGTCCCTGCTTGCACCCAGCACTAATGAACTCTTCTTTTACCATTACACTGTTATGAGCATGCCTAACCCCCCCCCCCCTTCCCCCCGTCCCCCCCTCCAGTCCTGGTGTGCTGATTCTGGCTGGAGTTCTCTCTTGGAAGCCCCTTGCTCCTGCTGATGAATATCCATATGGGCTTTGATCTGCACTCAGCGACTGTGAAGACAAGGTGATATAAACTCTTTTGCTACAATTATTTAGGACTTACATTTGTGGTATATCCAACCCTACTACGTGTTCGACTGAAATTAAGTTTTTCTTATATGGTTTGTATTTTTACGGTTTCACCCAAATGAGGATGGGTTTCCCTTTTGAGC
>JAQMYF010000025.1:1239948-1258972 GCA_030014195.1 Neosilurus mollespiculum | reverse complement strand
CTCACCATAGACAGTGAGAGACATGGCCGGCATTTGATAACCCAGTTAGCTGCACTGGGGGGACAGCAGCGACAACCCGCTTGGTTGGAATGGGAGGATGTGAGTCACTTGCATAGAGCACTGACCTCAACCCTATTGAACATGTTTGGGATGAACTAGAATGCCAACTGCCCCAGGTGTCCCTGCCTGACCTTAGTGATGCTCTTGTGGATGAATGATCAAAAACTCATACAGCTACACATTGAAAGCTAGTGGAAGAAAAATTTATTATAACAGTAAAGAGGAATGGAACCTGGAGTCCAACGATCAAAAAACACATATGTGTTATGGCCAAGTGTTCATAAACTTTTGTCCATATAGTGTATGTTTTTTCCTGAATGGACTGCAATCCTACCTTCACCTTTTGTGGTTCTCACCCTCACCTATGGTCATAAGATTTGGTTAGTGACTGAAATTACAAAGTCGTGGATACAAGCGGCTGAAATGAGTTTCCTTCAGAGGGTGTCTGGGCTCAACCTTAGAGATCAAGTGAGAAGCTCAGGCATCCATGGGAAACCTGGGGTAAAGCCGCTGCAATTTTTTTCCACTCTGTCTCTGCTTCTTTTAATTCTCTTTGATTCCTATGCAGCACGTTCGAGAGCCAAGGAACAGGGCGAGAAGTTTTCTGAGTTCGGAAGAGAGTGGATCCACAGACACAGAATATGAGGAGAGGAGAGTGTCAATAGCAGACTTTAATGGTAGTGAGGAAAATGAGACAGGGTCTGGAAGGTGTGAAAGGGTGCAGAAAGCAAGAGATAAAGGAGATATGGAGTGAATGTTTTGCTAAGTGGGAGAAGAATATGGAAAGCTGCTTTTCGGTGATGCCTGTAACTGGGGAGGGATAGAGATTCCCTCCTTTGTGTATGGGAAAGCAGTTGTTAAATGTTTGAGAGAAGGCATTGATAAGGGGGAAAAGGAAAGAGGACTGGAACTCATCGAGGGTGAGAGGGGTGTTGTCCATTTTTGGCAGAGCTATAAATGCAACATTTGTCTTATTGATGAATTTGATAAACTGAAAAATTAACACTGTTTTCTGATTCATGTTCATGATTAATTCAGCAAAGTGATGAATTTTATTTGTGTCCTAAAGGAACGTCACTACTTTGAGGGTCAGATTAAATTCATTCGCAACACGAAGGGAAGATACTTGCAGGACCCCTGGTAATTATTCCTTTACACAAAACACGCACTATATGTAGGTAATAAGTGCAAATAATGTCTAGTATTTTGTGTAACTAATTTAATTGGTATTCGATTTTCAGGAATATATTTGATTGGCTTGTGTACACATTACTTATAACTGTTTTGGGTCTTCACTTGGCTGATGTTTACTTGGTCTCCCAGACACTCCGCATGTATAGCCTCCGTATCTTCGCTGTGGCTGTTATCTTTCTTTGGCTCAGACTGATGAAGCATGTCAGAGCATTTAGGTAACAGGCATCACCTTCATGAGCTTGTGTTCATTTCTTTGACTAACATTACAAATAATTAAAAATGCTACTACTATTTAATGAGATATGGGATGGGATGTTAAAATTAAAACTAAAATCATTGATATGTAAATAATGTTTTAAACTGTATTACATGCAAAACAATTACAACAGCACATTATTTAATGTTTTACCTCACAATTATTTTAGCTTATTTTCTTGCAACACATAAAAAAAAAAGAATTGGAACATTTACATTTACCATGTTGTAATTTTGCCTTCCTTAGAAGGAAACACTTAGAAGATGTTTGGCAACTAAAGACACCCCATTCTTTCTGCAATTTGCTAAATATTCTCTATTGGGGGCAAGTCAGGACTGCACAGAGGCCAGGTGGTGTGTTTTGGTGGGGGTGGGGATATTTTATCCCTCCAGTGTAAAAATCATTCCTACACCATTGGGTACTGTAATCACCCCATTCCCTTCTCCTCCTCATTTATGTATGTCTTACTTATGGTCTGAAAGGACTTCACATTTTTTTTGCAAACAAAATACCTGAGGGTGTGACTCTGTACTTCTATTTTAGATTTAAAAAGTTCAAAAGTTTTAGAAGACTTCCATTTTCTATTATTATTATTATTATTATTATTATTATTATTATTATTATTATTATTATTTTAATGTAAGCAGTTGAAGTCCAGTGAATGACCTAAAAAGAAACAAACGTAAACACAATGTCAAAATTACTTTAGATGAAAAGAACATGATGGTAGGCGTCAAATCATGGAATGGCTCATACAGTCCCCAGACTGAAACCCCATCGGGATGGTTTAGAATGAGGCGAACAGAAGGGTGAAGGCAGAACGACCAACAAATGCAACACATTTGTGGAAACAACAGTGTTGGGAAGAACTTCCAAAACAATATTTGATTTCCATTGAAAAGAAGTGTGTTCATCTGGAATATCTGCAAAAGGTGGCTATCTTGATGAGTCAAAGTTTTAGATCAAATTGTGTTACACAAAACAATTCCACAAATTATTTATACCTCCAACACTTTTTTTGGCTCTATGCTTTAATTTCAGAGTACACTGAGACATTTATATATTTAAATTTCAATAAAAACAGAAAATAATGCGGCTGTTCTACAACTTTTGCCGGGAGGGTACATCCCGTCTTCATTTATGAGGTCACCTTCAATTTAAATGTGCATACTGTGGGTGGGATCAGAGCGCATAATAGAGAATGCACATAACGGAAATGTACGGGGAAGTGTACAAAAACAGCTTGAACAGCTTGTTCAAAATGGATGGAGTTAAATATAAGCTAATTGTTGTGTGCAAGGATTTAAGGTAAAAAATATTTATTTCAACACGATATTGAGACAAACCTAGGGGCAAAATTTACAAAGGTTTGTTTTGGAATGAGTCAAAACACAGACCAATACAACTGCAAATCTGGGGCAAATCCTTAGCAAAATTAATGATTGCCAACATTTTCCTTCTAATTTGAGAAAATGTGTTGAGGAAAAGAACAAAATGACAAAATCAATATGTGCAAAGCTTACAGAGACACATCCAAGAAGGTTTTCGGTTTGTGGGTTTTTTCCCCAGACATATTGTTTTAAATAGCAGATCATTTTGTCCTTTTAATCCTTAGGGTTATGGGTCCCTTCATTGTTATGCTGGGGAACATCGTGGGTGACGTGCTGCGCTTCCTCTTCTTATATACAGAGATCTATGTCCCATATGCCTGTGCTTTCTGGATTATATTCGGAGGTGACAGCAACCAACAAACCAACTGATCTTGAATAATATTGTACCTGCTGTATGTTTTCTGTGAAGTAATATATATTTTGGCAATTTCCTACTTTTGCACAAAGGTATAACAGCTGTACCTAGTATGCAAACAGTGCCACAGATGCTCTATAGCCTGTACCGCATAACCCTTGTGGATGATTATGAGTTCGATGCCATGGTAGCTGTTGACCCTGTCATGGCTCACTTGCTCTGTGGTACGTTTCTGGCCCTGTCTGCTGTTCTGTGTGTCAACTTAATGATTGCTCTGCTCTCAGACACTTTTCAAAGGTAGGAGTAATGATTCATTTGTCAGAAAAGGCTTTTATTTGAGCATTCAGTAAAAGTTCCTTGCTTTTTTCCCCAGAGTGTACGACAATGCACTGGCAAATGCCGTGATGCAACAGGCGTCCATCATCCTGCAGGTAGAAGAATCCATGCCCCACCTGCAGCATTTCTTTGACAAACGATATATTCACAGCTGCTGTGCCCCTCTCAGAGAATTTTATGATGAGGACATCATAACAGATCCAGATCAGCATGAAGAGATGAAGAAACTTACAGCTGAGATTAAGGTACCATCTACACTCACCTTTCTGGTCGCAGTGGACCATTCTAATTTTCTGTAAGATTCCAGTGACAGCCACATAACACATGACATCTGAAGCAGTCAAGAAATGAAGCATTTGTGAAAACCTTATCTGTAGTATACAGTTAAACATAAGCATGACAGTATTTCGCAATATAATTAATTTTTATTTATTTATTTGTTTGTTTGTTTGTTTGTTTGTTTTTATTATTATTTTTTTTTTACAAATTCTTTGTCCATGTCCATTGGGGGCAGCATGGTGGTGCAGTGGTTAGCACAGCCGGTTTACAGCAAGATGGTCCTGGGCTCGAGTCCTGGCCTCTGGCGTTTTCAGTGTGAAGTTTGCTTGTTTTCCCTGTGCATGTGTGGGCTTCCTCCGGGTACTCCAGTTTCCTCCCACAGTCCAAAGACATGCACATTAGGCTAATTGGCTCTTCCAAATTGCTGCTAAGTGAGAGTGCGAACAGTTGTGTGTATGTTGGCTCTACGATGGTCTGGTGAGCTGTTCAAGGTGTACCCTGCCGTCGTCCAGTGTCAGCTTCCACTTTCCCGCCAACCTAGAAGAATTAAGCAGTTTGGCAAATGAATAAGTGAAAGTGAGCGAGCGAGTGAGTACTGTCCATTGCTGTTGATGCTACTCATTGTTGAACAGGGGTGCACTAGTTTAAAAAAGGGATATTTATTTATCCTCTAATTATCATTATTGTGGCCCAGCGATGGTATGGTGAGCTGTCCAGGGTGTACCCCACCCTCGCCCAGAGTTGGCTGTGATGGGCGCCAGCCTCCCCACGATCCTAATTAGGATGAACCAGCTTAGAAAATGAATGAATGAATGAATATCATTATTATATACTATATAATGTAGTATATATAGTATTATATACTACAGGGGAACGTGATGTGAATTGGTCCATTAAGCTTACTTTTATTTGGGTTTCTGTGTACTATATGCTAAAAGTTTGGATGAGATTAAAAACATGCTGTCATTAGTCATGGGCGATTCGCAAACAAATCGTTCACAAGAATCGATTCATTTATCACATAGTGTATCGCAATGTTTCGCATAGTGAACCAGTGAATCATTGAGTGGCCGAGTCGGGCCAAGTCGCTGAATTATTCAGCGAATCTCTAACTTGCTCAGTCGTTCGCGAACCGATAATTCATTGAATCACTGACTCGCTGAATCGTTCATTAAACCGCTAACTCACTGAACGAGAGACTAGACTCCCTACCTTAAGAAGACAGAAGCCATAGTGGATCATGAACAAACAACAAGCCGAATATAGTGGACCGCAGTTAACAATTTTTTTAATGTTTAAAATGTTTAGGTTTAATTGCAAGAAAACAGTAATTAAATAGACCACTAAGTTGTTTTAAGCAGCAATAAGTAAAGAACACTTTATATAATTACAAAAAAATAAAATTATTACTTAGTTATATACCACAAAGTAAAATAAAGTGCACAAATACACATTTAAACTGAACGATTGCTCAAAAGCTAAAATGTAAAACTTAAAAAAGGTGTGATATACTAGTGGAAAATCATTGTTAAGTTTTGTAGTTTGCAAACTAGACTATTCATAGATATTTATTTAAAAATGGGGGGGGGGGGGGTTTGAATGTTTGACTATTAGGTATGATACCTCTTTATAAGGCTGAATAAATAGCTCAGTGAGTTAACAGTATGCCTTGCAACCCAGTGATATGGGTTTGAGCCTGGCGTTTTTCTGGTGAATCAAATGAATTGATAGGAATCAATTCGCTACCAATGAACGACCCGAAAGAATCGAGTTAGTTAAAAGAATTGGACTTCCCATAGATGTTATAGATTGAGGTAATTATTGTTCTGTGTAACATATACTAAAACTCTGAATGAGTGTAAAAACATGCCATTCTACAGTGCAACAAGCTCATCTCCCTCTGTCATCTTTAAAATAGTTAAAAATCTTGTTTAGTTTGCTTTTATTTATGTTTATGTTTTTAAAAAGATGCTATTACACAGTGCTTATGCTCTGCTCATGGAGCATACAGAGCTCACCAGAACTGCCTCTGTCATGCATAATATAGTCTACATTAAAATAAACTTTAAAAACCAGGATTGATCTGCTTTTTCCGTTCCTGTGTAGGCCTTAGACAACGTTCCATCTCACGTTCCATCTCACGGACTATTCATTGACATACCGCTGTTCGCCTTCAGTGAAAAATGGTCCATTATCATCAACATCATATTTGTTTAATTTGAAATTTTGTTGTGGGCTTATTTATTCTGTTTGGGGCAAGCTGTTTTAGTCTTTTATTTTAGGTAAATATAGTCAGAGTGGGTTGTGTTATAGAAAGGGTTACATGCTACAACCTATAGTTTGAATGATAATCAAAGTACAGGACTAAAGATTTAGTCTTGTAGATTTAGTGTCTTGAGCCAATCATGACAAAGCAACACCCGCATTCATGAAAATGATCCACCAGCCCAGTAACGTGGTCTATGGTGGTCCCATTTTGGTGTATTCTGCTGATGGTCTCTTGTAGGGCAACAGATGGCCTGCGGTGATTGCATGCATGTTCCTAAGGAAATTATATTTGTGGGAGAATAATAGAGTGTATGGGTTTATTTCTCTTATGCTGCAGGATACTTTGGATAAACACTTGAATATCCAAAAAGAGGCAAAACTACTCAACCCAGCTCAAAGAGATGATGGTAACAAGTCTCCCAGGTAAGTTTATCTGGGACTTGATGCTACGATTAAATCTTTTATTAGGCATAATCTGATTAGTGACCATACAATGACATGGAAAGTTAAACAAAAGCTTTCAATCATATCTTACAGAAGGAATAGTTCCTCATCTCAGAAGGAATGTCTCAGTAGTTTAATGAGACAAGAGAATGACCAGCAGCAGCAGATTCAGGATCTGCACGACCTAAGAGAAGATGTAAAGAAGCTCCAAGTCTTAGTGCAACAGCTGATTCAGTCCAAGCCTACAACATGTACGTGCTGTCTTAGTTCTGTGCTGAAAAGTTGACAACTCTGTTATTATTATTGTATGATATTATCAGATATTATTGTGCATTAAAGATAGAGTCGAGAAAATTAAAATCCCATGTGTGGATGTGCTTCCATTCACAGCTGCTGTTGCTCCAAATACATCTTCAGGAGTGATTTAGTAACCTGGAAGACGCTGAGCCTTTTGATAATTGAAGAATTTTTTAAAAAGCTTAAAGATATTCCAGTTATTGGTCTTTTGGTAGCCCAACCCCTATTTGAACACCTTGAACTTGAAGAACTTGGTGTATGGTTTCAGTAAGATGGAGCTACAGCACACACAGCTTGACAATCATTGCAAGTGCTGAGGGAAATGTCTCCGAATCAGGTGACCTTGTGACCTCGCCCCTTATGATTTTTTTTCTGAGGGCTACCTTAAATCATGAGTGTATACTCAGTGACCCCAAACTCATGAAGCTCTTAAGGTTGCTATTCCGCAGGAAACAGCTACTGTCCCACCCAGCATAACCCCTCGGCCACCATTTGGAGAATCTTTAAAACATTATGTAAAAAACAGTATTGAATAAAGTTTTGTGTGTGAAAATAATATTTCTTTTGGTTTACCTTTAAAATGTGGGAGGTTTTATCCCTGTACTACACTCCCTTTACACTATACTCTATACTGCCTGGGATAATTGTTAAAAATTTGCTATGATGTCCATGGGATGCTCGGTGCTGGCTTTAAGTTTTAACTTGATTTCAAACAATTTTGCTAACAAACAACCTTTGAAATAAAAAAATGAGATAGACCATTCCATGCATTTCAGTCAGCTATGTATATAAATGGAAATATGTGACTTAATTAAGCTGTATTTTAACCTTGGACTCGCCTATAAAGACATTGCAGCTTTGCTTGTCTGTCTATTAGTTTCTAACAGTGCACGCATTTACGATTCTATTTTCATGTACATTCATTGCTACTGCAGTTTGTTGACAGTATGCTGAGGGCAAAAAACTCAACATGGGGCTGCACTACATCCTGCAACTCCTTGACTACCCCGAGACCTATGCAAGAATCCTGTTTGTAAACTTTAGCTTGGTGTTCAACACCATCATTCCAGGAATCCTCTCCTCCAAACTCTCCCAGCATTCCTGCCATCCTCCTGGCATCTCCCAGTTTCCTGACAGACAAGGCACAGCAGATGAGGCTAGGGGAGAACATATCTGGTACAATGACAGTCATTACTGGTGTACCTCAGGTATGTATTCTCTCCCCACTTCACTTTTCCAATGACTGCACATCCTTGGATCCTACTGTTAAACTTCAGAAATTTGCAGATGACCCTACTGTTATAGGACTCATCCAAGATGGTAATGAATCTGCATATTGACGAGAGGATGAACGGTTATTGCTCTGGTGCAGTGGGGAACAAGCTGGAGCCAAACATGCTCAACAAGGTGGGGATGATAGTGGACATCAGGAGACACCCTTCTGTGATGCTCCCCCTCACAATATACAGCAGTCCTGTGTCAACTGTGGAGACCCCCAACTTTCTGGGAATTTGCATCTCTTGAGGCCTGAAATTGAAGGCCAACATCAGTTCCATCCTTAAAGAGGCTTGGCAGAGGATCTGCTTTCTGAGGAGATACTGACCCAGTTCTACCCTGCAGTCACTGAATCTATTCTGTGCACATCCATCACAGTCTGGTTCAGTGCAGCCACAGATCAGGACAGAAACAGATTTCAACGAACAGTAAGGATTGTAGAAACAATCATTGGAGCCCCCTGGCCAGCTCCCAGGACTTGTTCATCGCAAAAACATTTCTTAGGTGCTTTAGAACACTACACACCAAAACTACCCGACATAGAAACAGGTTGTTTCCCCATGTCATGACTGTGCACTCCATGCACTTTGCCACATTACAGTTCATTCTCTACAGGATACAGTATATATCACTTTATATGATATTGTTACGAATAATTATGATAAACTGACAACATTGTTAAGATTTGTCACGATTTTATCAATCAGTACGGTTTTCGTTAAGATTTTCTTAGTCACACGACCATAAGGGTTGGAATGTATTACTAATGGTTTCTTTGATTTTGGATGGTGTAGTTACAATTTGGCTGTATTTCCCTGCTTCATTTTCAATCTGTACCATGTTTTGCAATATAATGTAATGTAATATAATATAACATAATAAAATATTTTTATAGTTTTAACAGTTATATTAAACAGCATCGCAGCAGTTCGTAGTGCTTTCTCACAAGCGAAGTCGTAGCTTGCCGTAGGACCTGGGGCCAATATGAAACATCATGAAATGAATATGATACCGTTAAGACACACCACAACAAACAGCTATAAGAATTAAGAACATCCTATGATGCGCAACAGATTTTTTTAATACTTTAAAAATATTTAAAGTGGGTTTTTCAGGAGGACAGTTAACAAATGTTTGGGTTTTTTTTTTCTAATTGTCTTATGGTTGTGTAAATGTCCTTAAAATAATTTGTTTAAAGGTGCCCATTCATGTGCTTTATCTTCCACTGTCAGTTCATTTTGGCTGAATATAAAGGTTTCCTGGTGCGAACCATCACAGTTCACAGGTTTAGTATCTCTTATTCACCTGCTTTACATCTTGTTTTGGTTTCACTTTCAGTTTATTTCGAATTTGTAAAGAGTGAAAAATAAAGTGCTCATCCACCAAACCAAAGTCATTATCAAACAAAATACAGTACAGTATCATTTATCATTTCATAATTTTTGTACATATTTGAACATATTATCAGTGCAACAGTGCAGGGGTCATTGACAGTTGCATACAGGAGTAAACAAATTGCTTCAGAAAGACTTTGTAGCTGATTCCATTTTGTTTCCAATAGATAACACTGTATTTCACTCACTTACTTGCCAAGACTAACCCTACTAGGGTCGTGGGGAGGCTGGTGTCTATCTTAGCTGACACTGAGCGAAGGCAGGGTACACCATGAACAGCTCACCAGACCACTGCAGGGCAACGCACACACAACCATTCATACTCACACCCAGGGGCGATTTGGAAACAGCCAGTTAGCCTAATATGCATGTCTTTGGACTGTAGGAGGAAACTGGAGTACCTGGAGGTAACCTACACGGAAATGCCCTTGTCAAACCCGGGAATCGAACCCTGGACCTTCTGGCTGTGAGTTGGACGTGCTAACCACTACACCACTGTGCCACCCCAGTGTACTTCCACACATTTTCAGATATATTTTTAAATATATCTATACTTAATAAGCGGGTTAGCACATCCTCACTGCAAGCCTAGGGCAGCCGTAGCCTAATAGTTAGAGAAGAGGCTTTGGGACCAAAAGTTCGCTGGTTTGATTTCCGAACTAGCAGGAAAAATGTGTGGTGGTGGGGGAGTGTGCTGTACCTTCCCTTCCTCAACATTAATGGCTGAAATGGCCTTGAGCAAGGTACATAACCCCCAACTGCTCTCCGGGCACCCCAGTGTGTGTGTGGCAGCCCACTGCTCCGAGTGTGTGCTCACTATTTGCGTGTGTGTGTGTGTGTGAGATTAGAATTCCTATTACAGCCAGTTTCCCAGTACAAAATTAAACTGTGTGTGTGTGTGTGTGTGTGTGTGTGTAGCGTGTGTGCAGGGCCGTTACGGACTGAACTGTTCCAGGATGTGTGTGTGTTCTGGACATAAGCAGCTCTGTCACCACGTCACAGGCAGATGCACCTGCCCACCTGGTTACTACGGCAACCACTGTCAATTCAGTAAGTCATCAGTACTTATGTCTCCAATACCACATGCACACACACACACACACACACACACACACACACACACAAACACACACGGTGTTGTTGTTCTGATATAATATCAGTATAATGTCAGTCACCTCGGATGTGCGTGTGTGTGTGTTCCAGAATGCCGAGAAGGCACATACGGCCCTGACTGCAAAAAGAGATGTCAGTGTGTAAACAGGGGGCGCTGTGACTCCAAGACTGGGACGTGTCTCTGCCCTGCAGGTTATTTGGGATCCGACTGCAGCACCAGTAAGATCTCAACTCTCAGGGTCAGGGATGTGACTAATAAATATAAACGTAGCATTAAGTAATAAACAAATAATTATGAGAGCAGTCCGGTATGAAGGTGGTGAAAAGAAAACTCAGTGTTAACCTTTCCTTCTTTCGCTCCAGACCGTAGCTGGGCAACACAGGGGAAATTTATTTATTTATTTATTTATTTATTTCCTTAAAGGAGCCGCACAACTCTTCTAACACCAGCCTCAGACACATATCAGCAGAGATATCTATCAGGAGCTCCTATATATATATATATATCTATCTATCTATCTATCTATCTATCTATCTATCTATCTATCTATCATGAACTCAGAAAAGCCTCGACATCTGACATGAAGATCTGCAACAGCACAGTCAGTCAACTCGAAATTCCCAGTCCTGTACTCTCGCAGGGTTTTACGTCCTGGACAAAAACACACCTAACTATCACGAGAAGATGCTTTCGTTTTTATGTGATTCTCCTCATTTCATCGGTTTAATACGTTCACTATGATGGACAATTCCCATGTTTCAGAAATAAGCTGTACAAACATACAGTGATCTTACACTGAGTCTCTTGGTTGGACCTTCACCTGAATCTTCGTAATTAAATACTGAAGAAGTGCACTTGTTGAGTGTAAAAGCTGGAAAAGTAAGAACACAGCACCCACTGCTGGGTCTGCTGTAGTTCCACATGAAACCCTCATGAAGAATCCTTTAAAAAATTCCTGGATCGAGATTTTGATCTGGATCATCTCCAAAATCTAATGCAGTCTTCATTGTCCAAAGCCCCGCCTCTGGTGGAAATCTCATGATAATCCAGACATGACTATTTACATAATCCTGCTAACAACATACAAACCTAGCATTTAACGTAGCATTGGTGGTGAAGGTAATCATTCAAATAGAAGACAGGTCATGCCTGTGTGCTTTCTGTTCATTAGGTTGTCCAGCAGGGAGCTATGGTAAAGACTGCGCTCAGGCGTGTCTGTGTGGTGAGGGAGGACAGTGCCACCCGGTGACTGGGAGGTGTACCTGCACTCCAGGAAGAACAGGCCCCTCCTGCCGAGAAGGTACCGAAGTGCTGTGCATGATTAGTAACTCAATCCTCCTCCTGCTGCACATTTTATTTTTGTCTTTTCATCACTGTTATTAACACGTCTCTCACCTCACGTCTCTCTGTCACCATCCTGTCAATCAAAGGCAAACACAGAACTCTACAAAGAGCTCGATTATTACCCAGACGCCCCGAATTCTCTCATTTACACCTTAAAAAACCCTCCCGTGCTCCTTCACGTCGCCGAGCACCGATGTTTATTTTGGTTGAGGAATTCTGTCTGTTTCCTGTACGTGAGGAGGGCGATACAGGAGCCCCATTTCCAGATGATCAGATTGTTAATCGCCTGCACTTATCACTGGTTCCAGCACAGTAATGAAACGGGACTTTCCAAGAGTCAGAGCTTTTCAGTTTGCTGTGCCGCACGTTGCCGACGTTAGCATGTATCGCTGATGCCTCATAAGTAGCCCATGCTCCGTGTTCCGTGTCGACAGATTTGGCGTGGAATCAAATAAACAAACAAGAAAATCAAAGTGAAATCTCGTACTGTTGTCCTTGCTCTAAATTACCCGAAGAAACATAATTACACTTTTCTTTCGCTGCCAAATCATGGCCTCGGTGCCTCTCTGCTAATGATCTTGGGCTTAAGTGAATGCAAAAAAAAAAAAAAGCACATGCATCTGCACGTGTGTGTGTGTGTGTGTGTGTGTGTTTGTGTCCACCACAAGCAGTGTGTTCAGTGTGGAGAGTCCTGGTTGTCGTAATTGCAGTCATTTGGAAAAAACAATTTAAATAAAAGGCCGTACTTGTGCTCCTGTGATGCAGTGCGGAAGGAAAACAAGAGCGACACGTAGCAATCGCTCGGCTGATTATACGCTAAACTTTCGCATAACAGAGCCTACTGACGCACCCACATTACCATGCACACACCAGTGCGCCGTCCCAAACGCTCAAGTTTATGCCAAGTTAGCGGTGGATAGACTGCTAAGAACTGATCTAAATTTTAGACAGTGTATAAAACAACAATTGAAAAGTTTAAAAAATTAGATTTTTTTATTGTTATTTTTAAATATTTATACAATGAGATAAAAAAATCTGAGACCAGGAATTAAAGTGCATCACTTCTGTATTTTTTCGAATGAATTTTTTTCTATTTCGATTTTTCGCCCCAATTTTTTATATTACAATAAATCTGTATAAAAATTAGAATTTACATGAATTTAAAATTTTTCTTTTAGCTGTAGTAATGTTGTATTACCAGCAGTTCATTCATTTTTTTCATTAGTTTATTTGTTCAATCCCACTATTATGGACTCGGGGAGGCTGGAGCCTATTTCTCTGTGTGGGGGCAGGGGTACACCCTGAGAAACTCACCAGTCCATCACAAAACCAACACACTCACAGCCATTCACACCGAGGGGGACTGTGGGGAAAAAACTGTACTATCTAGAGGAAACCCACACAAGCACGGGGAGAACACGCCAACTGAACACATAGACGCCCTCGTCGAACCCAGGACCTTCTTGCTGTGAGGCGGACGTGATAACCACTACACCACCGTGCTGTCCATTTCATTTTTTTATTAAAAAACGGCAGAAAGTTAATCTATTTATCAAATTTATATTTAACATTGTGAACTTGTATTGTGAAAGAAGTTACTTGCTGTCATCACTTACAGGGAAGCATAAGGAAAGATTTCCATTCTGACTCCCGACTGTTACAACTCCCTGACACTGGACACTCCTTCCATACCATCTTTAATCCTGTCCTTCACCACAGAAATCCTGTTCTTTATTTTGTTTATTACTAGGCTCAGAATACGCTGAGTATCTGCAGCACGCATCCTCATGAATGAGTTGTTGCTATGGAGATGGGCGCCAGCCTCCCCTTGACCCTGTTTAGGAATAAAATCTATGTTATAAAGGTAAAGTCTGTTGGGCTTTTACACCCGAGCCTAGTGGCTCATCAGAGCCGGAGCTTATCCCCGGTTTCTGTAGCGTGAAGCGACTTAGGAGTTCGACCCTTCCTGGATGGGACGCTAGTTCATCGCAGGTCACCTTCCCAGTATTTATACTGGTACCCATTTATACTGCTGGGTGGACAGAGGCACATTTGTGGTTAAGACCTTGCCTAAGGATCTTGGTACAGTGGGGATCTAACAGGGATTCGAACCCACGCTCTCTCGATCATGAGCCCAGCACCCTAACCACTACACCACCGGCTTAGAAAATGAATGAATGAATAACCTGAATCTTCTGACCAATCAGAAGGAGGGAAGCCTTCATTCCTGTACATTTGTTTGTTTTTTTGCATGCAGTGTGTCCTAGGGGGCACTATGGAGCACAGTGTCGTGGTGTGTGTGCATGTGGAAATGGTGGTGTTTGTGACCCTGTTGACGGAACCTGCAGATGTGGACTCGGCAGCACTGGGACGCGGTGTGAAGAAGGTAAACAAACAGAGGAACCATGCAGAAGGTCACACTTTAAACACGCTTTAATACACTGTGTGTGTGTATGTGTGTGTGTGTGTGTGTGTGTGTGTGTAGCGTGTCCTCCAGGCTGGTATGGCGCTAACTGCGAACAGGAGTGTGTGTGTCACAATAATGGCACTTGTGACCACATTACAGGCTCCTGCTCCTGCACACCTGGATACTACGGCCCTGCCTGTCAACACCGTAAGTGTGTGTGTGTGTGTGTGTGCGTGAGTATGTTCCCTATAATATTTTTGGTGTCAAATTTGAGGTAACTGAAATAATGAATAGAACAAACGCACACCTGCATCGGTTGCTTTAAAACTACAAGGTTCATTCATTTAAATCACATGATCACAAGATATCACTTATTATCTCGCTGTCCATTCATTAACCTCTCAAAAATCTCATTTTAAGTTTAAAATGAGGCGAGCACACCCCCACTGAGGCCTCATTGATGTCTGAGGTGTTTGTGTACTTGCTGTTTTAATGGGAGGATACATGAACACTCATTGGACAAAAGAATCTCAGTGCATTGTATTGAGCCCCACTCAGAAACATACTTTCAATACTGTTGAGAATATGTGAAGATTCAATGTTACATCTTGGTATCCCATAATTCAGCTGGAGCATCTGATTAACCATACAAGAAGAATTCTGCCTAAGGAAATTTATAAAAACAAAATGGCGGGTCAAAACGAAGAGAGCGTACAAGGCAAGTCATACCAACATCACGTTTTTATGCAGTTTTGATGCTGCACAAAATAAAAATAAACAAACAAACAAACACTGCGATGGCCTGGCGAGCTGTTCAGGGTGTACTCTGCCCTCACCCAGAGTCTGCTGAGATGGGCTTCAGCCTCCCTGCGACCCTAATTAGGATTAAGTGCTTCAGAAAATGATAAAATAATTGAGTATCCAAAACATACTTTTTTTAAACTATAAGCTGACTTAAATTCACTCTTGTAAGCAGAGCTACTCTCAAAAAGTTTGGGATATTCGGCTTTCAGGTGAAGTTTCAGGATGAACCTAAAATGCACTATAACCTTTACAGGTGAACTTAATCTGACCTTCTCTAAACTGAGCTGAACAGCAAAATTCACAACAGGTGTTTGATCCCTGAATCGACCAATAAGCAACAATTCTTGCTTCAGTTAGAATCGGTATTTAAACAGTCCTCTTCATGCTGTTCAAATTTTGACATCATGAGACCAAGACGACATCTAATAAATGATCAACAGTACCTCGCCATTGTGAGGCTTCAAACAGGATGTTCTCAGAGGGTAATAGCCGTAGAGCATCATCAGCAGGCCGCAACAAAGATACAGAGACACTGGAAGAGTCACAGAACGGCATAGAGCGGACATCCTTGGGCCACATCCCACGCTGATGACCGCTTCATTGTGAAGAGTGCCACTCAAATTCAGCCACATTTAAGGGAGGTGAGAGGCACGCGAGTGTCATGTCAGACCATTTAAAACCGTTTATATAAGCGTAGTCTGCGTGCTAGACGACCTGCAATGGTACCTGACCACACCACCAGGCACAGGTGTGATTGTCTTGCATGGGCCAGGAAGCATTTACGCTGGACGAGGGACCAGAGGGCCTCAGTGCTGTTCTCCGATGAAAGTCGATTCACGTTGAGCAGAAATGATGGCCCCCAATAATGGTGTGTCTAATCAATACAGAACTGCCCTACGCTTTGTGAATGGTAGACTGACAAGCCCATACTACCAGAATAACATAATTAATCCAGTCACTGAGCCCCTGCGTGAACAACACAGGCCTAATTTCATCTTCATGGACGACAGTGCTCCAGCTCACAGCTGCTGGAGACTGGGGTACCTCACATTTCTCCAGGCCTGAATCCCATAGAAAACCTATGAGTTGCTGTGTAGAGGCTCGTAACTCAGTACCCCAGAACCTCAATGACCCGAGGGCCGCCCTTAAAGAGGGGTGGGATGCCATGCCTTAGCAGACAATAAGTCGACTTGTGAACAGCAAGAGATGTCGTTGTCAAGCTGTAATTGATGCTCAAGGGCACATGACACGTTATTGAGACATTGGCATTTGTTTGTTGTGGTATATACCCACCACTGTTGGGTTTTTGTTTCGTTTTGGTTAACTTTTTGCATTTTCCATAACTTCATCTGACAGCCAAATATCCCTAACTTTTTGTGAGTAGTGTATGCTAATGCTAAACGCATCCAGGTCAAAGGACGGGTATGGGTACAAGATGGCAGAGTTAAGTGCTTGCTATTTGCTCACATACTCATAAAACGTACTAAAGGGGCGGGCTGACAGTATGAACGTGATTGACGTTAGTTCATACCCAGTGCTGGGACGTAGTAAATACTGACGTTTATTGGACAATACGTTTTTACTCATTTGTTCTGCCTCGATGCACAGCTTCGCTTTATGATGATTGGTTGATCTCTGAAAAGGGTGGAACTTTGTACCAATTGCTAAACAGTAGCGGCAAGCTAAATAGTAACTATTGCAAATAAATGAATAATAGTAAATATTACGAATAAATTATAAATAGAAAATTGTACGAGACGACTCGCACTCATTTCTAAAATGTTGTTGTTTATACTGTGAGTTCAACTTATTCTGCGAGCCATCTCATGCTTTGCAGTTAGCACCGTAACTGCTTTTTGGCATCATGTGACCATATTAGTGATTTCATACGCACTTTTGGTTCTGCTAGCCGTGATTTGGATTTCGTATAGATCACGGTGCTCGCCTCAGATTCAGATATTTGAGTTTCGCGTTTTTAAGTAAGTTTTTTTTATCCTAAAATGCTCGTTTTTGTTGAAGGTGATTAAAGTTACTCATTAAACTGTAACAGACATTTAATTTATATAATTGACTATAAGTGAATAAAATTTAATCAAATTTAAAAGAATGTGAGTTTTATTGCTTGCGAATGTAGAGACGCCTGAATATAAACACTCTTACATACAGCGGGTTATTAAACTCATTAACATAATTCGTAATTAAGTACCTCATTATGGTGCATCGGCCCTGCGATGGCCTGGCGAGCTGTCCAGGGTGTACCCCGCCCTCGCTCAGAGTTGGCTGAGATGGGCGCCAGCCTCCCCGCGACCCTAATTAGGATTAAGCGCTTCAGAAAATGAATGAATGAATTATGGTGCATCTTAATTTGTCAGAAATGTTAGAAAGACAAAATATTTTCTTATTCTTATTTTTATTTTTATATTTCATATCACAGATTTTTTTTTTTTTTAATTTTAAAGAAAAAACAAATAAAATACCGTGCATTAATTCAGTTTAAAAGAGCTGCGTGTTTTTGTTCCTTCATTTTCATTTATTTGATTTTTGCTAACAGTAAGATGAAAACCTCTCCCCCTTTTTCATCCCCATCCCAGAATGCCCTAATGGATTTTTCGGAGAACTCTGCTCATACCAGTGCAACTGCACTCACACACATTCATGTGATCACGTAACAGGAGTGTGCACGTGTCCTCCAGGCTCCACCGGCGAACGCTGTGAGAAACGTAAGCCTCTTATCATCAATAAAGTGAAACTGCATAAGTATTAAAAAATTTCCGCACTGATGAAGAACTGAATGTTATGCTGTGAATTCAACATTATTTTTCATTTTATTAATTTTAGTTTCAGGTAAGTGAAGTAACAGACATTCAAAATCTTCTTTGTTTCTGATTGGTGGAAAACCATCAAATAATTTTTGGTATTGCATCACCGCCATGGGATAACCAAATTATTGCACCACTGGCAATCGCACCACAGTAACTTCTTGTTGTTTATGATCCAGCACGGTCTCTTCAAAAACCTTAGAATATCTTCATATCTATCATATTGGTGGGAAAAAAATGGAAACCGGAAGTCAGTGGTACTTCTGTGTCAGTTTCACTATTTCAAACATACTTTGAAATATGCTAATTTCGCACCACATTTTGCACAGGTTTAAAATTTTTTCACAAAGACCGCAAATACGGATCATTTACCTCGAATTCGAGCGACTATTTCCAAAAATGTGTGAATTCCAGTTTGGAATCAGGGGATTCAATTCCCTTTGCAATAAAATTTATTTTCAGACAAGTTCGCTCACGTGCGAGTCTGCTTTTACTCATGTTATCTCAGGCCCTGATGACATCATCATTCTGAGACTAACTTTGCAATTAACGGCCCAAAAAATCATTAAAACAGAAACTATCTGCCTAAAATTTTACACACAAAAAAACAGATTTGAATGATATTTTAATAAGTGCTGTCTTCCCTTTAAAAATCACTGAATTAAACAGGAAATGAAGTCGTTTGATTTTTAGTTGGTGGTTTATTGATGTATTACTTTACTGTATAATAACATGTACTTTACTACTGAGTAATGTTTATTTAAGGAACCATCTCACATGACCCACAGTGCTCTTCTTTGTTTTGGTTCATGACCTTTACTGCTAGTTCCGCTAACTCACTGTGCTAACTCATACAGATAACCGAATACGAGGCTTTACAACCTGGGCTAATTAAAAATGTGACCAAGTCTGGCAAAATGAGTCACAGTGACCAAAAATTCAAAATTGAGTTATCCATACCATTTAAAAGAGGAGACTCTAAGCTTT
>JAQMYF010000025.1:1228550-1239848 GCA_030014195.1 Neosilurus mollespiculum | reverse complement strand
ATGATCAGGGGCTGGTAATTCCTCTCCTGCTTAGTACTGAAGTCCACTATCAGCTCCTTAGTCTTGCTGACGTTGAGCAAGATGTCACATAATGGTGAGGTATTGGTGTGTGTGATGGGTAAGAATCTCAGTATGGGAATCACCCTGACCTCCGGATACGATGATGTCACAATACCTCGGTGCCGATGTGATTTGTATTGGTAAGTGTCTCAATTTGATATTACAGTTTTTTAAGCTTTGGTACGATTTTAAGACCTTGAATCATGTGAAAGAAAGTTTGTTAATTGTTATTTCTAGTCAAAGTCGGGATGCTGTGCTGCCTGCTAATGTGTCCAACTCCGTCCAAGGTTGGGCGTGTTCCTGGTGACGGTTCCACCTTCTATATACATAACAGTTATACACATAACTCACTGGAAACGCTCTACAAACTACCATCCACCCACCTGCCAAACCGTGCAGAGGCTGGAGCCCATCTTAGCCGACTCTGAGAGAAGGCGGGATACACCCTGAGGAGCTCGCCAGACCATCGCAGGGCCAACACACCAACACAACAACTCACATGCACACGCACACCAGGGGGCAATTTAGAAAAGCCAGTTCAGCTAATGTGCATTTCTTTGGACTGTGGAAGGAAACTGGGGTGCCTAGAGGAAACCCACAAGCACAGGGAGGACATGCAAACTCCACACAGAAACGCCCTCGCCAAACCCTGGACCTTCACACCGTGAGGCGGACGTGCTGACCACGACGCCACTGTGCCGCCTTCAAGGCAATGTTTTCCATTTAACTCGTCCTGTCTTAAAATTCTAGTGTAAACATGGTCGAGTCACAGCAGGTGATGTTAATGAAAATAGTGCCGGAATGTTCCTTTAATACACCCATGCAGTAAATTGTTGATTACAGTAACGATCACTCTTTTAATTCCTCTGTCAGTCACCGTACTGTCTGTTTACTCTCTCTCCTAATTTCCTTTAAATCTCGGTTTCTCACGTTATTAGTCGCTGCCGCTAGCGCAGCCTGGTGTTTATATCTTATGACAGAGTTTAATACAGGTATTCTCTGTCTCTCTCTTTGTTTTTCTTTCAGAGTTTAACTTGGCTGTCTCGCTCCCACTAAAGAGACGGAGAGGACTGTAACACAGCGCTCTTCTACGGCTGGCTGGAAACACACACAATCGTGTACTTCAATCTTTGTGGGGACATTCGCAGACACAAAGCATTCCTAAGCTTAACCACTATGACTACATGTCAAACCCCAAGCCTTAGCCTAACCCTAACCTAATTCTAACCTCAACCCTAAAACCAAGTCTTTACCCTCAAACAGTGCTTTGAAAATGTGAGGACCAGCAAAAATGTCCCCACTCTGTTGGACACAAACATATTCATATCCTCATTATCTAACAAGTAAACACACACTCACTCACACACACACACACACACACACACACACACACACACAGATTAAGAGCTATTTATGTGCAACTGTTTTTTCTGAAATGTTCTGTGTGTGTGTGTGTGTGAGTGTGTGTGTGTATGAGTTTGCTGTATGACACCGTTCCTCAAGTTGTGTGTATGAATGTGAACTTGAGAGCGATCTCGCCATCCACGTCCTGACCAGCAGAATAATATATGTGCATTTTATGTGTGTGCACATGGTATGGAAATGTGTGTGTGCATAAATTTTGCAGGGTCCTCGTGTTCTAAAGTGCAGTAATCAAAACACACAGCAGCCCATAAAAACCACAAGATACATGCAAATTTAAAAGCCACACGAATTCAACTAACACCTTTCATTTCACTCCAGACACATTCCTCTGAAACACCCCGTAAATGTGTCACAAAAACCAGCGGATACCTGATGTATAAATAAAAATTCGTTCACCGGTGATTCTCTAACATGTCCACCTCAAAACAAGAAGGACCTGGGTTTGAATCCCAGGCTCGTCAAGGGTGTATGTTCTCATTGTGCTTGCATGGTTTCCTCCAGGTACTCTGCACATGAGGCTAATTGGCTGTTCTAAATTGCTCCTAAGAGTGTGTGTGTGTGTGTGTGTGTGTTGGCCCTGTGATGGACTGGTAAGCTGTTCAGGGTGTACCCTGCCATCGCTCACAGATGGCTGACATGGGCTCCAGTATATATAACTGTAGTATTACA
Source organism: Neosilurus mollespiculum (assembly GCA_030014195.1). Classification (NCBI taxonomy): domain Eukaryota; kingdom Metazoa; phylum Chordata; class Actinopteri; order Siluriformes; family Plotosidae; genus Neosilurus; species Neosilurus mollespiculum. The sequence goes on along the minus strand of JAQMYF010000025.1, from coordinate 1,237,694 downwards.
GCAATACATTCGATCATCATTAATTTGCTGAAGTGTATAAACCTACTGAGGTCACAGGGAGGCTGGTGCCTATCTTAGCCCAAGTCCGGGCGAAGGTGGGGTGCACCCTTAACAGCTCCAGTCCATCGCAGGGCAACACACACAACCATTCACACTCACACTCACACCTAGGGGCATTTTGGAACAGACACATTGGTAGCCTAATGTGCATGTATTTGGACTCTCGGGCGAAACCAGAGCACCCAGAGGAAACACAGGGAGAGCATGCAGCCTCCACACAGAAACACCCTAACCAAGCCTGGGACTTGAACCCAGGACCTCCTTGCTGTGAGGTGGACGTGCTAAACACTACACCACTCATCAGTTAAAATACGGTTGTGGAAGAGTGTGTACAGGAGCCATTTGTTGTTTTTATCATGTACAGGAAAATGTATGTTGTAGAAAGAGAGAGAGAGAGAGTGTGTGTGTGTGTGTGTGTGTGTGTGTGTGTGTGAAGATAAATGAGCAGTTCTGTGTATAAGAAATGTGTATTTTTGTTGAAAGCGATGATTGTAGCTGCATCCAGTGGAGCAGTGCTGGATGAGCTTCAGGCTCGTGATGCATTTCCTGTGATGTGATTCCAGTGACAAGCGCGACTGATATCCAGTTACTCGGCACGTTGTCTGAGTGACGTTGTGTAAATTGTTAAAAGCGAGCTGTCTGGTTCGGTCTGATTGCAGTAAACGAAGCTTCAGAAGATCAGTGATCCACCGACGCTTACACGCCAAACAGCTCTAATCCGTAAGTCTACAAATGACCCGTCCTCGCACCGTAATTTCAACAACCGAATGTAAAAAATGAGATGTGAGAGACGGACGTGCTTTGTCTTCTGTAATACTCGTGTTTACTTTTATTTATCGCAACCAGTCAAGACATGCAAATACTGTCTGGGTGATCAAACGTCTCTGTGAATGAAACGGTGCTACAGTGAAGAACTGTTATGAGTTTATGAATTAAATACTGTTTCCCTCCCTTTGTAAGACGGTGTGTATCCGTTCTTGAGCTGACTGATTCATATTAACAGTCATTTCCCAACAAATCTTCGTATACACTCCAGTATAGGAGTAATTAGACTGAGATTAGACTCAGACACTGTTGATGTTGTGGTGGGTCCATGTTTCTCGGGACTGTCTACTGGACATACTGTAGAAATTATGCTCATTTTATGGAAACAATCGAATTGTTTACTCGTTGGAAAATCTATCATGCCCGAATGACTTGCTTTACACTACGTGTTCCTGTGTGAATGCATTCAGTATGTCAGCGGTTCTCAGTGTGGGTTCTGGGGACCTCCAGGGGACTATAAAGCAGAGTAGGTGGGAAGGTTCATGATTTTTATATTATTATTATCTCAGTGTTGAAATTTACTTAGGTTTTTGCTGTTATTAAAGTTATTATACCCAGGTAGAAAAATGGTGTTTGGTCAGTGTTCGACGCTCTCTGCGGTTAGCCACTAGGTGTCAATGCTGGTCCAATGAAAGTTTGTCCATTGGACCCAAGCTGAGCCAAAATTTCAGTCACCCTAAAAGATCCTCTTTCATGTTCTTTACTGTCGAAAAATTTGGCTTCCATCTTCGCTCATCAATATTCCACATGCATAAAAACCCAACATATACAGAGATGGGAAATTACAAAGACATAACAACTGCAAACAATAATTTATCACTAAAATGAATTAAATCTAAAGCTTTTACGTTTGTTTCATTTTTACTCATGTTGTCATCCATCAGCTGTTTCATTAGGGATCCAACATTACCCAACCACTGGACCAATGCTGGTAAAGCGCTCCTCTCGCCTGCTAACATTGGGCCAGTTGTGGTCAACCAAAATATATGATGGTGGGCTGAAAAGTTGGAGTAATGCCAGAGTGAAGAGTGGAAGTTAAGAGTTTTTATATCAAGGGGATCCAAGCACTGCAGCACCAGTCGAAGAAGTGTGTGGACCACAGAGGAAACTGTTGAAAAATAAACCACATTTGTTCAAATTTTGGGGCAGTGGTGGCCCGGTGGTAGGGTGCTGGCTTACTGATCCGAAGGTCGGGGGTTGAAGCCCCACTATCACTGAGTTGTCACTGCTGTCCCCCCAGTGCAGCTAACTGGGTTATCAAAAGCCAGCCATGTCTCTCACTGTCTGTGGTGAGAGGCATGTAAAAGAACTATTGCTGTCATTTGTAAAAAGTAGGCTATTGGGTTGCCGTCAGTGTGTTTCTGCCCTGCGATGGCCTGGTGAGCTGTTCAGGTTGTACGCTTCCCTCATATGAACCAATCTCACATGTTAAAAAACCTTTATATATATATATATATATATATATAAATAATATAATCTTCAAAATATAATGCCCAAAGGTTCGCCTCTGGTAGAAATTTCATAAAAATCTGCACCTAATTTATTGTGTAATTCTTCTAACAACACACACACCATCTGAGGGTAAAGCATAGCCGTCTTCGGTGGAGGTAATAAGTTGAAAACAAGTAAGCCTTTTAAAGAAAGCCTTTTAATAATTGTCCTAAACATTTTGGACACATTTTAATAATAATAATAATCACAAAAAAACGAGTCCAGTAAGTCAAAAAAAAAAAGTTGTTGTAAATTTACATGTCCCCCGCATGGAACATGACCTTGATGGTTGTCCTGTGTCCAGTACTTGTTGCTGACTTGATGCTGTTTGGCTATTATGTAAAACACGCACTATAACGAGACCGGAAATATATATAATAAAAATAAATATAATATATAGAGGCTCATACACCACCACTCAGACTCACACAGAATAAACAACACAAACAATCTAACTCCGCAAAACAACATCAAACATTAACAGGAACATGAACTCGTTAAACAGAAAATTAAACTAACAAGACAGGTGATAGAAATGAAGGAGGAAATCAGTGAGTGAAAGGCGCTGAAAAGAAAACAGTGTTAACCTTTCCTTCTTTCATTCAGACACTAGGAGATTTATTTATTTATTTATCTATCTATCTATCTATCTATCTATCTATCTATTTGTTTATTTATTTATTATATAACATATATTTATTTATTATCAGGAGCTCCACCTTTACACAGTGTATAAATCTATATGATAAACAGTATTTTTCTGGTGAGGGGCATCGAGACTGTGGTGGTGCACATACATATGGACAGATGGGAACTAACACAGTTTGTCCTACACGTTCATATTAATGGATTGTTTTACTTTATAATAATTTGATGGACACAATACAGATTAAGCAATATGTGGTATTTATTTTTAAACAATGTTTGTGGGTCAATAAATTTTTTTTTTGAGGTTTCAAATCTAAGAATAAATTAAAATTTAAAGTATAAGTTGAAGATTTTTTTAATGATAAAATAAATCGTCAAATTATACTTTAAATTTAACATTTTTTTAGTTTATAAAGCAGGTTAAAATGTGAGAAGTTAAAATTAATTTTATTTATACAGAGTACAGCGCAACTCATGTATAAAAATAGACATTTTTACCAAGCCTTTAGATTCTAAGATGAGCATTATAGGGATGTGTGTGTGTGTGCGTGTGTGTGCGCGTGCGAGAGAGAGAGAGAGAGAGAGGGAGAGATTGATATATAGGGCAAGGCTAAGGCCAGTGAGGGAGATGAAACAAAGGAGGTCACCTGTGTAATACCTGTCACCTACTGACTCACCTGAGTGGAACAACCTCTCTCTCTATGTGTGTGTGTGTGTGTGTGTGTGTGGGTGTGTGGGTTGTGCATGCGCGTGTGCAGATGGTATGATCCTAGACCTGTGCCTGGAGCATTTCTCAGGTGCACTGGACCCAGAGTGATGGATGGGGGGCTTCTCCAAGTGGCCCCGTGTTGTGACAGACGACAGATGTTCTCCAATAATGTTTATCTGGCTAAAGCCTTCAGCCAGGGACAACACACACCTGTTTCTAGATGAGAAGGGGCCTTGGGACCATCCACACACACACACACACACACACACACACACTCGACACCAGTCAAACAGGCCTCCAAGGGCCATCCATCCAGCAATCACTGGGTGGCCACAATGCTACACACCATGACTTTAATCTGCCCATCCCTCTCTCTCTCTCTCTCTCTCTCTCTCTCTCTCTCACACACACACATACATACACACACACACACACACACACACACACACACACACACACACACACACACACACACACACACAGTCCCATGGCACAAGTGTCCGTCAAACTGTGTCCCAGAAATAAATAGCAAATTCTGTCTCTTGTAAACGATTTTAAGGCCATGAACACATCCCCTGCTACATTCTTGACTTTGGGTGTATCGACGCTAACGTGAAACAGCTTCCACCATCAAGTTCTTTTTACTGTCCTGACCACATGCTGCCAGTCAGTAACCACCCGCAACCATAAAAGTATATATTTAACCATTAAGTTAGTCCTGCTGCTGGTTTTACATGTTTGTGCTGCTTTAAAAAAAAAAAATCTTTGGTTTGGGTGTCTGCTCAGGAATGAAAGCACTGGCAACCTCAAAAGGATTTCATTTACCCTAAAATTTTATTTTCATGAAATAAAACCAAGACTCATGACTGGGGGGAAAAACAACTTCTCACTCAGAATGTACAGGATATTTTAATTCACCTTCTATATTATTGCATTCCGACCCCAATCAACCGTAAAGCTGAGATTATTACAGTGGATATGAAGAGCTGTTAGACCTGATAGCTGAGTGTGTTATATAAACCAATACAGCACTTTAACAAGCACAAAGCATGTGTACTCTTATACACTATGCTCTTTATATAACTGATATCCACACACAGGTGATAGGATTTTATCATATGGGTGCATCCTGCCCCTCAAAAGCCTTTCAAAATCACATCTGGATCGATACTTCACTGCCTCAAGCTTTAAGCATTTCAAGGGTCTTTGTAGCCAACTGCTAACACACAAGCAGCAGTATCACACAAATCTGTGTGTAAGAAGCATGTCATGATGTTGACAGCACGACGTTACGTGGTATACTGCGTGCACATGACCTCACCGCTTTTCGTTCTTTCATTACAGGAACGTTTTTCGCGGATCTGTATCTGTATAAGAGTACAAGACAAACATTTTATTTTATAGCACACAACCAAAGTGTTAATCCCCTGGATTGCTCTATAGATTTATACACTGCGTTAAGGCGAAGCTCCTGGTAGGAATCTCTGATATGTGTCCGAGGCTGGTGTTATAAAAATATCGCGGCCCCTTTAATGAAATGAATAAATAAATAAATAAATCTCTCCTGTGTTCCCCAACTACGGTCTGGAGTAAAAATAGAAAAGGTTAACACTGTGTTTTCTTTTCACCACCTTTCACTCTCTGACTTCCTCCTTCATTTGTATCACCGGTCCTGTTAATTTATTTATCCGTTTAATTGGTTCATGTTCCGTGTTGCTGTTAATGTCTGGTGTTGTTTTGCTCGGTGAAAGTGTTTTCTGTTAGTGTGTGTTGTTTATTCTATTTGAGTCTGAATGATGGTGCATGAGCCTCTATATTTGGGTTTCAGTTTTGTTATTACTAACAAATCTGTTTGTTTATTTATTTATTTGCTGGCCGTTGTCATCCAAATCAGCATCAAGTCAGTTAGACAGCAGCTTTACTGGGTTTACAGCAGCTTTACTGGGTTTCCTGTGGTGGGCAGGCATGGACACAGGACAGCCATGTAATTCATGTTCCATGTCTATTTGTCTCGGCTCAGGAGTGCCACTAATAATAACAATAATAATGAAGGTTTTTAAATAAAGAAGTTCAGTTTTGTAAGTAAGCAGAGCTTTGGGAATTCAATCAAAACATTCAGAAAATCTCCTGTAAAACTCCTTCTTTTCCTTCTTGGCTCGATGCCGAGGATGATGAAAAGTACCATGTGAAATGATCCTTTAAAAGTCAGAAATATTATTTAGAACATGACGTAAATACAGCGTTATCTGTGACAGAAATTAACCCAAACCCCAGGTGATTCTAAGGGAAAATTCTGCGCTATATCCAGAACATATACATTGGATCTCTCTCTCTATCTCTCTCTCTCTCTCTCTCTCTCTCTCACACACACACAAACACACACACATACACACACAGATTCCATGGTAATAATGCATGGAGCAATCTGTTCTGGGTATTACACTGCATGAAGTGTTAGCAGAGCGTCTCAATCTCATTATGTTGTCATTACATGACAGAGATTTCGAGTAGCGATCTCTCCTGCTTGCTGATTTGCTCCCAGAAGCCCTCTGAAGTGGCCCCGGGTGAAGATATCCATCGTGATAAACAGTCTCTGGGAGACAAAATGCTGGAGCGCTCTCTGACTAGAAAAAACAAACCCACAAAATGCTAAGTATGTTTTCGAGCGATGTGTATCTTTTAATTCTCTCACACTAGGGAGTGTGTTACGAGGCATAAGTGTGTTTGCTTGTCTTTTATTTCTTGCACTACTTTTGTTTGGGGTATAATTTCTTGGACCCATGAGGAATTGGGGTGTGTTAATGTGTTGGAAATCCCCATCCAGGATAGAGTCGATAACATCAGTAAAAACGGACAAGAGGATTGAAACAAATTGTGAGATGAAGAGAAGGTCGCTAGAGGGAGCTGATAGCAGCTTCATGCCAAGACCAAGTGGATAATCTCACCTGAATACGCCAACCTGCCCCCCACCCCACCCCCCAAAAAATCAATCATTATTATTATTGTATTTATCCACAAAATCAAAGAATTACCACTAAATTATCTTTGATGACAAAAAAACAACAAGAAACAAAAACAAAAACAAACAAACAAAAAAACCATTTAAACAAGCAAATAAATAAAAACAACAATAATAACATTACATACAATGAATTAAATCTAAAATTATAAATTAAAAGAATGGTGACAGTATAAAAAACAAACAACAGAGAAACACCAATAAAGTTCTTGCTATTTATTTATTTATGTGTTTGTTTATTTATTTATTTGTTTGTTTGTTTGTTTGTTTGTTTGTTTCTTTCTTTCTTTCTTTCTTTTCTAAACATACAGTTTAGTGTTTGATAATTATATACTTTTTGGCCTAAAACTGTAACTGCATCACTTTTAGCTATTTTTAATGCTAACACCCCAAAATATTTCCTCCTAGAGCATAACATAAAAGCACTGATTGTCGTAACCAGAACATGCTTCTGCGCATACGCGTGTCGCAGGGCCAAGGAGGAAAAACTTTGTATGCTACACCGCGTAGAGACCGTGAAAAATAGCTTTACGTGAAGTAATTGACCCTTACAGCCTTCAGAAGACGGAGAAGACGGACAAAATTCTATCTAAGGCCGAGTGTACAGTTTGCAGATATTGTGAACTAAGTGCGAACGCTGTTTCATCGGAGCAGCATATAGATATAGAACATGCAGATAGTGATGCTGCTGCTGTGGAATGAGCCTGTTGCTGTGTTTGTGTCTCAGCGCGAGTCCAGTTGAGTGAAGCTCAATATTAAATGTTGAGAGTCCGAACATGGTTAAATATTTAAAAAAGATATAACTATAACCACATTCGGGTGATTAAAAATTAGAAGTCCTAAAAGTCTTAGTTAAAAATAAACGGCTTGTTAATTGGTAAATAAAACTGTTACACGTTATGTGCTGGGGTAAAATAATCATGCTAACAGCTACCACCTGACTCAGGACAACCTACACTCAGTGCAGCTAAATCAGCTGAAAAAGCTCACAACACACACTTTCCCTCTGTGATTTGCTTGTGATATAATTATTAATGAGTGTCTTTCTTATGTAACACACCATGTACACTAAACGTTTATAAAATGGTCACTTCAAACACGGATCTAATCCCTGTTTAGATCCAAATCCTTAGCTTCTTCCCTGTGATCGGTAGCTCCTGTATTCCAGCCATCTCCTCAGCTGATAAACAGAATGTTGACTGATATCATTGTAAAAATTCTCCAGAACTTTCCTGAAATATTATCTTAATGCAAGAGGACTAACGCTTGTCCTGCTTGACCCGATGTCTGTACTAAGTACTATGTCATGACGTAATGTCGATCAGTGCTATTAGCATGATAAAGGTTTGTAAATAAGTATTTTTAAGGGAGTGATTTTTTAACCACTGGAGTGATGATGATCTTTAAACTCAACAATGTTTTGTTAAAAGTTAGGCGTAACACACTAGCAAGATAACATGCTTAGCTTTCCTTAATCTGAAAATCAGCTAGCAAGCAAAAAGCAGTTACTTTTCAGTTACATTAACAAGCTGAATAAAGACACATTAACTAAATTACACTGTTGTTTTTTGTTTGGTCTTTTATTTATGTATCTTTTTCCCCTATACTGTATTTATCCCACAAGGGAAATTATTGCCTCTACATTTAACCCATCCAAAGTGAGCACACACACTCGGTGCAGTGGGCTGCCACACACACTGGGGTGCCCGGAGAGCAGTTGAGGGTTTGGTGCCTTGCTCAAGGGCACTTCAGCCATGAAGGTGGAGGAAGGGAAGGTGCAGCTCACGCCCCTTACCACCATTTTTCCTGCTGGTTCGGGAATCAAACCCAAGACCTTTCAGTCCCAAAGCCACTTCTCTAACCATTAGGCCACGGCTGCCCCCACAGTGCTCACACTCTTCTGCTTTAAATAAACATGAAAACTTTTGGATTGACATTTCTTTAAGATCTGAAGTTACCCACCAAATTTAACTTGCCCACTTCTTACATCACAGGGTGGTTGATATAAAAAAAAAAACAAACAAAAAAAACTTCTCAGCTCATCCTCATAGTGTTTGTTTGTTTGTTTGTTTATGTATGTATGTATGTATGTATGTATGTATGTATGTATTTATTCATTCATTCATTCATTCATTCATTCATTCATTTATTTATTTATTTATTATTATTATTATTATTATTATTATTTTTATTTTTATTTTTTTATATATAAGTGAGCCGCTCCAGTATAATCCAGATGAAGTATGAAATGTGAGATACAGAGATATTGAGATATCTGGAAAGAGAAGTGAATCTATTTCAGAATGAGGTATAAAATGTTCATATCTCTGTAGAAATAACATTCATGAAATGTACCAGTCAGGATTTAGGCCCCATCATAGCACAGAGACAG
>JAQMYF010000025.1:1000562-1016878 GCA_030014195.1 Neosilurus mollespiculum | reverse complement strand
TGTACAGCGCAATGCGGCAACCAGACTGCCATTCTGCTTGCTGTGATGCTGGACAAGACAAAAAAAAAAAAAAAAAGGGATTTGAATACTTACGTGATAACAACCTGACTTTAAAATGAACTAGATAACACACACGGCATGTTTGGAAAAGTTCACAAAGGGGGAGAAAACTTTATGCAAGTCTTCCTACTCGCTCTCTGCAGTACCCTTCACAGTGCACACCAAACCTTCCTGCCTCGGTCGTGTCCCGGGGGTTGAATCCAGAGCTATTTTGGTGGTATGGAATGTTAGCAAACACCTCGTTCCACACCAATAAAACTGTCGGTACCCTCATGCATGCTAATGCTGTACATTCTGTGCTCTCTAATCCAAGTCACACACTTTAAAGTGAATTAGCCTCAATGCTAGCACAGCTCCTGATGGGCTCTGCGTGACCGGGGAATATTTTTAGATTATTTTCTAGCACAACCGCGGCAATAAAGCTATATAAAAAGTGTTTCCCTTCCCCCTGCTCCAGCTAAATTTGGAAGCAACAGAATGAGGCGTGAAACGCTATCAAAACTCTCACTAAAGATTCTTACCGCTAACACTGTGAAGGTGAAGAGAGAATTCTGAATGACGCCTTTGCTGATAAGATCAGGCGTTGGTTCCTCGTGGTTTTCCTCGTAGACTTTAAGCAAATCCTCCCACTGATATACACTGAACAAAAATATAAATGCACGAACCAGAAATGCTGAATTAAATTGATCGATAATGAAATATGCTCATAAATCTTGTCTATTGGTGGACTGAGTGATTTGTTCTGCTGAATTCTGGTTACTTCTCAGACCACATCCCTGTGAGATTACACAATCATGGAGTTATGCCACCCATGAGTGGCATAATGCATAACATTATACATGCATAACAACGGGTTCCGGTTCCAGAAAACGTGGCTCAGCTCCGGGTTGTGCTGCAGGAGGAATGGGACAGCGTACCACAGAACACTATAGATCATCTGGTTAACTCTATGCGCCGGAGATGTAGTGCTTTACGTGATACGGATGGTGGGCACACTCTTTGCCCCCTGACCCCTGCTTGGTTCAGGCTGGTATAACTCATGAATTGTGAACAGAAAATTGTGAGTTATGTTTCTTTTAGTTATATTCAGTCAAGAATAAAATAATTGTTTTATTGAAATATTTCCATATTGTCTAAAAATATAAAAAAATAAATAATCATTTGTTTATACTTTTGTTCAGTGTATTTAAGAAGGAAACACCAGGAAGGCCATGCGAGAAGAACCTTCTCCTCCAGGCCGTAACCGGATCTCAGAATTGGGTTCTTTTGTCATCGCAGGCTGTTGTTTGTTTTAACCATCTACCATCTACCGTATGCCTGCAGTGCGGAGACACCTTATTTTACTTCCTCGCTTGTGTCTGTTCATTTCAGGGTCAGATGAGGATACATCTGTGCAGCATTATCCTCCAGACTCGAGTAGGACCCCTACATCATATATCACACCATATCACACACACACATTTTTATCGGAGGGAACCCACATGGGAGGGAACATGCTCCACACAGAAACACCCTTGCAGAGCCCAGGACTCGAACCCAGGACCTCGTTGCTGTGAGGTGAGAGTGCTATCCACTACACCACCATGCCACCTGCTTTTTTTCCCCTCAGTCCTTTATTTTCTTTTGTCTCTCTCTCTCTCTCTCTCTCACACACACACACACACACACACACACACACCCGTTGCTGCCCCCTAATACTGGCATTAATTAATCCAGAACAACTGGTATTTAGAATAACGAATCAGAGACAAAGCCAGCATTCTGTGCCAGGTTTGAGCTTGAGGTCACTGCCTGATTCTGCAGAGTCTCCATGTTTGTATGGGTTTCCTCCAGGGTTACTGCTAAGTTCTCTGTTTTTATGATAAACGTGTGTGTATTTGTACCTTCCATTGCAATTGGAATATCGTTCTTGTCTGAATATCCACAAGCCATGCCTACATTTTGAGTAACTGCTTGATCCTGGTCAAGGTGATGGTCATATTTCGAATCCCAGGAACACTGGGTGTCAGGCATGAATCCGCCCTGGATTGTTTTCGCCAAGTTTCCCAGCCAAGCCATTCTCCTCTGTGTTCCAGTGCTGGTGCCAGAGCCTGCCATGGTACTCCTGTGGAAGATCACCACAAACTCTGAACCTGTCTGATCCCTCTTAAAGTTCTCCACCAGCTCAACTTCTTCTTCGCTGTAGTATCTTATGCCTCACGAGCTTGCATGCTCATCCCAAATAATATATATATATATATGTTTTTTTTTTAAACTTTGTAATAACATTTACAAACTAACAGGGTCTGGAGGGACTTCGAAGGTTATGAATAGAACCAGAGACCAAAAAAAAATAAAAATAAAGTAATTATTCTGGAACTGAATTCAGTCTAAATACAAAAATGCATAAAATACCATTTTGCTGTTTGGTGGTTGGGGGGTGATCACACTGGAGGTGCGATAGAAACGCGACTGAGGTGAATTGATTTTTTTGAGACTTTTTTGCAAATTTTGAAATTCGTGTCATGCAAGCAAATATTTTGTAGCTTAAATATGTATATTGTGTGAAAGTTGGGCAACATTACATTTTTTAATTAAAAAAGTGTTTTTGAATTTTTTTGTGACGAGTTCACAGGTGACCAAAATGCGATGGCGCGAATGGTGAGACAAATTTTAGAACATTTTGAAAATGAAAAGCGACAGCCGTGAATTGCCATTTGCGTCAGTCACTTTTCTATCACACCTCTACTGTGTTCACCCCCTTAGCACATCTGCCTCACAGCAAGAAGGACCTGGGTTCGAGTTCCGACCGGGGCGAATGCGTTTCTGTGTGGAGTTTGCATGTCCCATGTTGTGTGGGTTTCTTCAGGGTTCTCTGGCTTTCTCCAACAGTCCGAAGACATGCACTATTGGCTAGTTGGCTGTTCCAAATTGCCCCCGGTGTGAATGTGTGCGTAAATGGTTGTTTGTGTGCTATCGTGGGTTTCCTCCAGGTAATCCGGTTTTCTCCCACAGTCATGCACATAAGGCACACCAAGGTGTGAGTGTAAGTGTAAAAGGTTGTGTGTGTTGCGCTGCAATGGGCTAGAGAGCCGTTCAGGGTATACCCCGCCTTCACCCAGTGTTGGCTGAGATAGGCTCCAGCCTCTCCCTGACCCTAATAGGATTAAGCAGCTTGGCAAATGAGTGTGAATTTAAGCAATAATTCCTGATTTGCAGTAGAAAATAGCAACGATTCAAACCTGCAGTCAAAGTGGACCGTGTGTGTGTGTGTGTGTGTGTGTGTGAAGGGGGGTGTGGCTTTGAAAGGACCTCCGAGGATAGGGGAGGGTTCCAGCAGAGCACTGAAGAGGTCCTAGTTTCATATTTTATTATGATAATATTCAATATTTAATTTAATATTTAATTTATAAGAATTTATAAATTCTTGCTGTGAGGCGGATGTTCTAACCACTACATGACTGCGCTGCCCAACCTCATTACATCAAGATTAACATCTATACATAAATACAATTTTCTATTCTCCCAAACAAAGAGGGTATACACAGACCACAACTTTTTCCCCAGGTGAGTACAGGGCTGATTACCATAAATGGGCGTGTCTGTTGCACTGACACTTTTGACGCATGTGCTGTATACGTCATGTATACGTCATGGCTCATCAGTTGGTACATTGCAGCTTTCACATAAAAGGTACATGTACTTACACACGAGTTAACAGTACTGCTCGGAAAGATCCAGTACTTACGGTTCGGGTTGATCTGCCCATTTATGGTAATTAGCCCTGTATCAGCCTGGGGAAAAAAATACGTATATATGTTTTTACATCAACATTTGCTTAATGCTCATTTGTTTAGTTTCAGTCATTCATTTATTTACACACTTCCTTCAGAAGAAAATAAAAAGAACGAAAAAGTTCTACGGTCCACTCATCCAATGTGTTACTAATTTTTATTTGTATTTTTTTTAAAGAATACCATATATACAGTGGAAGACAGGTTAGGATGTAAATTGGCCATAAACAACATGAAGGTTTGAGCTTTTCACTCCGGTTCTAAAGAAACAAGAATTTCCCTCCCAAAAAAACTGGACAGATTATAAATGTTACAGATTTAAAACATTTAAGATCAGAAGACATTTCCAAATCCCATGTTGACTTTATATCAAGGCACAAGTCCAAAAAAAAAAAAAAAAAAAAACACACCCCCAAAAGTTAAATACACAAAATACACAAATTATTACAAGTGGCTTATTTATATTCAATAATTTACAGATTGTTCGCCGTCTCGTTTTCTCTGATCAGCAGCAGCTGTGACACTTTAAAACCTTTGTTTTTCTTTCTTTAAGTTCTTGTACACAACACTGAGAGTGTGTCACAGGAAAAAATGCAAAAATAAAATGAAATTTCAAAAAAATAAATAAGATTTTGCTTTAAATTGCAAACACGTGTACTGGCTTCTCAGGTTTCAGAGCAACGCATTGGAAATCAGAGCCTGGTCTCAAACAGATCTACTGCAGGTACAGGTGATGATGTAGAAAACTCGGAATCACCTGCGCGATTGTTCACAAATTTATAAAAGGACGAGACTGAGAAATGTATTCCAGAAAAAATACAATTTTACAAAAATAAAATAGCGTCAATGCTCCCTCCCATGGCATCGACAACCATTACATCATATTTACACCCCAGGTGGTTGTTCTAAACCAGGGGTGCCCAATCTTATCCACAAAGGGCTGGGGTGGGTGCAGGTTTTTACTTCAACCACGCAGTAGCCACACCTTCCACCTGTTCCAAAAAAGACTAGATCGCACTTTAGTGTTTCAATTTTGAAGCAGGGTGGCAGCCTTGGTGAGACCACTTCACTGTTGAATTATACTCAAATAGCATGAAAAGATGGAAACTGGAAATAATTACATTCAAGATGTTCATTTCATTTTAAATCCTTTTTTTTTTTTTTTTTTTTTTTGCCAAATTTCAGCTACGCAGAGCTTTTATTCATTTATTTTAATTAATCAGAAATATCAGAGAGATTACTGGTCAAGTTTTATGAAATGAAGGTATACTGACAGTCAGCAGTAAAATTTTCAGAGCTTTCAATGGCTCCATTTTGAGAAGCAAGGTGGTCTCACCAAGATGGCTGCCACCCAGCTTCAAAACTGAAACACTAATATGCAATCTAGTCTTTTTTTGAAACAGATGGAAGGTGGTTTGCAGATAAGACTGGACACCCCTGTTCTAAACCCTTGGCATCCTGGTGTTCCTGCACAGTGGCGTTTTGCCTGCTCCTGGTACACTTCCTGTTTGGACATGGGTACAACCTGTGCAGGACATGGGGTTCCTGCATTGCTTAAGAACCTTAAAATATGTTTCGTACCACTTTTAAATGTGCAACAATGGTGTGGCGCCACCTAAAGGAATTCAACGGTAGTGTAGCGTATAATTACAGGTCGCCACAAACAAACTAGCTTGCCACATCTTTACGTGAATAACGCAAGCATAAACTTTGAACAATACCCCCGAGCTGTTGAAGAAGGTACGGGACAAATGAGCGATCTGACTGGCTACAACTCTAACAACCTTATGCAACCTTTTTTGTGCGCTTTTATGAAGGAAAATGGCACATGGTTTTTGGTTTACTCCATCATGCCCTTGTGTTCTATAGCAGCAATTATTTAGGTAGTTGTGGTTGCCAGAGTCCTGAAGGTATAATAGGGAAACCATTTTGACCTGAAGAGGATCGACTGGATCAGACATACGGTAGTACCAAAAACAACGGCTACTCTGAGAAGCCTGAAAGGAAGGAAGACGTAAAAGTGGGTCACAGTGTGGATGCATGTTGGTGGTATGGATGGTTCGTCGCATCACAGTGCGTCAACGGTGGACAAATCAGCAGAGTTTGCATTTTCATAGGATCCGGAATTCCCGTGGAGTTTTCTGTCATGCTGATTTTCTTTACTTGCCTATCTGTGCTGCTCAATGCCAAAAACCAAAAGTACCAGGTGTGTTCAAGGCATGGTTGATCTGCATTTAGTGACGCCCACAAAACTCTATAAAAGGCAAAGCTCTGAGCTCAAAATGACTAAAGAACAGTGATAATAAACTTCCAGTAATGCAGCTCAGCCACTGCAGTGACTCCAGACATTCGCATGATGTAATCTGGTAGAATTACGTTCGGGTCATTCACTGATGAAAATTGCAACCAAATTTCAAATCTGTTGTCCCTGTTTAGGCTCATGACCTCAAGTTATTCCACGACTTCTGATCTTTTGACTGTGGGAGGAAACCAGAGTACCCGGAGGAAACCCCCACAAAAACAGGGAAAACATCCAAACTCCACACTGAAACACCCTCGCCGAGCCCATGATTCGAATCCAGAGCCTTCTTGCTGTTAGGTGGACATGCTAACTACTAGGCCACCATGCCACACTCCTTTATTTTATTAAAATTCATGAAAACGGATGCTAACCTGCTAGTCACATTTCCGGGTTCAACACACTGGTTACAGTGGCCTCTACCAAGGGTGACCTGCCTCAGGCAACGCTGAGACCTGGAGGGCTGTCTAATTGTTAATAACAAAAATTTATAAAAAATACTTTGATATCAAATTTTGTTGTTTTTCATAGAACAAGTCTAAAATGAATGAAAAGAGCCGGCTGGCTAGCATTTGCGGTTAGCTTTGCACATTTTGCAACTGCCCCCACCCCAGTGTAGCTACTAATGGTATATGCCATGATATCCTAGTAGTGGATTAGCCAATGAGAATGCGTGATTGCTCGTATCCAGTGGGTATGGAGAGAATAATTATAGTTATACAGTGAAATCACTCTTTTTATATACTTCTGTTCATTCAGGAACTTTATCATGAAAATGAACAAAATTAATACTCGTTTCTTAACTTCATTATCCAAAACCTCAAATTTGGAATTTCAGGAATTCAAAATTTCAAATTAAGAGTTCTGAGCTTAAAACCTTTATGACTGGACTGAAAACAGATCAAGTTTTATCTTTAAATATCAAAAGACTAAGGAATTATTACAAAAATTCAGCTGAATAAAGAGGTTTTTAAAATAAATCTCAATAATAAATTCACAGTTGTTTTGGCGTCCTTGTTGCTTGTGCAACACCGTAAATGAGATTCCTCATAACTCGTGTTTCATCCCATGACACCTGATGGAAATGCCAGCGTAAGGGTTAGAGGGCTCTGGAATTCCACCCTCATGTCACAGTTCGACTGCAGTTTCCACGAAGTGACTCGTATACGCGGAAAAAGATAGAACAAACTCCACATCTCTTGTCGAACACAAACGTTATTTTTTTGCTGAACTGGATTTTCCCGAACGCCATTCTAGATTTCCTTGTGTGCGATCTACGTTCAACGTGACCCTTTATTAGAAGGATAAGGATTATATTCATACACACGTGTCTGTATTAATGCGCTTGACTGTCAACCTCTCTCGCAGTTACCTTATTAGCTTCCACTTATGCTAGCTGTTTAACTTTGCGCAGAGCGAAGTGGCAGTCTGGAACATTTACATGCCTGGCGTGCTGATAGCGAAGTCATGATTTGTCCACCTGTGATGCATGGCGTTGGTACCGAGTGAAGTTTGAAAGAAAGTTCTGGTAGAAGAACGCTAGCGCATTAGCACTGAGGAGAAACCGCGTACCATTAATGATAAGCATTGTATCAATTACACTCAGTTAAACGATCACATCTCTGTACCTGTATTTACGAACACCTGTACCATATGTATTACTATCAAATACATTATTACTGATGGTGTGAAAAAGGAAAAGCACCCTTGGAGAAAACATCCTGTACTGCTGTTTACTGAAAGTAAAGGAATTTTGTACCATTTCGTAGCATGAACGCTAAATACTGCAGAATGACGTGAGAAGAGAGTGAGGACGTCCGAACGGCGATGCCAGAAAGAGTAAAATCACAATTAAGATCAGCTTAAATGACCACGGAATACCACAGCGCTGAGGAATTCTCGAATCTGAAGGACCAGAAGGTGTTGATTAGCGAATAAAACTGCTAATAAAAAGCTAAGCACATTAAAGGTGTTGTTACTGAGCATTTCATCGCCGATACGATGACATCTTTCACTTTCTATGCAGACGGTCAACATTTTCTTGGAAGGAGTCCCAGTTCAAGTACTCTGACTGCATGTTTTCTGCTTCGAGGACTGACGACGTTATGAGGCGTTATGGTTCCTGATCAGAACCAGTACAAAAAGAGAGGCAGACGAGGGAGAGTACATTTATCGCTGCTGTGACATATCGGTCATATCAGCACACGTTCCACATGACTATAAATAAACAGGTTTAAAGTACAACGAGTTCGCTACCACACTGCAACCTGTAATCGCTGCTGTGGTGGAAGAGGATTAAAAACATCACGCCATGGTTTTATTCCATATTCGTTAAGCTATGTAAAGGCAACGAGCTGATTCCTGATTGGTACGTTCATACTGAGGTTTAATCATGTGACCCCAGGCCCTGAGGACTCCAGGATTCATGAGAACTGCAGATCGGAGGAGGCCAGCATTCTGGATGGTTGGAGTGAGGTCGAATGTGAGGTCCGGGTTCTAGATGAGAAGAAGCTGAGGTCCGGTGTGGTCAAGATAAAGGAGTGCTGGTGGATTCTGGGGTTCGGATTATTTCGGGTGGGGGGAGCCGCTTGATGAGTCGTAAGATGTAGATGTTTCCTCATTCTGTGGATGAGAAACAAAAGGAATAAAGAATCATTCACTGATAAACACAGAATTCTGAAAACTCACCGGGATTCGAAATGTATGAAAATGTTGAGAGAATGAACCCTCCACACCCCACACCGCCCCCTAACAGCCTGCGGGTGTATTACACTAACAACCAGCTGCGGTTTCTAGATTCATCTGCTATAGTAAATCACCAACACTGGACACATGGATACATCAACACCACATCTTTATAAACTTTTACACAACATGGAAGTCCAGCGGCATTATTGTTACAGTCAACGTTTTTATATTTGTCAGTTTGGCTTTGAGCAAAATCCATGCAGGGACACTACCCTCCCAGAGATGACTCGATTCTAGAATGTCAAGGTCAAAGGTGAACCTCAGAGCAAGGTCTCAAACTTTGTCGCAGATAACAATTCCCATGCTAAAACTGAAATTATTTATATCCCAGAAAAAAGGTGACATCAAACCCACAGATACAGTGAAAGACGGAGAGAAAACCATACACACACCTTCAAATGGTTTGGAATGTTTAATTTTTGATTGTTTATAACTGATAGACACTGACAGACTGAAAAGTCAAATCCCAGCCATCTCATAAATCATTCACACGTCTTTTTTTTTTTTTTTTTGATTATTTGGTTTATGCACTGTAGAACATATTGTGAGACTCAAGCTCATGGGGTAGTTAAAACCAGTATCATGTAGGGCCTGTTGCTGCATGGTGGAGGAACCTTTCAGTCTATGATGGACCTCTGGTTTTAAAAAAAAAAATAGGTGTGTTCCTATCGACAGTTAAGTGAAGTATTTCTTCATGTAATATCGTGACTGACTGATGAGTTACATTCATCTGTAATGAATTTCTAAAATCTTTACAGCTTGAAAACGGCTGTAAATTGAGGAGGAGTTGGGCTTTTGACACCTGAGCCTTCTGGCTCATCAGGCTGGAGCTTATCCTGGTTTCTCCTGGACTCCTCCTGGATCGGGTGATCGTTCATCTCAGGCCGGGTGGACGGATGGCCCAGGCACCGAGCACGGTGGGGGTTTGACAGGACTTGAACTCAACCTCTCGATCATGAACCCAGCACCAGAGCCATTACACCACAGGTTGTAAGGAGTGCTAGATTTTATACATTTTTTTTTACTCACACCTTAATGTATATTATTTGATCATTTAAATACATCGCCAGCACGTTTCTACACGTCTTTAGTGAAAAAGTGGCAACAACACCAGCTGTTAATGTTCTTTAGGTTTTGCTGCTCAGATAAATCTTGTTACAAAAAAAAATCTTCTAAAGTCGTGTTGAATTGGCTACTTAAAACTCCTTTCACAATCAACATGCCAATGTTTTTCGCCATACGAATTTAGCAGCCCTACGACAGAGGGGACCTAGGTTCTGATGAGGTGGACTCTAAAGCTACGTAGTTGTGTTCACATTTAAAATTCATAGTAAGGAAAATCTGTTTCATATAAATGACGTTCATATGAATATGATACGATTATTCCAAGGCAAATAATGAAAACAATCCACACACAATATTCTGATACTTGGTTGATGTATGACCGCCGTGTGGCTCAACCTGACACTGTGGTGAAAATATTGTGGGTACTTCGTAAGGCGGCTGCCAGAAAACCGTATGATTCTGAGTGCATCAGGTGACCCAAAAAACGTTGGTAATCAGACTTAAAGAATTCCGGACGAGACAAAAAAAACAACCTTTTAAACATGTTCAAAACTCCTAATGCAAGGGTTTATGACGGGATTTTCCCATTGCATGAGTCTCGTACGACACGCCCACAAATGTCCTTGGGATTTGTCTAAGTTTCTCTCGTGGACCTGCTGTATACCGTGATGTACGCAAAAGGGGCTTTAACAAGCAAGGAGATGATAAACAGTGTTGTTGATGTTTGGGACGAGCATGTGATCTGTTTGAGCAGCAAGGAGGAGAAACCAAGAGACCTGAACAGACTAAAGCGCTGCCGCATCGCTCTCATTTAGATTGGGACGGACCCTCATTGTTACTGCTATAAGTTCTAACGGTGTTAAGAGTCATGTTGGACATTTAACAAAACTATAATAATAATAATAATAATAATATTAGTAAGATCCTGGATGCTCTTGATGTTAATTGCATGGGTTACCTATACAGTATGTATTTTTTACCTATGAATGTATTTTTGTCTGCCAGGTGTCCCTCGATGTGATCAAATGTTCGAGTGTCGGATTCCTGCAGCAGTCACAAATCTCTCTCTAACTGGTGGAAAACCAAAAAAAAAAAAAAAAAAAAAAAAAAAAAACCCCACAAAGTACCTGTATTGAGAAAGAGTTGCACTTTCAGCCATGACACACTGGAGCAAAGAGGGATGTGGGGCCCGTGGTGGTGGTGGAGGTATCATTAGTGATCATTAGGGCCTAAAAGGAGGAGGTATGTTTGTTTATCCTGGTGGAAATACAGCTGCAGTGGGCCCCAGCATGGAGAAAAACAGCCTCATCTCCGAAGAGGAGCATGAAGGGAAGCCACACAGCGCGGTTCAGCAAACTAGAATATTATAGGGGCTCTAACCGGGTGTTTCCATTAGGGGTGGAAATGGATGGGGCGGCACTAATTTAGCCCAGTCCTGTGGTATTTCTTATTTGTTCACCAGGAAACCAAAGTGATGAGTTTGAAACGTTAACGTAAAAGGTAATAACACACAGTCAGCTAGATAGCTCATCAGATTCAACTGTACCAAGTGTAGTGTATGGCCAAAACTTTTTATTTTTAAGCACTAATATTGTTGTTCTGTCTGTGCTGCTGTAACAGCCTCCACCCATCTGGGAAAGATTTCCACTAGATGTTGGGGCATGGCTGAGGGGACAAGAGGTTGACAAGAACGCCTGGCACAAAGGTTTGGTTTTATTAAAAAAAAAAAAAAAAAAAAAAAAAAAAGCTGTGTTTCCTCTAACCTGTTTAAAACGTTTTTTTTTGGCATCTAAAAATATTAACCTCTCAGTTCTGTGATGGATCTGATTTTTTTTCACCTATGGAGTCAGCGCGAGCGTTTCATACTGTATTTATTAGTGACTTGCAGAATCAGCCAATGAGAATGCGTTTTAGTGTGCGGCCAGTTGCAACACAATATTCTGTTGGGTAATTTCGTTTGGACTAATGATGTGGGGAATAATCTAGACTGCGTGCCACCCCCTCCCTCATGGGAAACTGGCTTCAAATACTATAGACTACAGCTGGTTTAAGGAAGTACAGACTGATCTGTACAACACGTAGTGAAGGGAGAAGTGAGCCAAGGTCTGCACTGAGAGGATTCTACAAGCTAGCAGAGCAGAAGAAGCTGTCTGAAGATTTGGGTCATTTTAAAAGATACTATCATGATATTGGTCGTAGCATGTGGTGCTTATTTAAGAGGATTTCAGCTGAATGATGTTTCCTTGTATATAAATCTTTACTTGAGATTTCCATAAAAAAGCAGCTTATTGTTCATATTTACAAATACAGAATAATTAAGTTTTTGGACACTTGAGTTCTGACATAAATTCATTCATGGTATTTGGGTACAACAGATATTCGCGAGAAAAGAAAAAAAATAAAAAGCCGACCTACCGACCCTATTTTTTTTGAGCCCGTTAGGGGACAACAGCATTTTTTCTTTAGGCTTTGGGTTCCAGTGCATCCCAAAGGTGTTCAGTGGGGTTCAGATAAGAGCTCAGTGCAATACACTCAAGTTAATCCATCATTAACACACCTCCATGACTTTATGGAGCCCCGTGGTTTGTCCATCATGCAACTGTGGGCTTCCTACTTTGAGCTAACAGTTTAGAGAAGACTGATGTGTCAGGGGGCAGAATCACAATGGTTTAGTGGTTAGCATGTCCGCCACACAGCAAGAAGGCCCTGGGTATGAGTCCTGGGCTTGGATGTTTCTGTGTCGTTTGCATGCCTACCCGTGCTTGCAAGGGTTTCCTTCAGGTACTTCAGTTTCCTCCCACAGTCCAAAGACATACACATTATTCTAATTACCTGTGTAAGTGTAAATAGTTGTGTGTGTGTGTGTGTGTGTGTGTGTGTGTGTGTTCAGCATTCTCAGCTTTCTCCAGAGTCGGCTTTTTTTAACTTTTTTTTTATGAAGTTTGTATTTGGGGACCAGGCTGTATGTTCTCCTCAGTTCAAAGCAGCAGCTGAGGAAAGTGGACTAGGCCTCATCCGAGAGCCAGCGCAGTAGTGGTTTCAGTGAAACCTCATCTATAAATACAGCGGCGTAACGAGGCACCCTCAGTGCGGAAAAACATGAAAGTCTACCTCACATCCTCGCGGCGAGCGCTTTTATAGGAGCCACCATCTTTAGAGGCGCCCTCCTCTTTACTTAAAAAACCAGCGAGCTGGAGGAAATTGCAGAGGGTAAAATTAAAAGCTGCCACTTGCTGGGCCATGAGGAAAGGCAAAGGGAAAGGCTGTTCGGATCACTGCTCCGCCTCCAAATGGACATAAAACGAGATGATCCGGACAAGACGGACAGAATTCTCATAACAGATCTACTGGTTAAAATCATCCTGAACCCACGCAGGTTGCTTTAGTATAGTCAACCGTTTAGTGTTGGTTCTTCTCGTTACCATGCAAACTAATGTTAACATCCTCTAACCAGAGGTGGCAGGGTTCGAATTACATCACCAGTCCCCGCCCCTGAAACCGAACCTGAAACTCCAATGCTTTTCAGATGCATGCTGATAAACTCTGAAGACTAATCCCAGGCTCGGGTGGACAGATTAATAAGCCGCCTGGGTTGGATCTCTGATTCTCTGGTCCAGAAAAAAATAAAAATAACACCACAAAAACATATTTCAAAATATAAAAACTGGCAAGACCAGGCTTTAAGACCAGTTTTAATTCTTTCCTTTTTTTTTTTGAAACATCAGCAGGGCTGCCCAGCATTCCGGTTCTCCCAGGCTAGCCGGCTAATCCTCACCAGTCTGGGGCAGGGCAGATGTAGGGCTCATGGGGGATTTGTGCTCAAATGGTACAATGGTGGGCCCAACAGAAATATTCTTTTTAGCATGAAAACATAAATTATGATGACATATGGTTACAGTACAGCTATGCTATACTGGCTAAAATTATATATTATTGTACTCTGGCAAAAAATATACAATCACTACACTTTTGCTTTAGGTACCAAACCTTAAACAAACTCAATAAAGTAATGTAAATGATGGTGCAGTGATCATCACGACTACCTCACAGGAACACGGTTCTGGGTTTGAGTCCCGAGCTCGGCAATGGTGTTTGTGTGGAGCTTGCATGTTCTCCTAGTACTTGACTGAGTTTCCTCCCACAGTAAAAATACACTCACATTAGGCCAACTGGCTTTTCCACATTGCCCCTAGGTGTGGGTGTGAGCCTGAATGCTTGTGTGTCTGTTGCCCTGAGATAGTCTGGTGAGCCATGGGTGTACCCTGCCCTCACCCAGACTCGGCTGAGATAGGCTCCAGCCTCCTTGTGACCCTAGTAGGATTAAGTGGTTCGGCAAGTCAGTGAGTGAGTGAGAGAGTGATTGTAATGAATTTAATATATTTTCCCAGATTAATCGAGGAAAATAAATAAATAAATAAAGTACATCGGCTTGTAATTTTCATTTCTAAAACGAACAGCGGCACAAGTCTGAAAATTTAAATGTGTCCTCAGGTAAAAGACTTCCTACACACCTGACTCCCCACCTTAACAAGAAAGTCATCAATGAAAACAATAAAAAGCACGACGAATCCCCTTAAAGAAGGAAATCCAACAAAGAGTATGGCAAAGGATGCTACTGTTTACATCCCTTCAGTGGAGTGATTCCATAATCTTTGACGGGGCTGTAGTATAAGGCTCTGGTTTACTGATCCAAAGGTCGAGGGTTCAAGACCCAGCCTTGAACAAGGCCCTTAACCCTTAATTGCTCAGTTGAATAATTATTTAATTATTTTTTTAATTTATAAATCGCTCTGGTAAGTGCATCTGCCAAATGCTGTAAATGACCCATGACATGTCGTAGAAACAGTCTAAACTCTGATACTGTTTATTATTTGTTCACTGAAGGGTTAAAAATAAAGATGATAATCATGATCAAATAGCATTTTTTCAACTTCAACATGTCTCTTACTTCTGTATGAACATGATTACCTACCCAGTGTTCGCCTTGTGGTTTTGATGCAATGCGACAACAGAATGGAGATTTTACACACCTGGTGAGAGCTAATAAAATGGCGAGAGTCATTACATGGAAGTAGTTATACCCTCTGTGTGTGTGTGTGTGTGTGTGTATACACACAGAGGACCACACACTTTAAAGGAGTGATATTTCCCTACTTGTAGACACAGTAATGGTTCCTGCCTCTTTACAGTAAGTAACTCCTTATATGGGCATGAGAGAGGGTGGTACTCATCTTTACTCATGGAGCTCAATGAACCAACGTCATTCAGTTAAGCAAGTATTCATCCCCACACACACCCACACACACACACACACACACACACACACAGAGAGAGAGAGAGAGAGAGCGAGCCAGCCAAGGTTTGAGCGTATGAGGACAATTTTAGCTTGATCACACACTCGTACGCACTCGGTGGGGGATACGGTTACAGATGTGTGACCAGAGTGCGCTCTCACTGACGTCAAAACACAGGTCAGATTCACACACATGGAAAGTTTACACACACACACACACACACACACACACACACACACATTAGATCTATAACTGATCATGTGGAATATCCTTTGCACACACACCCCCCCACACACACACAAACACTAATACAGTGAGTGTACTAAACACTGCTATTTTGAAGTTATGTTCCAAAAGAGGACTTCACAGAGCACTTCTAAAAAATCCTGAAACCTCAGAGTGTGTGCAGGCACACACACACACACACACACACACACACACACACACACACACACACACACATGAACACAGATCACATGTAAAAGAAATCAGAATAAAAAAATAAGCCAACAATAAAGACACCTCATTTCGGGAGCTAGTGAAAACAAAGCCTCGGTATCAGGCGCTGTGTGTGTGTGTGTGTGTGTGTGTGTGTGTGGTGGGAGAGAGCCTGTGTGCCAAATACCATTCCCTTTAGCAAAGGAAAAACTTCCATCTACCCCCACCACACACACACGCCAGATGTTTAGCCTACTTCAGCAAGTTGAGACAGATGCACACACACACTTCCTCTCGTCCACACTTCAAACAAAACAATACAGCAACACAGACAACGTTAAAGGGCTGAGTTGAGGGATGACACACACACACACGCGCACTTTACACAAAAAGACAAAGCGCTTGAACACAGCAGAACGATGCCGCGGCTTGGTGGGAGAGAAAAAAAATGAGTGAGAAGTGGCGCAGACATGCCTGAGCGAACACACTCAACAAAGTTTCCATTGCTGCTGTGACCTCAAAGAAGAAGGCTTGCACACACACACACACACACACACACACACACACACAGAGCCTTCTTTCCTTGTTTTTTCCCCCTCACGTACACACAAAAAATGATGCAAGAAACTCTGTAGAATT
>JAQMYF010000025.1:975345-986078 GCA_030014195.1 Neosilurus mollespiculum | reverse complement strand
GTCCGAACATCCAGAGGAAGTTCATTCCACCACCTTGGAGCCAAAACAGAGAATAGTTTAGATGCATTTTTCCCTTGTCACTTGGTAGAAGGAGGGACCAGTCGAGCAGTGCTAGAGGATCTGAGAGAAAGACCTCAAGGGATGTGTGCACGATGACCTCAAATCCTATCTGAACGATCGTGAAGTAGATACAAGAGGCTGCCGTCCTAGCTGATAGCTACACCCTTACTCATAAAAAGTCATGTGTGAAGAGACGTGACGGCTACGACAGGCCAAGGCCTTACTCTGATCAGACACCGGAGTCTTCCAGCAGCTATCAAAAGTCCAGTGTCCAGGAGAAGAAATCATAAAAGGACCAGACCAGGTCAGGTCCTGCATGTAAATATTGTAAAGAACACACTGATCACTGGTCACGTAATGATCGAATGTTATGCTCTAAAAAGGAAAATAACCTGTTGCAATTATCTCCTCTAAAAAAGCCTCACGAAGTTAATAATATGGTTCTAAAAGATTGTCAAGCAGTCTGACATTAGAAAGAAATGCATTCCTTATGTGTCCGAGGGCACAGTGTCACTCGCTGGCGCAACCAATCCTGTACCTATCAAGATATTATAAGATAGTGGGGCAGCTCAGACTATTTTACTAAAAGGTGTACTACTCTTAGAATCGAGTTCAGCCACCCGTGAATCTTTAATGTTAAAAGGTCTTGAAGATGGTTGTGTTACAGCTCACCTAGGGACACCAAGATGGGGCGGAGGGACACCAAGATGGGGCGGAGGGACACCAAGATGGGGCGGAGGGACACCAAGATGGAGCGTAGGGACGCCAAGATCAAGCTTAGGGACACCAAGGTCGAGAGGTGGGACACCAAGATCAAGCGGAGAGACACCAAGATCGAGCGGAGGGACACCAAGATGGGGTGGAGGGACACCATCATGGAGTGGGGGGACACCAAGATGGGGCGGAGGGACACCATTATGGAGCGGTGGGACACCATTATGGAGCGGGGGGACACCATCATGGAGCGGGGGGACACCAAGATGGAAGCGGAGGGACATTAAGATGGGAGCGGAGGGACATTAAGATGGGAACGGAGGGACATTAAGATGAAGCGGCGGGACACCAAGGTCGAGCGGCGGGACACCAAGGTCGAGCGCCGGGACGTTAAGATGCAGCGGAGGGACGTTAAGATGAAGCGGAGGGACGTTAAGATGAAGCGGAGGGACGTTAAGATGAAGCGGAGGGACGTTAAGATGAAGCGGAGGGACATTAAGATGGGAGCGGAGGGCCATTAAGATGGGAGCGGAGGGACATTAAGATGGGAGCGGAGGGACATTAAGATGGGAGCGGAGGGACATTAAGATCGAGCGGAGGGACATTAAGATCGAGCGGAGGGACATTAAGATGAAGCGGAGGGACATTAAGATGAAGCGGAGGGACATTAAGATGAAGCGGAGGGACATTAAGATCGAGCGGTAGGATATTAAGATCGAGCGGTAGGATATTAAAATCGGGCAGAGGGACACCAAGATCGCGCAGTGGGATATTAAGATCGACACACATTGCTAATAAATATGATCTTGATATTGTGGGATACTAAGATCGGACTTATGTCTAAGATCAGATACAGATCCAAAATCTTATACAGATTTAAGATAGAAGAGAAGCTGCTATTACTGAATGCACCATACATTTATATATATGTGTGTGTGTGTGTGTGTGTGTGTGTACACGTCTCCAGACATGTGTGAGCGTGCAGGAGGCGTACTGGGGGGGAGACTGGCACCGTCTCCTGTTCTCCCCTTTTCACCACGTCGATGATTGGCACCTCTACTTCAACATGGTCTCATTTCTCTGGAAAGGCATCTCCCTGGAGCACAGAGTCGGCACCGCCTGGTTCGCCTACCTCCTGTCTGTCTTCTCTTTGCTCACCGGATTGGTCTATCTGTTCTTGCAGGTGGGGCTGGTGAAGCTCACTGACGATGCCTCCTTCAGCGTGCACTGTGCCGTTGGGTTTTCAGGTCGGTGTGATTGTTTAAATTAAACGTGATGTTCGGATTTGAGAAGTGTGAAGGAAACGTGATTTCTGTGTATTGTCTGTCATAGGGGTTATCTTCGCCCTGAAGGTTGTGAACAATTATTATAATCCGGGCGGAGTCAAATACATCATGGGGTTTCCTGTAAACAAGCGCTATGCCTGCTGGGTGGAGCTAGTGCTTATACACATCCTGAACCCAGGGTATGACACGCACACTCACACACACACAGAGGGAGAAAAGAATAAAATACAGCCTCATATTTATACTTTAGAAAGGAATGTGTGTGTGTGTGTGTGTGTGTGTGTGTGTGTGTCCCCTAATTAGAACCTTCTAGACCATTCTTTAGTGAGAACATTCTGTGTTGAGTGTCTAAGTGCATAGTTACAGCACATCACTGTGCAAGCATGTGAGGGTCAGTGCACATGCAGGTAGCAACATGCACACACACACACACTCACTCTCTCTCTCTCTCTCTCTCTCTCTCTCTCTCTCTCTCACACTGTCTTCATCTCTGTCTATCTGTCTCTCTTTCCAGGACGTCGTTTGTTGGACACCTGTCTGGTATTTTGGTTGGGCTTCTCTACACTACCGGTCCCCTCAGAGCACTTATGAAAGCATTCGCAGGTAAGTGTGTGTGTGTGTGTGTGTGTGTGTGTGTGTGTGTGTGTGTGTGTGTGTGAAATATCATTCATCCATTCATTTGCCAACCTGCTTAATCCAACTGGGGTTGTTGGGAGGCTGAAGCCTATTTCAGCCAACTCTGGGTAAAGGCAGAGTACATCATGAACAGCTTACCAGTCCATCACAGGGCAACACACACACACACACACACACAACCATGCACACTCACACCTAGGGGCAATTTGAAACAACCAATTTGTCTAATGTGTGAGGAAACCAAAGTACCCAAACGCGTGCAACCCATGGGAAGAACGACCTCCATGAAGAAATGCCCTCACCCAGCCCAGGGCTCGAACCCAGGACCTTCTTGCTGTTCCGCCTGTGTGAAATATCAGACACTTCACTACTTTTCAATATCAATCATCATCAATGTTTGACTCGTCACAGCACTCGTGACGCACTGACCCCGCCCCCTCACTCATGATGTTTTCAGTGGGCCCTGAATGCAAGCGTAATCGCAGGCCAACAGTAGCACATTCATCCTGCAAATGGAAAGCCTCCATAGTACCTCAGTGTCAAAACACGCTTTATTTCCACCCTTGTAAACAGATCTGCTTTGGTCCAACAGGATTTGTGAGCGGTGGTGGAAACTACGGCAGGCCGCACCCACACTATAACTCTTCCGGTAAGAACATAAACCCTGTATACTGTTCTACAAGAACACATTTACATGCACGTTTCTAAAGTTGATATGACTTCTTGCTCCAAAGTTCACCAAATCAAATCAGCCTAAAGTCCCTCCCCATCTAATCAGCCAATCAACTGAAGAATATGGAATGATTGACACATACGTAGATGTCTTTAAATCCCTGATATTAACTGACCCCACCCATACACAGATTTTCTCCACGTTTGGTGGGGACACTACCCTTCCAGAGTCCCAAAGATGATTCGAATTTGGAATATCAAGGTCAACGGTGAAGGTCAGAGAAAGGTCATAATGTTTTGGTGATTTTAGAGCGCTTTTAACTTGGAAACGAGTGCTGATAGACGTGCTGTTACTATGGAACACTAATAGGAAATCATATGGACTTTCAAATGAGACAGTTAGCTTTGACCTTGGGTGACCTTCAGAAGTCAAACCCTAGCTGTCTTGTAAATCCTTCAAACAAAGTTATGTCACTAATTTCATCATGTCTATGTGCTATAAAACGTACCGTATGATGAGCACATGGTTGATTAACACCAGTTCCTATACTGAGAAAGATTACTCATCATTTCTCTTTTAGCTTAGCAAGTCTAAATGTACTATGTTTTACACCTTGAATTTCATTTTATGCAGGTTATAGTGGATACAGAACACCTTACACACCCAACAGACCTCGCTATGATGATCCATATGAC
Organism: Neosilurus mollespiculum; assembly: GCA_030014195.1. Taxonomy (NCBI): domain Eukaryota; kingdom Metazoa; phylum Chordata; class Actinopteri; order Siluriformes; family Plotosidae; genus Neosilurus; species Neosilurus mollespiculum. Next base: position 982,014 of record JAQMYF010000025.1, on the reverse strand, counting down.
CGAGCAGAACCATATCATCATCCATATACAGCTGGTCTGTCGGAGCAGGAGCAATATGAAGCAGCCATTAGGGCCAGCCTGCAAGACCAAGGTGAGGGAGTAAGAAGAGTTTGCTTGGGACGTTGTTTTTGATGCTAAACAAGTTTATGCAAGTTCATCTAGCAAAATGGTTTACCTTAAAAAAAAAATCTAATTATAGTGGAACAGCCAGTTAGCCTACTGTGCATGTCTTTGGAATATGGGAGGAAACTGGAGTACCAGGAGGAAACCCACGCAAGCAGGAGGAGAACATGCAAACTCCATACAGAAATGCTGTCGTCGGGCCTGGGACTCGAACCCAGGTTTTTCTTGTTTTGAGGCGGAGGTGCCAATCACTTCGACACGCGCCGCCTAAATCGCTCATTTAATTAAAAATATCTTTGATGTAGGGCGATAAAGGCCCCTCGTGTCAGAAAAACACTCGAGGTTTCCTTTTCATTAAGTTTTTCAACAGGACTGACAGAATTGTTTTATTCTTTCTTTTCTAAGAGGCCATAAGGACAATTTAAATAAAGTTAATACCTTGTTGGAAAATCCAATCAATCACACAGGTGAGTTACACCAAATACAGCGTGTTAGGTATTTAATCAGATCGAGCGTTGCCAAGTAATGAGAAAATAAATAATTTTGGATATTCATAGTGCTTGAATGAAAGAGTGCTTGGTACTAAATAATGACCCTCCCCAAAACCAAAACTAAGTTTTAGTGCATGTTATAAGAATATACTGCCACCTACAGACTGTATAGAAAACTGACCAAGTGTTTATATGTGTGTCCTTCAGAACGGCGTCCTCACAGCAGACCAATGTATGGCTTCAATATCACCTCTGAGTCCAGCATGGAGGAACTGCGGCAGCGGCGACTTCGGAGGTTTGACTGTTAAAATAAAAGGGAGAAGAACGAAGCTTTGAGGACGAATGTTTACAACAGTTTTTCAGGATACAGTGGTGTTGTCAGGATCGTCACTGATGGATGCCAACATTTCTGTTGCACTGTCGAAGCTTTAACACCTTACAATCGATGAGATTTTATACGATGTCTCTGTTCAAACCTGCCTTTATTTACCAGCTATAAAGGAAATTTTATTTATATACACTCTCCTTTATATCAAACACACCACAGCAAATCCCTTCAGTATACACAGGAAGTTTCTCTGCTTATGGATGTTAATAATTTGTATGATGAAATATTAGCTGATTTGCTGATTCTCTAATTTTTTTTAATTGTATTTTTGTATAAAAATAAATCCTCTATTTTTGGATTGTACCAGAACCTGCCTAATGTTCCTTTTTCACATGTTCAGTGTTCAGTATGTGTTTTATTATTTTTTTTAAATAAAAATAGACCACAGGGGTCCAGACACTCCTGCCATAAGGACCGTTTTATAATGTGCCAATATAGAACAGCAGCTTCAGCACGCGGCAAGTAAATGTCTGGAAACCTAATATACAGTCTTGCCTCTGTGACCTTGAAAAGTAGGTCAAGGTCACGCACACACAACCTCATCCTAGCACTCATAGTAATGGGCCAGCATAGCAAATCGAAAAGCCCCAGCTTCAGTGTGTGGCAAGAAAATGTCCGGAAACTAAAGTGTGATGGATGGACGGAACCCCTTCCTAAATATAGCTGCAGCAGCAGTTCCAGGGGTCCAAGTGAAACGATTAAAGAAGATGAGGAGTAAAATGAGTCAGGAAGAGGAGTGGGGAACAGGAGTGATGAAGATGGAACAGTGTTACGACCGGCTCTAATCACAACATTAATCAGGCAGACACAACACTTATTGATCAATTAATCAATGTCTAGGCCATTACTCCGTGGATGCGAGCTGAGTGTTCGTATATGAAGGTGTAGTGTCAAAAGTGGATAACAAAAATGGGTACAAAGGTGAGAGCCCCTGAAAGGAGGTGTTGATGGGTAGTTAATACCCACTTCCCAGGTGTAATCCATTAACTAAATAGGCCTCCCCTCTGCCACCACCAGGCAGACAGAGAGAGGGACGTAACACCTCTTTCCCCAAAAGATTCTCTACTTGGGGAGTCACATTGAAGACACATCTGTTAACCCAGTCTAGCCATCCATCTCTCTCCATCCTGGGCCCTAGGTCTAGTAAGGAATAGAAGGGAGACAATGAGTGGAGTACAGACTTACAAAGCTCGGGACCCTTGTTGGCAAAAGTTTAAGACTAGAATTTCCACAGGAAGAAACAGCTTGTACCACAACAGGGTTTTTTTGAGGAATGTAAGATTTCAAAAGATTAAGATGGCAAACTTTAACTTTTTTCCCGACAGTCCTATCCAGTAGATAGTTCTGATCTGACAAACAATCCTGTGTAAGGGCAAGAAAAGTTGGCCTGGAAAGGACTGGACACAGGTAACAAAGCCAAAACCTTATCACCTGGACTGAACACATGAAGTGTAGCTTTTAGATTATATACTTTCTGCATTTTCCTCTGCTCCTTGCTCAGCTTCCCTTGAGCCACAGCTCTGGCCCAAGTAATCATAGACAGAAACAATTAACATAGTCCCAGATATTATCACTGTATCACAAAGAATACACACTGGTACTGGTTCACCATCTCTGGACACAGACACAGTCCCTGTAGTTACAAAAGGAGAATACTCTGGGTGAACACAGTCAACTTGAGTTGTGCAACTGTTTAGGGCTGTTGCACCCACTGCCTGATCTGCCAGTGGACTCAGAGATGAATATGAGTTAACCAGGCTGACAGGTTTAGCTGTGTTCCCCTTCTTATACAAAGAACACTCTTATGGCCTGGTTTCCTACAAAAGAACCAGACCACTTCAGATTTTTTAACAGGGGACAGGTTTTGAGCACACTGAGACTGTAAACCAGAAACATTTTCAGGATTAGACCTCCATTTAGCATGAGAAAAGTTCTCCAACTTTGCCGGTCCAGCGTTCCTCTTATTCTCGAAAATTACCTCTGCGTGTCAGACTATATTCATCAGCCAGAATGGCTGCATTAGCCAAAGTTGACACTTTGTTTGTTTAAATATATAGCAATAGATTCAGGATACAATTTTTAACTCTTCTAAAGGAATTAGCTCCTTTAACTGGTCCAAAGTTCTCCACCTTTTGTGACAAACACCATCTATTAAACATGCTCTCTTTTTCTCTAGCAAACTCAACAAAAGCATAATTTCCTATTTTCCTGAGGTTCCAAAACTTTTGGCAATAAGCTTCTGGAACAAGTTGCAAAGCCTGCAAAATAGCTGTTTTAACCACACTATATTGAGCACTTTGTTGTACAATAAATGCAGAATAAATCTGAGCTTTTCCTGTCAACACACATTGCAACAGGAGGGTCCACACCTCTTCAGGCCATCCCAGGGTGGTAGCAACACTTTCAAAATGTGCAAAATACTTATCTACCTCTTTATCAGAGAAGAGAAGAACCATTGTCAAATTCTTACTGACATCATAACTAGGAGGTTGAGGAGTCAGTGAAAAGCCAGTTTGGGGACCCACTGGCAGTGCCTCCGCCTGTTTCAGCTCTAACTGTAAACAGAGTTTCTCAAGCTGGAATTCTCCCTCATCCTCATGTTGTTGAATCTGCTTGGAATTTTAACCTCCAAATTCCTTAAAGCAAATTCCTTTCCCCATTTTTTCTCCTTTAATTCCAATTCTCTTTCTCGCAAAGCTAGTTCTATTAATACAGGTTCTGATTTTCTGGATACACCTTCTTCCATCACTCTACCTTCTACCACCCCCTCAGCAGTTAAAGTGTCTTGTAGCATCTGCAGTATTGTCTTTTTAGACTTCTGATAATGGGACCTGATAATGTTCTGCTACTTCTAATAACTGGTCTTTAGTAAGCTGTTCAAGCAACTCAGCAGAGGGTTCACTAAAGAATGCTTCTACAGGAGAAGACATGATACGAAAGCCTTCTCTAAATCCACAAAGTACATGTGGACAGATTGGGCAAACTCCCATGCCCCCTCCAGGATCCTGTAGAGTTTATAGAGCTGGTCGAGAGTGCTGTGGCCAGGACGAAAACCTCATTGTTCCTCCTGAATCCGAGGTTCAACTATTGGTTGGATCCTCCTCTCCAGGACTCCTGCATAGACTTTCCCAGGTAGGCTGAGGAGTGTAATTCCTCGATAGTTGGAACACACCCTCCGGTCCCTCCTTTTAAAAAGGGGAACTACCACCCAGTTTGCTAATCCAGAGGTACGGCCCCAATGACCATGCGATGTTGCAGAGACGTGTCAACCAAGACAGTCCTACAACATCCAGAGCCCTGAGATATTCAGGGTGGATCTCATCCACCCCCGTAAACAGTATTTATGGAGAACTGCTTCCTCCTCTGATGCGTCGGATGGTGGTCCACAACCTTTTCAAGGCCAACTGATAGTCGCTTACCAGGCCCTCACCAAAGTCCTCCCATACCCAAGATTTTGCATTGGTGACAACCCGAGCTGCAGCAAGTTTGGTCTGCCGGTACCTGTCTGCTGCCTCGGGAGTCACACAGGCCAAAAAGACTCTATAAAAGGCCTATTTCTTCAGCTGGACGGCCCCCCTCACCACAGGTGTCCACCACTGGGTTCGGGGGTTACCGCCATGACAGGCACCGATGATCTTCCGGCAACAGCTATGGGCTGCCACCTCAATAATGGAATAATAATAGTGGAAGAGACCCCGGGGTGGACCTAGATCACACTGGAGGGACTATGTCTCTCGGCTGGTCTGGGAACGCCTTGGTGTCCCCCCAGAAGAGCTGGGTGAAGTGGCTGGGGAGAGGGACATCTGGACCTCACTTCTTAGGCTGCTGCCCCTTTGACCCGATCCCGGATTAAGTGGAAGAAGATGATGATGATTCTTTTTCCTTTCTAATAAATTCCATCAGATACAATACAGTATGATTACTAAATAGTTCAACCATTCAAAATCCACAACTACAATCAGGACTACTGGGGTAAAGATGTACTCATACTATTTAACCAGTTTGACACTAACTTCAAACAACCTTCCAACAATGATTATACACAGGCATATAAAAACATCCACATGACAGAATAAGCCGGACTCCACGAAATCAAAATTTAAATATTTGCCGAAACCAAGAAGCAAACTATTCAATTAATGATGCACCCAACAACAACAACAACAACAACAACAACAACAACAACAACAACAGCACTTTATTAATATCACCAGCCAATACACCAATAAACTGAGATTAAATTGTCGTCAATTATCAATCAGTGAATAAATCACTGCGCAAAATTTACACAAATGGCCACATTAAGTTTGCATAACAAAACTGGCTTAACAGACTGCATGAAATGCTCTCTCTCAAACCGATGTAGATGGGAAGGAAAAAAAGATAGGGTCAAAAATTACTTAACGGTCTCATCGTTGCAACTCCAGTCCTGACCAAAACAAAAAAAACTAACCTACCCCTTACTCTTCAGAAACGTGCCGGGCTTGGGGTTTATTAAATGCTAACTCATAACAGGTTGTACACCTGCTTGAAAACATACCCCTGAGGAGAATCTTAAATATTTTCACCTTTTCTTTTGTTTCCAAAAAAGGTAAATGAATATAAAGTGAAAAAAACAAAAAATAAAACAGGATGCTCTGGATGATGCAGACTGGGACATGTTCTGGTGTAGCTCTGATGACATCAACATGTTTATGGAAGCGGTTGTGGGATTCATAGGGAAACTAGTGGATGACACAGTTGAGAAGACCTAATCAGAAGCCGTGGGTGGATAAATCCGTCCGCGATGCTCTGAGATCCCGATCCGCTACGTATAACACGGGGCTCGCCAGTGGAAACATGGACTGAAAACGTGTGCAGAGTGGTGAAGGAGGCGAAACAGCGCTATGCACAGAAACTAGAGTCACAATTCCAACAGAGTGGCTCTATCAGTCTGTGGCAGGAACTAAGGAATATGACGGACTACAAAACCCCATCTTCCAGATCGGTGAATGCAGACACTTCTCTGGCAGACGAGCTGAACACCTTTTATGCTCGCTTCAAGGCTGCAGCTCACAGCACTAACAGCGTTAGCAGTGCTAACATCGCTATGGGCAGCACACTTCTGGAGCATACCGGAGAAGATAACTCGTTCATCATCTCGGAGCACGACCTGAGAATGCAAGGAAGACAGCAGGACCAGATGGCATCACGGGTCGGGTCCTGAAGGCCTGTGCCAACCAGCATGCTCCAGTGTTTACTGAAATTTTCAACCTCTCCCTGGATCAGTCTATAATCCCGACGTGCTTCAAACAGTCCATCATTGTTCTGGTCCCCAAGAAACCCCAGCCTGCCTGCCTGAACAACTACCACCCAGTGGCCCTTACCTCAGTAGTGATGAAGAGCTTCGAAGGGCTCATCAGAGACTTCATCACTTCTTCCCTACCAGCCACCCTGGATCCACTATAGTATGCGTACCGTCCCAATCGATCTACTGAGGACGCCATCGCACACCTCCATCATATAGCCCTGAGCCATCTGGACAGCGGAAAGGGGAATTGTGTAAAAATGCTGTTTGTTGACTACAGTTCAGCGTTTAACACCATAATTTCCTCCATACTCACCACTAAGTTGGAGATCCTGGGCCTCAGCCCATCCCTGTGTCACTGGATCTCCAACTTCCTGACA
>JAQMYF010000025.1:902368-912804 GCA_030014195.1 Neosilurus mollespiculum | reverse complement strand
ATTACAGACTGATCCAGGGAGAGGTTGAAGATCTCTGTGAACACTGGAGCAAGCTGGTCGGCACAGGTCTTCAGGACTCGACCCGTGATGCCGTATGTTCCTGCTGCTTTCCTCGTGTTCACTTTCCTGAATGCCTTTCTCACGTCTCATGTTGTCGTCCTCCCTCAGCGTCACTGGCTACCGGTTCAATTTTGTAACAAGTTTAAAATCTTGCTTCTCATCCTTAAAGCCCTGCAGGACCCTTCTCCCCTTTATCTTGTGGGCCCACAAAAAAATAATGAGGAGATGAAGTTTTTCTTTGCAGAATTGCTTTATTGGAGCCACACTGTAGGACCCTCGAAGGTAAGACTGCGCTTGCGCTACAGCTCACAGATAATTATTTGGTAAAGAGCAGAATTCACAGCAAGTCAGCTGGGCCATGAAGCAGCAACGCATCCCCACACCATCACACCACCACCACCACCATGTTTGACTATTGGTATGATGTTTTATTATTGAATGCTGCATTAGATTTATACTGGATGTAGCAGGACCCTCGTCATCCAAAACACTTAACATTTAGCTTATCAGTCTGCAAAGTAGTATCCCAAAAGATGTGGGGGTCATCAAGGTGCTTCACATTTGGCAAATGTCAACCAATTGGTGATTTTAACCTTACAACCCTTCCATGGAACTCACTTGTGCTGAGTTTTGAACTAATGGTGGAATCAGATCTTCATGAACATCTTAGGTGAACAAAGTCTGTTGGCCTCTAAGATGTACATTTGGACAAGTCTTTGAGAAATTTAGCAAGGCAGGCTACTTAGTCTTAGTCAAGTCTTAGCACTGCTCCAAGATTTTTCCATGTGGAAAAATGGCTCTCACTGTTGATTTCTGGCATACATAAGCCAATAATCTTTCATGAGAGGGATGCTTCTTTGGTAGGGCATGTCTTTCAAGTCAGGTCCTCCACTAGCTAGGCAAGACTCCCTCCTAACATTCAGAGAACACATAATGGAACCAGTTTGTAGGTGTGCAGGTAAAAAGAGACCCTGTCTTGTACATGTGCATAGGATTAAGAGTTTTTAAAAACAAGGAACCACACAAACATCCTTGAAAATTCTCTGAATAGAGGACTTGTTATTATAGTACTGGTTCTGATAGAAGTTGAAGGATAGACATCAAGAACAGCTCTTCAGTAGTATTCGGGGGAGTGGCAACCCAGAAATTCAGCATTTAAGGGTCATTCCTTGACACTGAGAAACACCCAAGTGTTTCTGGAATTCAGGAAGTAAAATACATGCCAGCTATGTCAGTAGACTGTGGTGTGTTTTGGAAATTAAAGTTTGCTGCCAATTTTAGCACTGACATGATGAAGCCATGAAAGTTTAATCAAATGATGGTCCTGAAATCTGTTATGCTATTTCATCCTAATTTTAATTTGCCTTTGGTCTTTTGCTTTTAAGTCTTATCCACAGTTTCATTCATTAAAAATTTGACCCAGGGATCCTAAATGTTGCACTGACAAGTTGCACGGCTATCATCATGGATTGTAGAGATTGTACAGTTGAATCCAGATTGATGCCGCTGCCATTCATGGCCAGGAGCCCATGGGAGCCCAAGGTCTCATTGAAAGGAGGGACGGCATATGTTCTTCCCCTTCTTTCAGTGATTACCAGCCAATCATGGGCATCCATGACCTCAATTATCCAAAAGGGGTGGATAACGGTTTCTCCGAGTGTGTTAGGCTGGCCCCGAAAGCGCATGCGCAGCAGTTCGTATAGATGTTGGTGGCAGCATCATGTGTTTTGGATGGGGCATGCCTCTGCTTATGCCCCTCACTGGTTGGTGGTGGTTGTATGTGATAAGGAGGTGACACTAAATGGGCAGGAAATGGCTATTAATAAAAAAATGGAAAAATATTTTTAAATAAATTGGTCCTTGAACATATTTGGTGTTGTGATTCACCCTCTAAATTAAAAAAAAACATTTTGGACAACTTGGCTTAGAACCACGACCTTAGGTAGGTGGTTCTTTCTGTGTGTTAGCGATAGACATACTCCTGCTGGCTCATGTGATGCTCTAGCTGGCTGCTCCCCATCTACCTGAACACTGTACAGCCATATGCATGTCCTGCTTACCTTCAATGAACAAGTTCACTGAGATGCTATAAGAGATTTTTACCTATCTACCATTACATCTCTCCTGCATGCAAGCTGCAGTGATGGCTGAAAAGGCTTCTGAGGTGCCAGAGAATTCCTAAATCCCATGGTGATGCTCCAAAATGAGGGCAGGTTTTTATGTTTTATGCAGTTTAATCACTGAATTCACTTCTATTATAATTCAACAGTTTTTCTTGGAAAACTTGGATTTCTGTGTATGTATTTACCCAGTGGTCTGTGAAAGATTTCTTTTTGCTGTGTAGTGAATAAAATGTTATCTTAATTGTAATCATTATATCTGTAGAGTCTCTGGCTAAAAAATGTGCATTTTCTACCAGAAAGGTGAAATGTTTCCTCATCCTCAGCTGTCTAACAGAGGCCGGCAGGTTTTGCTTCAATACCTATATTCATGATTCCCTCTATCTTAACGAGAGCCTCTGTCTCAGCCAAAGAAAATCAGCCTCGCAGCGTCATGCTGCCACCACCAAGCTTCCCCACTGAAATATCCTGTTCTTGGAAATGTCACTGTGGTGTGCCATTTCCTCCACTTGTTAACAGTCTTCCTGATGTTCCATGGCACATGAACATGTTGAAAATTCATTGGCAACTCATTTAGTCCTACTATAGTCGTGGGTCAGCTGTCACTGGGCAAAGGCAAGGTGCACTCTGAACAAGTTGTCAGTCCATCGCAGGGCAACACGCACACAACCACTCATACTCACTATCACACCTAGGGGCAATATGGAACAGACAGTTAGTCCAATGTACATGTCTTTTGACTGCAGGAGGAAACTGGAGAACCCAGAGGAAATCCACACAAGCACAAAGAGAACATATAAACTCCTCTTGCTGTGAGGTGGACATGCTAAGCACTACACCATCATGCCATCCACATAATGAACATGCATTACAAAATCTTTTCAGGTTTTTTTTCTGCTCCTTCACCTTAACTTCACCTCCCTTCTGTTCTAATCATCATCTTCATCTTCATTTCTCTCTTTCCCACATCCCCTTGCATCCTCTTACATGTGTTCATTTCACAAACAAACAAGATACAGCGTAGACATAACTACAGACCAGCAGATATCTCATGCATTTATACGTGTACTGTGTATGTACACACACACTCTCACACACACAGACGAGACATGAGATGACTCCGCCCACATTAACAGAGCATAAGAAATTAACATGATACCCAGTACCAGTTAAAAAGTCAACAATTTGGGTCTATAGTTAGAATATCTGGCCACAGAATGCTGTGGCTTGCATAAGTATTCACATCCACTTTTTAATTTCCTACGATTTTTCTTTTTGTTGTATGAATTTAGCGGCGCTGTGACAGAATGGACTGGTGTAGGTTTGGGCGAGGTGGATTTGAAAGCTGTGTGGTTGTGTTCACAGATAAAATATGTTTTGCACGTCTGCCATGGGAAAATGGGTTAGGTCTGTGAGAAAATCATACGATGCTCATATGAAAGTGATAGGATTGTTGCGAGACCAAAAATAATCAACCGATATTCCTGTGACACTCAGTTGATATATACGTTACAATACATATGTACGACCTAACAATACAATACACATGGATACATAAAGAAGCCCTGTGTGTTTAACATACTGCAGTCACAGCACTATTGTAAGAAAATTATTTTTGCCGCATCAGATGATTCAAAAAGCGCATAAAATTCATGTCTATCGTAACAGATAGGATGTCATAAGGCATCACACAACAGATCTAGAAAATAAGACAATTAGCTTAATGTGCACGTCTTTGGACCGTATTAGGAAACCAGAGTCCCCAGAGGAAGCCCACGCAAACATAGGGAGAACATGCACACTCCACACAGAAATATCCTCGCCGAGCTTGGGACTTGAACCCAGGACCTTCTTGCTGTGAAGCAGATGTGCAATATATATATGTGCATAACTGTGTGTGTGTGTGTGTGTGTGTGTGTGTGTGTGTGTGTGTGTGTGTGTGTGCTGAAAGCATCTGTATTGTGACACCCAGTGATTTTGGGTTAGCTTTATGTTCAGCACCTGATACATACCACACTACACACACACACACAAGGAATGTGTTACAAGTCATTTTCTCATTCAACATGAAATCCCGTCTTTCTTCTGTCTCACAGTGCTCTCAGAGTGTTTATCCTCACAGAGGGCATGTCTGCGCTACATATCCACCACTGCTGCAAATAAAGAATGCCACCTATCTGTTTATCTTCCCTCATAAGCAATGTTCTGTATACAGCTGCAGCACCTTTATCAAGCAGACTTGCAGAACTACATCAAAATAAAAAAGTTTTAATACTGCACATTTCCACTGAACAAAAAACCCTCTGGAGGCTCTTTCCTCCGAATACCTCCAAGAGCACTCCTCAATAAGCATCCCCACAGGCACTTTTCATTTCTTCTTTTCATCGTATATGTCTTCATAACCCCACGGGAATCAGGTGCTATTGAAGTTCAAAGGAAGTTCCATGCAACTGAATCCCTAAAGGGGGCCTACATTTCAGTATCTGATGGAATCTGGCTGCGAGTTTTTATTTATTTATTTTTTTTTATCAGAAAGCAATAAAACACTTTAATCTTGAAACACCAAAATCTTATCAGCTTACTCAAAAAATCATTTAGTTGTAAATTTAACCAGCATAAAAAGCACCTGCTTCTATAAAGCTAGAATACTATACAGTACATTCACGTGAAACGTGAGCAATCGTTCGAAACTATAAGGGAAAACTCCGCCCTAATAATTCGCACTTTTTAGAAATAATGTCCAAATTTGTCCTTTTGTCATAAAGTGTCCATGATTCCTTCAGGGATTAAACTTCATTTATTAGCATGTTAGTCTATTTTCCCTTTGACTTCCTTCACATTAAATGACATTACCCACAACCCTTTCTGCAGCATGGTGGCAGGTTATCACATCTCTCTCACAGCAAGAGGGTCCTGGGTTCAAGTCCCAGGCTCTGCAAGAGTGTTCAGAGTGGAGTTTGCATATTCACCCTGTGTCTGCATTGGTTTCCTCCTACTGGGTACTCCAGTTTCCTCTCATAGCCAAAAGAGGTGCACATTAGTCAAATTGGCTGTTCGAAATTGCCCCTAGGTGAAAATGTGAGTGTGGTTGTGTGTGCTGAGATAGTCTGGCGAGCTGTTCAGAGTAATACCCTGCCTTTTCCCAGAGTCAGTGAGATACTAGGTCCCAGCCTTAAGACAACCCTAGTAGGATTAAGTGGTTTAGCGAATGGCTGAATGTATAAATGACGTTTGACTAACAGAGTGACCTAAAGTGACCTACAGACAGCTGTCCAGCTCCGTCATCATCTTATCCTCACAATCTACTCAAACATGTCAACGTTGGAATCAACGACGGAATCAACGTCCATGCTAATACCACCTCTATCATCATCATCGTCATCATCATCATGTTCTTCATCGCTAACTATACATTCGGCGTCTCAGCCGTACCTCATCATGAAGCTGAACTGCATTCTGGAACTCCTTCCATTAACATGAAGTCGAATGTTGTTGGAAGGAACACAACCTTACTGTTTTCCTTAATGTTTAAAATTGATTCTTGTAAACTCGACAGTAACTGCACTACCAACATTCTCCTGTAGCATTACAGTAGCGTACATCCCATAAAGAGCAAATGATATTTGAGTACACATGATGCTTATAACATGGCTTTGTTGAATACCTAATTCTGATTGGTCAATTACTGCATTGAGTAGTTTGTTATTTCTTTATCACACACTGTTCTTATGGAACACATCATTAAAGGCAACAAGAAGATATCTTTAGTAAATCGGCATGTATGAAGCGGGATAATGCACAGTTGGTTATTATCACCAAATAAAACCATGTTTAGAGACAGCGATTTCTGGAAGTGTTCCTGAGCTCATGCAGTGATTTCCATGAGAGAATTATGCTCACAGTTATGTTGTGTCAGGGCTTCGGATTTCTTTTCCTTCAAATGTAAAAACTTACCGCTTGAACTTCTTGTCTGGAGATGTATGTCAGTAAAATCCACCTGAAAGAAAATAGACATAATGATTGAAAGACAGATACTGTACGCATGAATACCGACAAGATGGAAATTATAAGATACATGTTTTTTACAATTAAGAAAGTAACAGTAAACATCACATATTGGTACAAATCAATGCTGTATGAACAATTAATGCAGCAACGTGTGACCAATCAAAATTAATGACTGCTGAAGAGGGAGGGGAGGGGGCTAGCACTGTGGTTAGCACGTCCACCTCACAGCAAGAAGGTCCTGGGTTCGATTCCTAAGCTTGGCATTTCTTGTGGAGATTGTATGTTCTCCCTGTGCTTGCGTGGGTTTCCTCCGGGTACTCTGGATTCTCCCACAGTCCAAAAACATGCACAGCAGGCTGACTGTGAGTGGTTGTGTGAGTGTTGGCCCTGCAATGGCCTGGCAAGCTGTTCAGGGCATACCCTGCCCTCACCCAGAGTCGTCTGAGATAGGCGCCATCCTCCCTGCAACCCTAACTGGGATTAAGTGGCTTAAAAAATGAATGAATGAATGAATGAATGGAGAGGGTGGGATTGTTCAAATTTTCTGTGAGTAAAATTTGATAAACAATCACATGCTGCACACTGTATGCAGCAAATTTAGTGCCATGAAGCACCGGTGCAAAACCAAACATAACCAATGATCAGTTAAGATTAAGATTAAGATTTAATCTGGATAAAATCCAGGTTTTCCTGTGTGTACAAGGACTTTTGGAAAGGTATTGGAATGAACCCATTTTTAAAACATCTCCAAGGACAAGAAAGAAAATCTCACCAGAGTGGGAGGCTGAGCAAGGCAATCCGATGAGGGTGTGTCATCTCACCCGCCACTCAAAGCGTGCTCTGATTTGGGATGTGCTCTCAGTCTCTGTGAGCTGATGACTGCTGGAGTCAAATCTCAACCTCTGACTCCTGTGAGAGATACTCCTACGGGCAAACATCAGAATATTCAGAATGGTTATTTTTGCTCCATTAGTGAAAATAGATCCGGAATTATTTACACTCACTTTACAGCACTTATAGCTAGCTGACTACCTAACTCGCTTTGAGCTCTATGTTCCCGTTAATTGTGCTTCTGATAAAATCTATATACCTTTTTTTTATTTTTTTTTTATACATTCATAGGGGAAGCTTTCGTATTTTTACTTGTACTCCTGTTAGGTATTCTATGCCAGCTCTGCTGATGAAGTTGCTAACTCTACTGTAGTAATGGTTTTAAACTCGGAACAGAAAACAGTCGAGAGGAGCGATAAACACAGCACAACGTCCCTGTTTGGCTGTAGGAAATCCAAACACTTTTGGAAAGCTGCTCGACCAATCAGATTAAATGGCAGACAAAAACTTTACAGTTTGTGATGGGCACCAATTCTTAAATCCTCTAATTATGACAAAATACCGTCCCCACAAAATACACACACTGTTAAGCAATTTGGCGCTTGCATTATTTAAGGTAAAAAAAAAAAATTTAAAAAATAAAAAAACTTCTTTTCAATTTTAATGAGTTTCAAATGATGTCATAATGGAGGACGTATGACCTCAATGACACTTTAAAAGTGTAAAAATAAAACAATACAAATCCTATTTGAGTTGCTTTTCTTGTGTTGCTGTGTAGTGTATACTAAAACAATTACTCAGCTAAATTATTCTTAAATATATTTCTCTGCTGAAAGATCCAGTTTAGCGTCTCATGAAACTGGTACATTATCTTTCCAGCATGTTTACTGGGAATTCGGTGGTATTAAACATACAGATATTACATCAGATATTTGGTTACAAAAAACACACAATCTAAAAATCTGAAACATTTACTGGTGGTTTATTTAAGTAAGAAACAAACTGGAAAACAGCTCATTATCTGGGAAAGATGGTTAGTGGTTAGTACTGGTAGCCATACCAAAAGCCATACCATAACCAAGTCATACCAAGCTGGGGGCTTTTTTCCAGTAGAGTTCCAGTAACACATGTTAGAAGTAGAGCTGTTTGTTTTTTTACGCTTTTCATTAAGAGGAGGGTGTGTGAAATGAGATTTGTCATCAGCCCCTCGTCTCCAACTGTGCAAAATGCGCGCTCTGGACGCAGCACCGCGGATAAAGCGCTTAATCAGTCATCATCACAATCATCGAATTCTATGTGATGAGTATAATTCATATAATTAATGCACCTTACACATTAAAAGAAAGATTGATTATAAACTAGTTATTATCATGTGTGGCAATATATGAGACTAACAGCTATAATATCCGTTCGATTAAAATAAGAGCATAAAAAACTAAAAGAATAGTGGCATAGAAAGAAAGAAAATCGCTGCTCAAATTGGTATTCTTTTTTGATCGCGTGCACAACGCACGAAACGCACTTTTTTACCCCCATCAGAAATATCACGGCGCAGATGACAAGGCATTAAATAGATCTATAAAATAATAATGATGATGATGAAAAACCTCACCTGATTTGCGTTTCTGTGCTCCACGCCGATTTCACATCACGTCTGATTTGAACACACATTGAGAGGCGAAAGCACGCGCCCAAAACGTGGACCTGTCGCCTGGAATTGAGCTGAGAAAGAGTCGCCCATAAAGTCTGTGACGCGCAACCCGTCGGGATGAGTTACAGCCCACAGAAACACAGCCCATACCACCCCTCAAAGTGCCTAAGCAAGCTTTTCTTTTCTTCAGAACAGCCCGTGGAGAAGTGTTATTGTTAATGTCCACGATTTCTTAATCCCAACGCTGGCAGGAATTTGTTTATTTATGTTCTGGGTAGGTTGCGCTTGGAATTACGCACAAAGCGCGCACCGAAGTAGCGGCGCGCAACGAGACCGCTCGAGATACTCCGGTGTGTGAAATCGTGCCAGGTCTGCGAGCTTCATTTGGAACCGATTTGGTTTGGCTGAAGAAAAGGGGAAAGCGCGTGCATCCTGGCGAGGTGTCACGCGCATCAGAATAGACATCCTGAGCCGCTGCGATGCGCGCGACACTCTTGGCAAAATTGGTCCTCGGATTTGTGACGCTCGCGCAAGCCGAGGTGAGTACGTAGCCTACACCGTGTAATAAAACAAAACCTTTCTGAGGATACTTTAGAGAAGATAACATGGTTTCGGACCGTGCGTAAAGGGTCGGACCGACTCCTGTCCCTGATTCCTCTGAATCTGATCTCTCTTGGACTTGCACAGGGTTTCGAGTTCTGTTCACTGCGCATCATATCTGGACCTTATAAGGGATTAGGCGGGAAATGTGTGATAGCATATAAAAGACATGGGAGTCAATTCCAAAAAAACCCCAAAACATAATTATGATAACCAAACTGAACTGAGCTCAAATGTTTATATCCACCAAACCTGGAGGTGTTCGCTCTTAATTTCCACACTTTCCTTCCCTTACCCATCATTTCCCTTCGGTTCAGTTAGTGCACATATTTCTTAAATGTCTCAGAATTATATGATTTGTTTCTGCAGGTCAGATTTTCAAGTCTACATACAAGGTTGTTGTTGTTCTTTTTTTTTTCACTCTTATGAGAGATGTTCACTCCCTACGCTTTCACTTTGTTGCCCTAAGGCTATTTTGATACCTTGGATGTTATGCTTGCTTCGGCTCACTGTCCTCCTGAAAGACACCATCTCAGACAATTTTTAGCTTTTGTGCTGATGTCTGGAGAAACTGATTCCTCATGATGCCATCAATTTTAGACACAGTTCAGAGTACGATGCTACCACCCCCATGCTTCCCATATTATAATTTCTCCCATTTTTTCTCCCTGATTTGGTCATAGACAATTTCCACCTGTAAATTATTACTTCCTAGATATGACACTATTGATGCTTGTGGTATCTTCAGCTATTTAAAAATTGCTCTAAGGCTAGTTTATGTACACATTTTTTTTTTCTGAGGACCCAAGAAAGGAAATTAAGGGAATCATTCTTAGAGTAACTTAGATTTGTGCTACAGAAAAACCGTGAAACAGGGCAATGTTAATGACAAATACACTGTAAATAAAATATAAATAAATTTAGCACATCCACCTCACAGCAAGAAGGTCCTGGGTTCAAGTCCTGTACTCAGCAAGGGTGTTTTTGTATGGGGTTGCATATTCTCCCTATACTTGTGTGGGTTTCCTCTGGGTACTCTGGTTTCCTCCTAAAATCCAAAGACATGCATATGAGGCTGACTGGTTGTTCCAGATTGCTCCTAGGTTGGAGTGTGAATGGTTGTGTGTGGGTGTTGGCCCTGTGATAGACAGGTGAGATGTTCAGGG
>JAQMYF010000025.1:889868-897368 GCA_030014195.1 Neosilurus mollespiculum | reverse complement strand
GTTTTGTGTGACAGAGTCCATCGTTGCAAGGCTGTAAATAACCAAAGACTACCAAAAGAG
Organism: Neosilurus mollespiculum; assembly: GCA_030014195.1. Taxonomy (NCBI): domain Eukaryota; kingdom Metazoa; phylum Chordata; class Actinopteri; order Siluriformes; family Plotosidae; genus Neosilurus; species Neosilurus mollespiculum. The sequence goes on along the minus strand of JAQMYF010000025.1, from coordinate 897,308 downwards.
TGTGGAGGTTGTTAGGGGGTTCTGTTCTGTAGCTTGAGGCTAAAAATGACATGCTGTAATTCCGGCATCTAACTTTCCAATTCCATTAATTATTCCAAGTCATGAATGATCACGTTTGATGTAATAGAATCAGGCGTGCAGTAACCGGCAAATTTCCTGGGGCCCCGAGCTGGATAGGAGGCCCTTTAGGACGGCTAAGTACATTAGTCCATAATTTTGTGAGAAACCTTCGAAATTTAATTTCTCTCCTTAAGTTATCACACTTTTCAAATATAAAAGGTTTGGTTTAAGAGTACGGCAACACGATGGTGTAGTGGTTAGCACGTCCACCACACAGCACAAAGGTCCTGGGTTTCAAGTCCTGGTCTCAGCGAGGAAATTTCTGTGTGGAGTTTGCATGTTCTCCGGATGTAGCTTCCCCATGACGTTATAGGACCAAGAAGTTTGGCAAACAGATAGATTGAGGGGTTTGAAAGTAGACATTTTAAAAGCATGTATGATGTCTGCGGCAACCCTAGAAATGCCCCTGATTACAATATTCCATATCATTAAACCTTCAATTTAGTATAACTGCAGCATATGCTGAACCACAGAGGAATCTTCTTCACCCCCCTCTTTCTTGTTCCCCCCCTCCACCCCCAAACACTTCTCCCCTCCCCCCAGTCTGTACGTCGCATGCGTTAGAAAACCCAAACAACTGACAACAAAGAGTCCATCAATATACATATCAAAGTCACAAAAATGCAAACATCATGGCAGACAAAATCGTCAACTGTTACAGTGTGGGGCGAAACTACTATCTACTATCGCGACTGTCGCTATCTACTATCATATCTACTATTGTACTACTATCGCTAACTACTATCGCGACTGTCATCTCTGTCCTGACTAGTTAGGGTCTGAGTGAGATAACACACTTCCAGGACCTGTCCCAATTCGCTCCGTGGCCTTCAGACCGTCAGCCATACGTATGTAACTTAGAAACTGATCTTTATCTGATTGTTCCTGATGTTTGAATGAATAAAATGTACGTGTATGGGAGGGATTGTTTTGGTGCATTTCAGTGGACGATCCAGACGATATTGTTCAGACGTTCTGGTTAAATTGGAATTTTTTTTTGGAAGAGTAAAAGATTTAGTTTTCTTTCTTTTTTTCAGGAATCTGAATGTAATGGGAGGCCCAGCTGTGATTGCAGTGGAGTCAAAGGTGAAAAGGTATCAAACACATCATATCAGATTTATGATTGTCCAAATTCTGTGACTATACAACACATCATCATGTCATGTCATGTCATTTTCTGAACCGCTTAATCCTAATTAGGGTCACGGGGAGGCTGGCGCCCATCTCAGCTGACTCTGGGCGAGGGCAGAGTACACCCTGGACAGCTCGCCAGGCCATCGCAGATGATGAAGATAATGACTGTGATAATGAAGATGGTGTTGGTGATATTGATAATGATGATAATGGTGGTGATGATGAGGGAGATGATGATGGTAATGATGATGATGATGGTAATGATGGTCCATCATCACGATGATGATGGTGATGATGATGATAGAGATAATGATGGTGATGATGATGATGATGATGATGATGTTCATGGTGATGGTGGTGATGGTGATGATGATGATGCTGTAAATGCTGATGATGGTGGTGATGATGATGATAATGGTGGTGGTGATGATTCTAATGATGATGATGATGGTGATGAAGATGATGATGGCGATGATGTTGATGGAGATGATTATGATGCTGTTGATGATGATGACGATGATGCTGGTGATGATGATGATGATGATGGTGATAGTAATGATGATGGTAACGATGGTAATGATAATGATGATTGTTATTGTGATGATGGTGATAATGATGATGCTGTAAATGCTGATGATGGTGGTGATGATGATGATGATGATGGTGGTGGTGATGGTAATGATGATGATGATGATGGTGGTGATGATGATGATGATGATGAAGATGATGATGGCGATGATGTTGATGGAGATGATTATGATGATGATGCTGGTGATGATAATGATGATGGTGATGGTAATGATGATGGTGATGATCGTAATGATGATGATGGTTATTGTGATGACGGTGATGATGATGATGCTGTAAATGCTGATGATGGTGGTGGTGATGATGATGATGATGAAGAAGATGGCGATGATGTTGATGGCAATGATTATGATGCTGTTGATGATGATGATGATGATGATGATGATGGTGATGGTAATAATGATGATGATGATGATAATGATGATGATGATGATGATGGTAATGATGATGATTATGATGATGATGGTAATGATGCCTTGGTTTTTTTGTGTCTTGTAGTTTATTGTTTTTGTTTTTTTCTGCCTAGACTCTAGACTTGCTTTATCTGTGGAGATATGGGTTTATTACTGGTCCGAGTCCTGAGAGCACGAATCATACAGTAAACACTACCAACAACTTCTTCTTCTTCTTTTTCTCCTGAAACATGGAACTGTATGGCAGCCTACAGTATATTTGGTATGCTAACTTGTCTCTAGGGTTAGCACGTCCGTCAAACAGCAGGGAGGTCTTGGGTTTGAGTCCAGGGCTCGGCGACAGTGTTTCTGTGTGGAGTTTTTCTTGTGCATGTGTGGGTTTCCTCCAGCTACTCAAGTTTATTTCCGCAGTCCAAAGACATGCACATTAGGCTAACTGGGTGTTCCAGATTGCCCCTAGGTGTGAGTGTGAGTGGTTGTGTGTTACCCTGTGATGGACTGGTGAGCTGTTCAGGGTGTACCTTGCCTTCACCCAGAGTCGGTTGAGATCTGTGACCCTAATAGGATTAACAGGTTCAGGAAATGAATGAATGACAAATTACACTTTGAGGTAATTTGGAACATCAATTTGCCTAATCTTGTCTTTTGACTGTGGGAGGAAACCTATGTAAGCACAGGGAGAACATGCAAACTCAACACAGAAATGCCCTCACTAAAGCCCGGGACTCGAACCCAGGGCCTTCTTGCTGTGAGGTAGATGTTCTAACCACTATGCCACTGTGCTGCCCTAGATGGAAAGTTAAAAAGTTTTATCTACTTCAGGTTTATTGAGTGCGAGAACTTTATGACTTTGTATATTAAACAAACACATCTGACAACTGATAAAACCTTATAATTCCAAAGTCTCGTTCTGTAGATAGTAATTAATATTGATGAAGCTCTGTCATGATTTTATGGGGTGACATCATTATCATTATCAACAAGAGAGGATGGTGTTAAACCTGACCTTCAATCTTTAGTCATGAAAACTGAATTTAAAATCGATGGAACGAGATGGACTTGGCAATGAGACACGCAAGTGAAATAAGAAACCTGCAGTATAAAGATCAACAGATGCTCTTAAATACCTCATTCTGTTATGCTAAGGTATCACATAACCAGTTGATATGTAAAAACCATTGCTGGGACTACCATGGCTTCTGGGTGCAGTCTCCAGCAAAAAATCTGGGTGTGTGCAACTGCGATGCATACATCGCAGCTGCTAAGACTACTGGCAGTTAATGTGATGCGTACGTGCCAGTTCATAGTACATTTTTCATGCTCATGTTTACCACCATGGAAATCTTTGGTAACATCCAGTATGGATGGCAGGGGGCCATGAGTCATGAACTTATGGTTAAAGACACGATTTTGGATCCAAAAGGTCGTTGGATTGATTCTTAGAAAAAATGGCAGGAAAAATGTTGGCAATGGGGGAAGTGAGCAGCACTTTATCCTAAGTAACTGCCTGATCGGATCACAGGGATTTCAATTTCACTATTATTTTGTTTGAATTTTGGGAAAACTTATTTGAATTTGTTTGAAAATCTCACAAGCTAGAGTGATTGACCAATTGATAGCTGAGCTTGACCAACTGTCTGAGCCAGAATTTACCCATCATTCTGACCTCTAGGGGGTATTATGATTGAGTTCCTAATTAGGCCACGCCCTCATGTGGTTTCATCCTGAATACAGATACATTGATTTACACCCTTAATTACCTTAATTACCAACTTTCCCCAGCCATCAACAACAGCTGTGAATCACCTACAACCTTTTTGTTTTGTACTGCATACTGCAAATTTTTTTTCAGCTTACGTATGTTACTTCATTCCTTTATATTTCTCCATATGAACTGAACAATGATTCAACCTGCGCTCATTATACACACACAAACAACCAGGGCACAGTTGCTAATAACTGTAAAGCCTGTAAATCCGAATTCTTGCTGTGAATCTGGAGCCAGGTTGTTGTTCTGCCATGTCACTCAGCACCACGTGTACAAAGGGATTTCCAAGCACGTGCAGTGAGGGTGTAGTGTAATCCTTGTGATCATCAGAAGCCCTGATGTATACTAGGTTCAGAAACCTGATCATGAAAACCCTCTTTGGTTTTTAAGTCTGTTTTCATTCCACTCATTTTTGTTTTATGTGTTTCCCGAGATTACATATCCAGCCCAGAGAACCACAGTAAAGGGTAGAAATGTTACTTGCATTCCATAACGTATGGATCTACACTCCTAAATGTTTCACCTACACATCAGTATTCCTTCTTAGGAATTCGTAGGCCTTCTTTTTTAAAATCAGCACATGCCTCACAGCTTCAGGGTCCTCGGTTTGATCCTCAGACACTGCGGGGTTTGTTTGTGCACAGAATCAGAGTGGTGGATGGGTGACTGTTGACAGGACATATTAGGACATGTCTTCATTTCATGGAGAAAGTCTTAAGCCTCACGTCCAGCACCCTCATTCTGAGCACTGGTGTCCCACAGGGCTACATGCTCAGTCTGCTGTTATTCTGCTTCTTCAGCTAAAACTATACACCTATGCATGGTACTAATTCAATTTTCAAGTGCTCAGATGGTATGAAACCAAGTGATGATACTCTATGAAGGATTTGGCCTTCCATCCACATAAAGACCTTCCACAAAATTTCCACAAATTTAGCTCAAAAACATATTTGTTAAAAGGCAAAAAAAAAAAAAAAAAAGGGAAGCGTGGCTGTCTGTCATTTGTGATTCAATCACAAATCAGGACATATCCATGCTGGATAATGTTGATTAATGCCCAGACAGCAGACCAATCAGATTGCACCATTCCGTTCTAGTATATACTAATGCCATTTCTGTGTGATGTAGTACTATAACCTTATTAACAATCGTTAAAACATTCAATCAGGACGCCACGGTGGCATAGTGGTCACCACATCTGTGCCACAGCAAGAAGGTCCTGGGCTTGAAACCTGGGCTTGGTGAGGGCGTTTCTGTGTGGAGTTTGCATGTTCTCCCTGTGCTTGCATGGGTTTCCTCTGGGAACTTCGGTTTCCTCCCATGGTCCAAAGGCAAGCACATAGGGCTTACTGACTGTTCCAAATTGCCCCTAGGTGTGAGTGTAAATGGTTGTGTGTTTGTTAACCCTGTGATGGACTGGCGAGTTGTTTAGGGTGTACCCCTCTTTCACCTTGAGTCAGCTAAGATAGGCAACCCTGGTGAGATAAAATGGTTTGGCTTGGTTTGAATGAATGAATGAAAAATGGATGACTACCAAAGTGTTATAAATTTGTACGTCCTCATTTGTAATATTTTGAAACAATATCACAAAATACTCACCCAGAGACTTTTATTTTGTTTTGGGTTTTTTTGTATTTAAGTCATTTATCTTCATTTGCTGTTGATGATAATGATAAAATTATGATTATATGAAATAAAAAATACAGAAAATAAGCAAGTGTTCTAATTTTCACTGAGGCAAAATTAATAAATATGTAAATTGTATTTTTTTTTTAAATGCCACGCAAAAATAAAAATGGCTGACATTAAAGGAAAGAAGCTCCTCCGGATGTCTTTAAGGCAAAGCATGAGCGAATAATTATAAACCCTGACACGCAGCAAGTGAACACTTGAGTTTAACTGATGTGTTTTTGATAACTTTTTGTATTGTCTATTGTCAGTACATTTACTTAGACTGTGGGACAGGCAGGGCAGGGGAGGGGAGAACTCCATTCTTGTGTTCCTGTTGAGCCCAACCTAACCATACAACAATCAATAATCAGCATGGTTAAGCTGGGCTCAACAGGAAAAAAAGAATGAAGTGTACTGGAATATACTGTACTGGTGGACTAAGCTTTAGGCTTTAACATGGTGGTATAGTGGTTAGCACGTCCACAACCTCACAGCAAGGATGTCATGGGTTCGAGTGCCATGCTTGGCTCAGGCGTTTCTATGTGGAGTTTGCATGTTCTTCATGTGCTTGCGTGGGTTTCCTCTGAGTACTCCAGATGGTTTCCTCCTACAGTCCAAAGACATGCGCACTAGGATAACTAGCTGTTCTAACCTGCCCCTGGGTGTGAATGTGAATGGTTGTGTGTGTGTTGGCACTGCGGTGGTCTGGCGAGCTGAGATAGGCTCCAGCGGTAATAGGAGTAAGCTGTTCGTAAATGAGTGAGTGTGTCAGTAACAACATTTGTTTCAAAGTTATAAGCTCCCCAAAGTCCAAAAATTTGTGACCTTGCTCTGACCTTCACCTTTGACCTTGACGTGCCAAAAGCGGATCATCTTTGGAACAGTCCCTTTGCGGATCATCTTTGGAATAGTTTGGTGATCTGTGAATGGGTGCGGTCAGGATTTTGTTAACAGACAAACGAAAATGCTGGGGATTGAAATAGGTTATATGGCTTAATTTTTCAAATTCATCACATTGGTAGATTGCTAATGGGAGGAGAGTTGGGGACTAATTGGCAGGAAACCATAAAGGCATTGAAACCCCTTAATTAACTGTCAGGCATTCTAGTTTCTTAAGATGACTGCAGTGTGAGAATGTAGAATTGTAAAATAAACTAAAATCTCTGGCTGTCGTTGGATTTGAACTTCTAACCTTCTGGTCACCTGATAACAATATTTACATCCATCACATTCACACATGATTAGTTCAGTTCTATAGAGTTCAGATGTTAAGAAACTTGCATGCAATTTGATAAGGTGCACACATTCTTCTGTAAATGTGAGTGTGTGTGTGTGTGTGTGTGTGTGTGTGTGTGTGTGGTTTTTGTGTGTGTGTGTTTGTGTGTGTGTGTGTGCTTGCACTCTGCGGGCTGTCTTTGCCTGGAAGAGGCAATTGTATACAGCGAGCCAAACCCTACATTGGAATTTTCATTGTGAGCCCTGAAAGCAACACACACACACACACACAAACACACACACACACACACACACACACAGACACCCTACCCCACCCTGTTCCATGCAGAGGTGCTAACTCATTCTCTGTAAAATATGACTCCGATGCTGATCTTTAAACCAGGATATCTCTCTCTCTCTCTCTCTCTCTCTCTCTCTCTCTCTCTCTCTAGATATATATATATATATATATATATATATATATATATATATATATATTTCCTGTTTCGCTCTCATTTTTAACTGACCCTG
>JAQMYF010000025.1:850358-867579 GCA_030014195.1 Neosilurus mollespiculum | reverse complement strand
ACTAAGCATTTCACTACATATTGTACTGTGTATAATTTGTATGTGATGAATAAATTTGAATTTGATTTGAATTTGAACTCTATTGGGCAGTGGTGGAGATGAGGTGCCAAGTATTGGGTGACCCCTTTGTGCCTGAAAAAGAATCGGGCTAGTGGCAACCTGCCTGGAAGCTCCTTTGTTTCAGTGGCTTTAAGACACTAAGCAGTTTACTGTTACAGCAGGAGATTAATCACACATTAATGAGGCTTAAGGTAATGATTTGTCAGAACAGGTAGATGTACCACCTCCGTGACCTCATGTGGTACTTCTACTGCTCTGACAAATCATTACCTTAAGCCTCATTAATGTGTGGCTTCTACTGCAATGCATGCATCAAGAAGGTTTATCCCCCATGAATGTGTTGTATTCCTTCACAATGTGTGGCCATGTTGACCTCCCCAAATGCTTTGTCTGATTTGCTCCAGCAGCGAGCTTTGTCCTAAGGCTCAGTTGCACAGTAGGATGAGATCAGGGTAACAGAATTGTTGTCTTACCACTTCACAATGACAATACTTTCACAGAGGATTCCTGAAGAAGAGCAGTGGGCATAAATTTCCAGGTCACAAGGGTGGGGTTAGCCCTTCACATACTGCGTTATTGGGCTACATGTCCCTCTGAAGGACACAATTTGTTTATCATCAGAGTTGTACTTCTCTGGGGTGACATTCAGGCATTGTTTGCGAAACATATCTAGCCATGGACGGATCTTCCAACACTCTTCCTTAACTTGCCTGTTTGACTGATCAGTGTTGTCAGTGAAATGTAGAGATGCCAGCAGGGTCTGAAAATGATTGTGTGACATGACGTCAACCAGCTTGTGTCATTTTCCCAGTATGCACGATTTCCCGGTAGATGGCAAAGACCTATGTGCAGGTGGAGGCCAATCATTATTTCCAGTTCTTTAACAGTGGTGTTAACATTGTGATGTTCCGATTTTTGCACACTGTACAAATTTATTTGCTCCTTCAGAGACTCAAGCATTTCTGGTGTTATGAACTTTCTGAAATACTTCAGGGGAGTAGAAAGATGTCACACTTTTGCGACATGAACAGGCTTAAATATATTAAATCTTACCTGCTAGGCATGTTGTAATCATTAGAACAAGAAAGTATGTAGATAACAAAGAAATAAATCCAGTTTTTGTGAGCAAGCACCATCAGCCCTTCACAATGCAACAAGTAGGTCATGGCATGGTCACGTGACCCGCTACGTCAGATGCGGATCACGTAGATTTGTTTACAACATGCAAGTAGGTGAGCCTTGAAGTCCTCATAAGTTTCAAGTCAATTTAACGACATTTGGAGCAATTTCAGTAAATCTGACATTAATGAACATGATTTAGGGAATTTTTTATTCACATGTGAACCCATGGGGAAAGGTTTGGGGTCATCATCCAGTGAAGAGGATGGAGATGATGGGAAGAGCATCATCTCAAACACTGCATGTTGAGCATTGCCTGTGATAAGACCCCATACATAACTTAATTATACACAAATACCAATATATGTAAATATATCATGTAACACCACTGAGTATAAATATATAGTGTATTTAAATCTACTCAAGCCTCTATAAAAATTATTATCTACATAAATATTGCGCAGTAGGGACAGTGGTGGCCCAGTGGTAGGGTGCTGGATTACTGATCCCAAGGTCGGGGGTTCAAGCCCCACTATCAGCGGGTTCTCACTGCTGTCCCCCCAGTGCAGCTAACTGGGTTATCAAATGCCAGCCATGTCTCTCACTGTCTGTGGTGAGAGGAATGTAAAGGAACCATTGCTGATTTTCGTCAAGAGGAGGCTGCATAGCCGTCAGCGTGTTTCTGCCCTGTGATGGCCTTGCGAGCTGTCCAGGGTGTACTGTGCCCTCGCCCAGAGTCGGCTGAGACGGGCGCCAGCCTCCCCGCGACCTTAATTAGAATTAGGCGGTTCAGAAAATGAATGAATGAATGTTGCACAGTACAATGTATATATAATATATAATATATATATGAAACTTTTCATTATTATTATTTTAGATGCATGCTATAAATGCATGGTACAGCTCATTATGATCTCTTAATGAAATATTTCCCAACCTTAAACATTTCTTATTAATTTAAAAGACGCTTCTGGAACATGTGAGTTGTTTCGTAAAAGGGGGCAGAATTGACTCTGAAGTCTTTATATATATATATATATATACTGTATGTATATATGAATCAGTGAATCAAGTCTTCACCAGCCCGCTCGAACGCTGTGGTTGTTACTCAGGGAACAGGGTTGTCTCACAGGGATACAGTCCTCTTGCGAGAACTTTATGCAGGCTTACTTCATCCTTGGCGGACTTGCTATAAAATGACATTGACATTGAATGAGTATATGTCTCTAGTTTTTAATTTTTTCGCAAGTGAGGATTGTTTTCATTCATGTGGACATTTACACTTCCGCGCTTGGCCGAGTCCAGTGTGTGACGTTTCACGTTCCATGTGACCTGACTTGAACTGGTTGAGTCTGTTTGACAGCTGTGGGGATTAAGGAGCCGGGAAACACAGAAATAAACTTAAATATCACAGTACACACAGCTGTGATAAATGCTGGGACTAAAAGGTTTGATTTATTAAGTCACCATCAACTATTAGCAACAAAAACATGACTAAATATTTTATGTCACCAAAAAATAAGCACTTTAAAATTTGATGATTTGGTCAGGTGTGTTTACTCTGCACACAGCCATCTTGAAAATGGTGTAATGGGTATTTACAGAATGTCATGTGACTGCACCAGGAAGTTACGAATATGACACTTAGGGACCAAATGAGGTAAAGTCAAAGATAAAGCTGTGTAAGGAAGTTTTCAGGACATTCAGTGTCTTGGTAACACCTGTGTCACCGTGGGTTCTCATGGGTTAACTCTCTGTCGGACATCCAGCAAGGTGTGACTGCTCCTACAGCAATAAACGTCAGTCTTGAGAGTAAATCCTGACCCTGACCCTGTTGATTGTCATAAAAAAAAAAACAGACATGACACTTATTCCTTCAGCGATTGGTTAATAATAAATTACCTTATTCACCTGAACTCCATTCACCGCAACTAGGCATACTCATTAATTTTTAACTTAATTTTTAAGCTTTCCAATTACACTAAATTACCTCAGGTCAACCCAGTGTTAATATATGATCATATCTCATTAGTGGTGCACATTCTATTTGATGTATGTAATTGTTACTTGTTCTGTCAGCTTAATTAAATTCTTTATAAACAAGTCCTTGCATGTTCTGATATAAGCTGGTTCATTAATTATAAGAACAAGGCTATTTGATAACTGTCAACGTGTTTGTGTCAAGCTACTCTCTCCATTCAGGCTGAAGTCAGAGCTTCCTCTTTAGATCAGTCAACCCATTACAAAAATGAATTTTATGCACTGAAATACTTAAACAATCGAATAAAGATGGCTCAAATATTCTTTGCATAAAACTAAATTTATGGAGGTCTGATTTCATTATGAATTACCAAAAAAACAAAGTATGGAAATCATTTAGTTGCCCTTCTATTGGTGGCATCAGGTGACACTGGATTGGACGGACCACCAGGGCTGACTGGTCCTATGGGAGTCTGTATTTCTGGGTGGCCAGGTCCTCCAGGAGTTCAAGGTCAGAAAGGGATGCCTGGAATTACAGGTAGGATCATCAACTCAGTTTGATTGACCAAATGAGTAAGTTTAGTATCTACCAGTGAGCATATAATATTGGTAAAGAATTTTTATATGGTACACATTAAAGTGTATTCTTTTCAGGATTTTGTGGTGGAAAAGGTGTGCAAGGTGAGCCTGGATGTCAGGGGCAAAGCTTACCAGGTTGTGTTGGGCCATTTGGGACACCTGGTTTTAATGGAGAAACTGGTCCACCTGGTCTAGATGGACCAAAAGGACTAAAGGGGCAGAATGGCATGTCTGGGTGCCCAGGTACTGAAGAACCCATGTACAACATATACAAACAAACACATTTACTTGGTATAGTTATGGCTAGTTATGGAGGATTATGATATATGGGTCCATTCATTCAGGATCACGTGGGAACAGTGGGCCCCCAGGGAACCCCGGATGTCCTGGATCTTCTGGAATCCCTGGGTGTCCTGGACCACCTGGACCTAAAGGTAACGCCCCACATAAACCCATTCACACCCTTGTATACACTTTGTTATTTATCATTGTAATGATGTTATGACAACGCTAATAATCGCAAACATTTAAATTTACAAAAGACTTAAAATACAGAAGGTGACATTCTTAGAATGTCAATGACACCTTTGCTTAGGTTTTGCAGGCTGCGATGGACCACCAGGTTCCAGAGGTCCGGAAGGCCAGAAAGGGGACCAGGGGGATCCAGGTCCAAAAGGAGAACCTTTAAGTATCTGCAATCCTGGTGACCCAGGAGACCCTGGAGAAATTGGTGATTATAATATTTTAACCTTGCTGGAGTATTTTCTCTTCGGGGAAAAATTCTAACATGTGCAGGGCATGTACTCCAGGACCTGGGTTAGAAATCTGTGCAGTAAACTAGAGCAGTGTTTCTCAATTCTGGTCCTGGAGGATTGGGTCGCATGTTGTAGTGTTCTTCTTGTTTCCAATACACCTGATTTAGGCGTAGTGTAAGTAGTTAGCTCCTGATTTTCATGTCTTGAAGTGGGTGTGACAGAGCAGAGAAAGCACTGAAAGCACTGACCAGGGTTGGAAACCACTTAAAAAGGAACACCATTTCATTTCTTAATGTTTCTGAACATATCATTTCCTTATGTAACAACTGAAAACTATCCATTATACATCATTTGCCTCTTCTGGGTCCCGGGGGTTAGCTCTAGGTCATGACCGAAAGAATAAGATTGAGGTTCCTACAAAGGGAAAACCTAAAATCTTACAGTTCTAATAATTATTGTCATTCATTCTTCTGAGGAAAGTAAATCCTGGAAAGAGTCTCAGTCTTCAGCTTTCTTTTTGATAATCGTAGGTCACCCTGGTCAGACTGGATGTAAAGGTGACAGTGGAATCAAAGGAACACCTGGAAGCTTTGGGAAGAATGGAGTACAAGGCAGTGCTGGGCCACCAGGTAAAACGTTTAACTTCTTTCCCCATGCAAATCAGCAATCTATTACTTATGCTTGTAGTGCAGCTGCACTGTCCACACACTAGAGGTCTTTTGTCAGGAACCTGCAAGATAATTTACTCTTGTGAGGTCCAAGCCAGGTAACTCCAGATTGTCACAAACAACATGCCTTATACACCATAAGCTACTTTCCTCCATCTGTCTTTTATCCATACCACATATACGTCAGGGTCACAGGGGAACGCTGGTGCTAATTCCAGTGAACTTCGATTAGGAGACAAGATCCTCCATGAACAAGTTGTCAAGCTATATCAGGGCTGTTGTAAGGATACAAAACCACGTTATACTTTTCATTAGCTTTCAAAAATCAGAGGTTATGTAAATCGGCCGTTTTAGCCGACTTTTGAGCTCTATTCCTGCTACTCTATCGGAGCTCTGTTCGCGTATTATGATTCTGTCAGGGATGGTTGCCAGAGGTGGGACTTGAGCCCGGGTCTCCGGTACACTGAACCGAGTAGCACCCCACTGGGCTATGGAGAAGGACACAGTTGCAGAAGCACTGACACAAAAGTAAGGGGTAGAGTAATTCCAGGTATTTATTAAGCGGGGGGCAACAAGCTTGGCAGCTTCAGAAAAAAAAAGTGTCCACGTACAAAAAACACTCAGGAAACAAAAACAATCACCAAGTGACTTAAAGAAAAGTTCTTTCTGAGCCCAGTAGTAAAACGGAAGGCTTAAACTAGACATGAACAGAGAAAATCCTAGGAGCAAAAAAAGTATCCACCGGAAGGAACAAAAAAGAACTGGAAGGCAAACTACTAACACTGAAATCAGAGACTAAAACACAAACCAATACAGTTTAAGCCACAGAGAAGACTCAGGGCAGTTCACACATAGGAACTGGAGAACCCAGCAAAGACAGAGCACCGGCAGGGCACTTACATACACAGACATAACAAGGACCAGGTGATAACAATGCTAAATAACTGGGATTAGAGTGGATGGAAGACAATACAGAGGTGACATGCAACATCTGGTGGTGGAGATAGGTAACAACGCCCCAAAAGCTCTGACAGATTCATTTAATGTTTTTCTCTAAGTATATTTTTTGGTGAATTATAATGTTTGTTTGAACAATATGGTGTATGGTTATACATTTTCCACTAATAAACCTCTGTTAATAACTATTTCTAATTAAGTTTTATATAGTTTGTCAATCACCATTTCCCTTCATTCAAGTTTTGCTGAAAGCATTTTGAGAATTATATCAAATCATGAAACTGGTATTGTGAAGAGAATTGAAGAACATCTGGAATGTATCATTGTTATGGGTGTACTATCTGGCTTTCTCCCTTAGGTCCTCCTGGAGAACGAGGCCAGAATGGCTTACCAGGTGAACCTGGTATGCCTGGCTGCGTTGGGGAAATGGGACCTTTAGGTCCTCCAGGTAACACACACACACACACACACACACACACACACACACACACACACACACACACACACACACACACAAGCAGAACTTAAAGAGCAGCTGTTTTATTTCTGCTTGATTGACAGTTGAATTTCTTTTATCAAAAAACTTGGCCATTTATGCATGACAACACTGAGCGAACATTTTTTCCCCTTCGCTGTATGCACAGCATGTATTGCTCTGAGTATTTGGAGCTAAATTTTTGAGGAAATTGAGGAGACAAACATCACAAACGAAATAAAAGGGATACAGAGTGTGTTTGCGATATTCATCCATAAAGGTCTGAAAAGTGTTTTCCAGAATCTAGCAATACACAAGAGCAAAGTTCTTACACCGTATCCGGTGCTTGTGATGGTGATGTGGATACTGGACAGGATACAGGATATGCAGCGAGATTTTACTTTATTGTAAATACACTACATGCACTTGATTTGTACTAGGCACCTGAAAATCCATGTATTTGTTTATGCACAGTTTGAGGTGTGTTATGACAGCGCTTCAGTACACATCCCTTGTGGATTGCCATATTTTACCAGAACCTTTCTACAGCTGATTAAAATGATCTCAACCAATTTTATTCATAATTTTAGTTAAAGATTAAATAATGATAAATAATGAGTGATCATTGCTGAATGTTTTCTTTTCACACCTGCTTTTCTGGCACATGTTGGTGTTTATTGTGTTTATTAATGTTACAAAATGGAGGATTTTCAGGAAACCATAGGTACTGCATCAGGAAACATTTTTTTCTTGTGTTGGACTAAACGTCCAAGTAAAATCTTCAGTCCTGAGATTAAAACAGAGATCACCCAGGCTCGAAATGAGCACTACACTACACCACACAGATACTAACAAGGGTGACCAGTTTTCTCACATTGTTCTTACTTGTTTTATCCTCATATCATGCAGATAAATGTCCTTATACAGAAAGGTACAGAAAGATGACATAGAAAATAATAGAAAGACAAGTAGAACGACACTGAAAATAACAGAAAATGACACTAAAATGCACACAAGTCATGTTTCTTTGTTTTGTTTTGTTTTGAACACAGACACGCTCATATACCAAATATATTTATTTCATTCATTTGTACCCAACAGCTGAAAGTGCCGTTTAGGTGACAGCTGCTCTTTAAGCTCTTGTGCTCGCCTGTTCTCAAATTAATACCGTATTCATTTTCCTTTCAGGTATTAAAGGTGACAAGGGAGCACCTGGTCACTGTGGACCACCAGGAGATAATGGTACTCCAGGAGCAAATGGCCCCAAAGGGATCAAAGGAGAACCAAGTCCCCCTGGACCAGGAGAGCCAGGACTCCCCGGAGAGGAGGTGAACTCACCACTTCTTAGAGTTGACTCCAGAATTATTTATTCTTCAAAAGAACAGACAAATGATTTACATCATATTATCATTCCACAAACTAACAAAGGCAGTAATGTGTTAATAGTGGTATGCAAAGATACCTATTATACTATAATGCATATATATACATTTTAATTAGCACCTCCAGGAGGTTATGTCTTCACCTGTGTTGCTTTGGTTGTCTGTTTGTTTGTGTACACAATACCTCTATTCTGGATTACTGATCTGAAGGTTGGGGGTTCAGACACCAGTACCAACAAGCTGCCACTGTTGGGTCCTTGAGCAAGGCCCTTAACCCACAATTGCTGAGTTGTTAAAAAAAATATAAATGAAAGTCACTCTGTATAAGGTCGTAAATGTAAAAATAACTCAAAAAGTTTTCCACAGATTTGGATGAATTGTTTTTCTAGAGTAGTGTGTGGTACAAGCAACAAACCATTTTGCATGGGATCATGTTTGAAAAAAAATCCTGAAATCCTGAAAAACCTTCATCATGAAGCAAAATGTTCATCATGCCCACTGGTGGGAGACATTTCATTATAACTATGGCAAGATATAATATTAACAAGATGTTTTCTGCCTAATCCCCCTCTAGTTATTACTGTTATCCACTGAAAGTGAATTTATTTTTATTAGAGAATAGGGCATCATAATCAGAGACATTGCGAAGCTCGAAGACTGTGTAATTCACAGAAAAATTGGAACACTGCTGCAGAACCCATCTCTGAACACACAGAACTTTCCCCATATACATACTGATGTAACTTTTCAACTTTGACGCCCAACACTAAATGACTCCCAACCACTGCAATTTTCTACTGAACAATCATAAGAATAACCTATTAAAACTTTACTATAGTTTGTCAGTCACCATTTCTACTATTAAAGTCTATTAAATTCTCATTTAAATTAATTCTTCACCAAGGAGGTTCTGATTTATCAGCATTATTTTTTCTGTCACATTCTGCTTAAGCCACTTAAGCCTAATTAGGGTCGCGGGGAGGCGGATCACATTCTGGATCCAGGAATTTTTTAAAGGATTCTATAACATTCTGAGAGAAGAAGATTGTGGAATTACAGTCAGCTGGTCCAGCAGGGAGTGCTGTGTATGTTGCAATTTTTGGCTAGGTGGGGGTTTGCGCCCTCTGAGTGCCCTTTTCGTTTATATAGGTTTTATTATAAGAAGATAATGATGTTAATCTTAATGTTTATCTCAAGATTTATTATTTTTTAACAATTATGTTGCTATTTTATATGACATTTTATGAAGTGCAACAAACCTGACATGGGAGTCCTGTGATATTCATATTAAAATATTGCTTTTGTGGAAAAATAACAGATGACATGAGCATTTGTTCATTTATTCATATGCCAAAGAAGGAGCCTATCTCAGCCAACTCTGGGCAAAGGCAGGCTACACCCTTAACACCTCAACAGTCTATCACAGGGCAACACACACACAAACATTCACACTCACATTCACACCTAGTGTAAATTTGGAACAGCCAATTAGCTTCATGAGCATGTCTTTGGACTGTGGGAGGAAACCAGAGTACCTGGAGGAAACCCACACAAGCACGGGAAGAACATGCAAAACGTACACAGAAATGCCCACACAGAACCCAAAACCTTCTTGCTGTCAGACGGTCGTGCTAACCACTACGCCATCACATGATCAAATTATCCATTCATTAATTTTCTAAGCCGCTTAAACTTAATTAGCTGGGAGGCTGGCGCCCATCTCAGCCGACTCTGGGCGAGGGTAGGGTACACCCTGACCAACTTGCCAGGTCATCACAGGATGATCAAATGATATATAAAAAAAAACATTAGTATTTGGAAGAAGCAGTAGTGGGTAATGTTTGGTTGATATTACCCGCAGTCTCCAGTGTCAGTGGTTTTTAACAGTCAGTAAGGTTTAGATCACGGGCAAGAAACTAACGCCACTTTGCACATCTGTTGTTTTAGTTCTTAATTCATTATCTGTAGTGAATTTAATAAAGTGGTAAATTTGGAAAAGAAACACATTCTGACTTGTTCATGACCCAAGTTCTAGGAGTACTGTCACACAGATTCACACTTTCTCTGCCAGGGTGAGTCAGGAGCACAAGGCATTAAAGGAAAGAAAGGAGAAAGAGGACCGTGTGGCCCTGCTGGTAATCCAGGAGCAGAAGGGCCTTGCGGAGAGGTTGGAGAGACGGGAATACCAGGACTACCAGGTACATCTCTTCCTCGGGTTTATCTCTCTGTAATATCTCTCTTCTAATACAGTAAGAGGTCATTTATTTATAACACATTTAAAACACTGGGATCTCTTTCCTGAACTTCAGGATCCTCAGGACTGCCCGGAGAAAAAGGTTCCGATGGACAGCCAGGCCTTCCGGGTTCTGCGGGATCAATCGGCCCACCAGGTTCTCCTTTTAGTTAACATGCTTAATACTCTTCTGTGATTACAAAAAAATGTACATTATTGACTTGCAAAGATACATTTTTAATTTGTAAACTTATTCACTATAATAGGTTTTAAGTTCAGTAGTACACACAGAAACACCTTTTCCGAGCCTGGGACTTGAATTTAGGATCTTCTTGCTGTGATGGAGATGTGCTAACCACTTCACTTGTGCCTTAATGCATTTTTTAATTTTTATTAAAATGATATTTTTAATCACATTGACCTTAAAACATAGTAGTATTTTGTAGAATGCTTGATCAAAAGTTAGCCTCATTTCTACTTCCTGTTCTTTCTGTCTCAGGTTGCTCTGGGTCACCGGGTAATCTAGGTCCTCCAGGTGAAAAGGGAAACCAGGGCAAGGACGGCTTTCCCGGATATTCTGGAGAAAAGGGGAATGCAGGCAGTAAGGACAGAATCTTTTCAAACACTTATCTGCTCTTAATAAACAGCTGACACAGCATCAGCCTATTTTGATAAAGAGCCTACAGATTCTACAGATTCTACTTTCTACAGAAACAAGCTACAAATTCTGTGTTTCTCGTATCAGTGCCTGTTTACGCTTCATGGTTAATGATGAAAAAAATAAACCTTGCAGTATTTTGATATTGTGGCCCTGCAACACATAGCAATTTTTCCTTTTACCACATGGTGGAAGCAGACTGTAATAAAACAGTAAAAATAAAAAAAAATAAAAAATAAAAAAACCTGGACAGAGCCATGCAGTAGGGTTTGATTGGAGGGTTGTGAAACCATATTTGAGCTACCTCCTGGTCATTCAGGACTCCCTCAGCTATTTCCAGTGGTTTCTGCTATTTAAGAATAGCCTTGAGTACATTTGGTGCCATACTGGCGTAAAGCTATTTTAGGTTTTTGCAGAAATCTAGCAGGAAGTGAACCGTTTTTTGGTTTTTTTCGGCTTCCTTAAAGAAAAAATTCAACACAGAATCAGGTTGTTGAGGTTGCTTAATACTTCGCTAATGTTTACATTTATGAACAACAGTGATCCTGAGGCGTAATAAATTATCACAATAGCAGAAAACACCGGAAATAGCCAAGGGAGTCCCGAATGTTCCTGTCCCAAATATAAAAGTAGTACTGGCTCCAATGTTCCCATAATGCAATGCCAAACACACCACCTCGACAATCCGAGGCATCCCCCCTCCCTTATTTTCTCTTAGTAATTTAGTCGTATTCAATTCCTGCCCATCAAGTATTGCCTCCCCAACACACACACACCACCACCAACCATGACCTTGATACTGCTACCCTCATCTTTACGAACTGCTATGCATGTGCATTCAGGGTTGGCCTAACACACTCAAAAGGGAAAGCAGTATCCTCCCGAGCTATGTAGGAATGAGCTTACAGATGCACATGATTGGCTGGTGATTGCTGTCATTAGAGCGTGGTGTGTGTACAAAATCCATTCCTTCCGTGATAGGTTGAGATCGAACCTGCGATCTTCAGGTTAATAGCCATGCACCTCTTCAATGCACCCGAGGTTTTGACAGATATCGCCAAGTGTTTCTGAGTGCCTCTCTTTGACTCAATTTTGATGATGTAAGGCAACATACAGTATAGTGATGGGTGGCTGCCTTAATATCAGGAAAATTCTTCTGATTCACTGTCTTATCTTTGAATGTCAGCTGTTTGTAAGGACACTAGTTTTGGTTTTAAATTTCCCTCTGAGCTTCTCATTTAAACAATACAGCAGTGCAACTGGCTATCACAGGCTTGTGATGTCATTTCTAGTACAGTTGGAATAAAGTGTATAGAGTACACCTGAAGAGTGAGGTATGAGGTTATACAATGTTATGTTTCTAAAAGTAATGCTGTATGTGTATCTATTAAATAATAATTTCTTCTTTTAAAGCACCTGGAAAGGGAAATCCAGGGCCACCTGGTGTCATGGGGGAAACAGGTGAGTGTCCATGACGATAGCTTTCTAGCTAGCATAGTGTATTTAACCCGTGCTTGTTTAATGTCTGATTTTTGGCATAAATATTGTGTGAATGGAGAGTTGGCCTTTGGGCATTAAAATATTTCAGGAATGTGATGATACTCTCTAACTACTAGCTACTGTTAGCAGATTTATAGCTTGATGTGTTAGCATAATCCTTTGTAAGGGTCAGTACACATGTAGGTAACACCGCAGAAGGATAACCAGAAATGATAATACAAGCAAAATATGGGAATCCAAAAAAATAATAAATAAATAAAGGGAAACAACATTATGATCAGTGTGACACAATCGGCAAAAAATAAAGAAGGTTAAAGGAATGGTGTCAAAAAAATAGCCAAACTTTCATGAATGGTGGTATAAAAAACATAATTATTAATTTGCCACCATTGCCAAACCACTTTATCCTTTGTTAGCATCATTCGAGGCTGGAGCCTATTTTAGCCTACTGTGGGGTTCAGTCAATTCTAGGGGCAATTTGGAAAGCCAATTAGCCTAGTGTGCATGTCTTTATACTGTGGGAGGAAACTGGAGTACCTAGAGGAAACAAACGCAAGCTCAGGGAGAACATGCAAACTCCACATAGAACCGCTCTTGCCAAGCCCGGGACTCAAACCCAGGACCTTCTTGCTTTGAGGCAGACATGCTAACCACTACACTGCTGTAGCGCCCATGTTACATTCAATATATTAATATTTCTGTTTTGAAGCATGAAAGTCTAAGAGGTTAAATTCTATTGCAAAGGTGCCAAAGGGGAACCAGGAGCCATGGGAAAACCTGGACCTCCAGGACCACGTGGACAAAAGGGAGACCCAGGGCCCCAGGGTAAACCAGGGCTACAAGGACCCCCTGGATATCCTGGAGCACCGGGTTTGTGCGTGGATGGTCCCAAGGGAGACAGAGGCCCTCTGGGACAAAAAGGAACACAAGGTTAAACTCTTTATAAATATGAAACCATTACACTTTCTAATTATTCCCAATATGACATCTTAATGAAGACTGTTGCTGCTTTCTGTAGGGCCCAGAGGAGTACAGGGTCCCCCAGGGCAACCTGGATTCGGCTTGAAGGGAGAAAAAGGCAACACTGGGAATCCAGGTCCAAAGGGAATATATGGTTCTCCAGGAGACCCTGGACCACAAGAAATTCCAGTGAGTGTTGCATGAGATAGCATTAAAGTGCCAGTTAATGCACGATTAAAAAAAAAAAAAAACTGCACTCAACAGTTTTCGTAAACCAGATTACTCATTTGCAGGGTGATCCTGGGACCATTGGTTACCCTGGTGAGAAGGGAGACATGGGAATAAAGGGTGAACCTGGACCTCGAGGTAAGAACTGTGTGAATTAAAGCAGAATTCTATCGGAGATGCTTCTAGCCAGATTCCTATTGAAGTTTTACACAAAAGAGAAGCAATATCTTAAAAACACATTTACGAATGCCTTGTGTTTCCATTGTTGTTATGGGATTCACATTGACCAAAACACAGGAAAAGTCTCTCTATGGTTCATTAACACGTATGCTGCGAAGAGTCCTGAATATTTCATAGCGTGATCATTGGTCACTTGAACGTCTCAAGGGAAGCCTTCTGTGTGATAAGGAAGCAGTGTGTAGCACTGTGGTCATGTGATGCGGCACAATTGACCTGCTGCCAGTATTCTGGGAGCCTATAGTGAAACACAAGGTCTAGCACAACCCTGAGAACAGTCCTTGAAAGGGCTAGCGAGCTACTGAAAGATCACCTCATAGCGACCATGCAAGACCAGCAGGTTTACAGAAGATATCGAATCGAGTCATCAACCTGGATGGTTTCTGCTCTTTCAATAGCTTTTGCACTATGTTCATTTTTTTTTCAGAATGCTAGCATTTCTATTTGCTCATTATGCCTGGTCATGTGACTCAGTTGAGGAAAGCCTGCTTCCATTTCAATTTTGGAAAAAAATTTCTTTATCAAATTGTCCAAAAAAACACAGCATGGTATTATAAAACATTTTCAAATCGCACATGGTTAATAGACACATTAATTTCTTCTTCCTTCATTTTCTTTTCATTTTCTTCTTGTTTATCCTCCTACATTTTCTTCTTCTCCCGTTTTCATCTCCATTTTCAGAATTTATTCCATTTTCTAAACTTTCATCTTCCTCTTTATCTTTTTTCTTCCTCCTGTTTGTCTTGCATTTTCTCCTTCTTTTTCTTTTTCAGTATTAAATGACTAACAAAAGAAACAAGAGCATGCAGTGAGTGCAAACCTGTGCCAAGCAGAAAATAAATAAATAAATAAATAAACAGCACCCCAAGCTGGGCCTGAAGTAATAGCACATTTCCATAAAGATTGTATCTCACAATGTTAAAGAATCCTTTAAAAAGTTCCTGGAGTCAGAATTTGACCCAGATCATCACCAAAATCTAACTTTAACTCTTCCTTATTCAAAGTCCTCCATCTTGTAGAAATGTCATGAGGTCACTCGGCGAGTGAAGAGACTAACTAGCATTGTTAGCTACTGATTTCGTTGTCCCCGCTACACTACATTAATCCTTTGTTTAAGAAGTTGTCAGTGTAACCTTTTATCCTTGGACTGTGCTCATTTTGCTACTCTCAGCGCTGCCTTTGGGTTTAGCAATTTTAGCGATTACCTTATTACTATTCTAGTTATGGTACACGTCTCTTTAGAACAAACATGTGGCCTATTCTTTGTGTGGATGTGCAACTGCTCAGTTATTGTCAATGCAGTGTAATTAATTTAAGAATTTGCACAATGCATCATGTGCAGCCTCAACCGGAAGCCCAGCACTGCTGTCACACACCTTAACAACAACAAAAAACAACAACAAAAACACCTTGGCTTTACAATTCCTTTCATTCATTCATTCATTCGTCGAACCTCTTAATCCTACTAGGGTCGTAGGGGGGCTGGAGCCTATCTCAGCCAACTCTGGGCAAAGTCACTGTACACCCTTGCAGCTTGCCAGATCACACATACACCCACACAACCATTTACACTTATTCTCCCATCTAGGGGCAATTTGATGCAGCCAATTAACATGTGCATATCTTTGAACTGTGGGAGGAAACAGGAGTACCCAGAGGAAACCCACACAAGCACGGGGAGAACATACAAACTCATTACAGAAACGCCCAGGGTGAACCCAGGACTCAAACCCAGGACCATCTTGCTGTGAGGCGGGAGTGCTAAACATTACACCACCATGTCACCCCTTTATCATCACTCATATTTTATATTTCATATTTCATTTTGTATCCAAATGAGCCACTGATGTGTGTGACCCCCACAGGTCAACGAGGGTCGGATGGTTTACGAGGTGCACATGGATCACAAGGAAAAAAGGGACAACCAGGAGTCCCTGGTGAGAGTTTATACCAGTACAAAATGACAGTACTCCTTTGGGGTGTAACATACAGTAACTCAGATAAAATTACTTTTCCATCCAATCTGAAAAGGAAAAGTAGAAATAAATGGTTTACTGATCACATGACTCTCTGTAGGTGTAGCAGGTGAAGTTGCTTACACTCAGGTAATGGCTGTTCCTGGAGACCGTGGTCTGCCTGGACCTCAAGGGCAGCAAGGACCTCCTGGAGCACCCGGTTCCCCAGGACATCCAGGGCCAACAGGTAAACATACACACCTGAATGCTTAGTCTGTCTTGATCAGGTGCTGGCCGAGATAATAGGCTGTTTTCTCTAGGTGTGGTTGGAGTTTATTACGCAGTCTCACACCAAGCCAGATGGTCCCACTTCTGTCTAGCCCAGAGGAAACACTGTCCATTTTTTTCCAGAAAGAATTTAAAATGTTGATTCATTGGAGCACAGAGCAGTTTTCCACTTCCCTTCAGTGCATTTTAAAAGAGTTTTGGTCCAGGGAACAGTCAGCATTCCTGGATCATATTCACATATGTGACCCAATCTGGCAAAATGAGTCTGAATGACCTCCTCCATTGATGAAAATCTTGCAAATAAAATCAAACACCCCCAGGGATTTTCCTTATCTTACTGGTAATTATTTGAAATCTTTTTTCATAAAGCCTACTGACGCCACGGAAATATCTGAAATTATTATAAATCTGAAGATCTCTGGCACTGCAGGTGTTGATGGAATCTGCAGTAAAATCCTAATAGCTATTGCAGGCTTAATTGTCAAACCGCTTGAACACTGTATCAATCTGTCATTACTTCATGGAATAGTACCAGGAATGACCAAGACAGAAAGAATCACTCCGATTTACAAATCCAGTGATAAAACAACATGAGCAATTATCACCCAATTTCTGTTCTACCAACCCTCTCCAAAGTATTGGAGATAGTTATGTATAATAGATTAAGTGATTACCTTAATCAGTTTAATATTCCCACCAGTTCTCAGTTTGGCTTCAGAAAAAAAGAATTCAACATGTATGGTTATCCTAGACTTGATAGAAAAAATTAACAATGCTTCAGATCAGGGTAGGTGTGGAGTTGGCATTTTCTTGGACCTCTCGAAAGCATTCGATACTTTTGACTTCAACAGTTTATTGGGAAAGTTGAATCTTTACGGTATTAGAGGAACAGTGCTCAGTTGGTTTAGAAGCTACTTATATGGAAGACAGCAATATGTGACCATAATCAAACATCACAAAATGAGGAAATCACATACGGGGTCCCCCAAGGATCAATCTTAGGGCAACTGCTTTTTATCATTTATATAAACGATTTTAGTAATTCCTCACAAATACTCCACCATGTCATGTTTGCAAATGACAATAATCTCTTCTTATCACATAAAAATAAACATTAACTGGGAGTTTATTCCATAATTGTGGGGCTTTGTAAGAGAAAGCTCTGCCCCCTGCAGTAGTCCTCAGTA
>JAQMYF010000025.1:802420-820057 GCA_030014195.1 Neosilurus mollespiculum | reverse complement strand
AGATAGATAGATAGACAGATAGATAGATAGATAGATAGATAGATAGATAGATAGATAGATAGATAGATAGATAGATATACAGAGACTGGACATAAGTAAATAGACACTTTAATTCTTGAGCTCCAGGAGTGCGAGGCATGCTTGCATATCTTTAGCACAACTTTGTGTACTTTATACAACAGTCTGACTGTGTTTTTAAATTTCAGTCAAATTTAACAATTTGAATATTCCTCTGTCAACAGTAAAAAGTTCAGCAGTGAAGGTAACCATTAAGGGACCATCAGAAAGATGCCTTCGCTCCGTGAAGAGAGCAGTGGAGAAAAATCCCTGTTCCAAGGCAGCAGACATGGCAAAAGTCACCCAAACCAGCTCAAATCTTCATCAAATGGGCTATTATTGCCAAGCAGCAAGACGCAAGCCTCATATTCCACCAGCATATATTCATCCTGAAA
Organism: Neosilurus mollespiculum; assembly: GCA_030014195.1. Lineage (NCBI taxonomy): Eukaryota > Metazoa > Chordata > Actinopteri > Siluriformes > Plotosidae > Neosilurus > Neosilurus mollespiculum. The sequence goes on along the minus strand of JAQMYF010000025.1, from coordinate 819,605 downwards.
GTCTGGGTGTCTATTTACTCATGTCTGGTCTTCTGTATATATATATATATATATATAGAAGACCGGATATATATGTAATATTTTTCTGTCCATGTAGTCCCTCTTTCTGTCGGGAGAGAGGCATCAGGGCAGAAAGGAAAGTGTTTGTCTACATAAAATTATCCCTTTATTTATTTTACTTTCCGCTCTGAAGTTATAGTCGCATATAGAGTGGGCAACAATAAACAAGTAGAGCTGCACTCATGCCTGCAAGGTACCTCTGCAAAACAGCATGGATAATGCAGTGTACAGGCCCGGTAAATTAGCAAGTAGGACCAAATAAGTGAAGGATTTACAAGAATGGCATGGGCTTGACCTTTCAAGGTCAAAGGTAACTCATTTGAAAGTCCATTTTGTTTCCTATTAGTGTTCTATAGTAACGGCATGTCTGTCAGCACCCTTTTCAAAGTTATAAGAGCTCTCCAATCTTCAAAACTTTGTGACCAGTGACTTTGTTCTGACCTTCACTTTTGACCGTAAATTAAATTTATTGAATCAAATTTTTAAATTAAAAATTTGAATCAATCTCTGGGATTAAGGAAGCATAGTGTTCCCACCAAGTTTGGTGAAAAATTGTGCATTTGTGTGGTCAATTGACAAACTAACAAACAGAGGGATTTATCAAAACTCTGATTTTGGGCAGATGAGTAATAAATATATTTGACAACAGATAATCAGAGAAGGCACCCTGGAAAGCTTATCAGTCCATCGCAGGGCCAACACACAACTATTCACTCTTACACATGGGGGTAATTTGGAACAGCCAATTAGCCTAATGTGCATGTCTTTGGACTGTTGGAGAAAACCGGAATACCTTGAGGAAACCCACATGAGTAGAGGGAGAACACGTAGAGTGAAGGGCACACTCGACACAGAAACGCCCTTGCTCAGCCTGGGGCCTTGTTCCTGTGTGGCGGACGTGCTAATCACTAGACCACCGTCCCGCCATAAACACAGAATTGGATATAAAATATTCTTTTGGTGAGTTTTTGGAAAGAGAATAAAGTATTTGGTTGAAAGACGTTGATACTTTTTGACACGTGTTTTAATTTCCTTTCCAGTGAAAGAGCTCCTTTATGCAATAAAAAAAAAAAAGTTCACTGTTGTGGCTGTTTTGTCATGTTTGTTATTTATCTGGAGGTTTTAACTTGAACTTTCAGTAAAACTGGTGATTTTACCATCAGGAATGAAACCCAAACGATTTTTTATTACTCCATCAGATCCATGAAGCCAGTGCTGGATTGTTGAACCTTCACATTCACTTCCACAGTAAACAAACCAGTGGATAGTGATTTTTATTGCCTGACAGAGTCAATTCTCTCCTCAAGCTTGTTAATCAAACAAACCAGCTGACCTTAAATATTTGCGCTGCTTTCAGGAGCATAATTAAATAACAATTACTGCTGACTAACACGCTTTTCCACATCTCCATGTGAGCGTCTGGAGACGGATCACTGGAGCTCAGCACAGCTTTCACAATGAATAAAGGCGCTAATGAAAAAATACATCAGACTGGTGTGTGTGTCCACACTCCTTGCTCATGCTGGGGCTCGGCTTTCACAAGGCCTGCGAAAGTGAAGAAAACGTTTCTATGGATGATGATTAATGGTAACTGTCCTCTAATGTCCTCTAATGTCCTCTAATGTCCTCTGTCTCTGTTTCTTTTTCCATCTTTGCAATCCACTTCCTTCCGCTCTCCCTGCTCGCTGGTTTTTTAGGGTATGGGATGACTCTATGTCTAATCACCACTTTTTCTTTTCACCACATGTTCTTTTAGGGACCTGAAAGACCTGCACATGCTGGAACCCTGTTTTGTTGTTGGTGCCTTTGGTGGTGGTGAATTTTCCCAATTCACTGATTAGTCGATCCATCCATCCATTTGCTGAGCAGCTTAATTTTATTAGGATCGCTGGGAGGCTGGAGCCAACCTTAGCTGCCACTGAGCGAACACAGGGTACATCCTGAACAACTCACCAGACCATCGCAGGGCAACACACACACAACCATTCACACTCAAACTCACACATAGAGGCAGTTTGGAACAACTAATTAGTCTAATGTGCATGTCTTTGGTCTGTCAAAGGAAACCAGAGTACATGGAAGAAACTTACACAAGTATGGGGGAAATATGCAAACTCCACACAGACACGTCTTTGCTGAGCCTGGGACTCGAACCCAGGACCGTCTTGCTGTGAGGCGGATGTGCTAACCACCACACCAACATGCCACCCTCAATTCAGTTATGCTGGAATTACACTAAATACAAGTTGACCAGTTTAAGGTGATTTGAACTGGGGTGTGCTGGAGTACCTTTGTTTCACTTGGTGACCTTTAACCTTTATCTCTGGCACTGGTGGTATGCAGGGAGCAAATAATTGGTAATGAAGCTACTATTTTAATAATGATAATAGACAAATGAAAAAAAAAAAAAGCGTGAGGTCAAACCTACATATTTATAGAACAGTGAATATTCTGTTGATGTTTGTTGATGTGCAGTCAGATGGACTTTTAGGAATCTGCAGTGGAACACCTGACACATCTTTAAGCCAACTTTATATTCTGTTCTGTCAGAGCCACAGATATCAAACAAAAGAACCACTAACACGACCAACATTAAATACATCAACATCTCTTTCAACACTTTATCCACCATTTTGGTACTCTTGACAATCCTGCCATCTGGACATTGGGTACCAAACAGCTGCAAGTCATATGCACCACCAGGTGATCGGTTACAGCCCTATATTCCAACAGCCCTACCCCTAATCCAACTGAACTGAGTAAGGTGCCCAACTGATTCAAGCAAGGTGCCCATCTTATATGAGTAAGGCTGTCAAACCAGTGTGCTGTTGGAACATAGAGTCATCTCCTTACAGAAAAAAAATGGATTACAGAGGGATAGCTGTCTGGATAAAAAAAAAAATAATAATAAAAAATAAGGGTAATCCTTTGATAAGTATGAGCAGCGGTTTGAAAAATTACATACTGGCTGATTTGATGTGTTTTAAAGGTAGCTTGACTTTAGCTTCCTTTGTTGTTAGCTGTCCTGTGAGACCATAGCAAATCTGTGTTATAGCAAAGTATCGACCAAATCGCCAAGGTGCTAATATCGCTAGCGAGAAAATGTGAACTGGTGAAGGAAAAAACAAAGAAGCAAACAAAAACAAACAGATACCCCCTGCATATGTCTGCTCATAAATTCACACATTTACCAGGAACCATTGAAAGGTTCACTGTTAAAAACCATAAGTTTTGTCACTTCTAGAACTGTGAACTGTGTTTTATTCTCTGTCCCAACTGAATTTGCTACTTATTGCGTCGCAGTTCACACACACACACACACACACACACGCACGCACGCACACACACACACACACACACACACGCGCGCACACACACACACAATGTAAAATCTTCTAAGCATTAGTCTTTATTATTTGTTTATTATTCTGATTGACAGTAATCAGTGATTGATTGGTGGGTCACAGGCGAAGGCAGGATCATTAAGCAGCTGTGACGTTGAAGTCGCCAGTGTTGTCTGATCTTCACCTCAGCAGGAAGTGAATCCTTTCCAGTAGAAGTTCTTGCAGCCTGCTTTTCGCTCTCGAAGTGGGAGACTGTTGGGGTCTTCCTCTGATCGCTCAAAATAGACTGGTTCATCTTGGTTTGTTCCCAGCGGAAAAAGGTCACTCTCCTGAAACTCGGACTCTGGCACCATGAGTTGAGACAGAATGTCTTTCAGATCGTTCTTAGTCCAGTCCTGAAAGGGGAAACAAAAACAGATAGACGACATACAGATAGAGTAGTGAGACAGTCCTGGAAGTTAGATCTTAATATGTCATACAGTATATATGCATAAATATACATTTTTTACTTCTTTTTTTTTTTTTTTAACTATTTTTGGAGACTGAGAAGTTGATTGATGCCTCAGCTGTGCTTGTCATGATCAGCTCTTTCCCAGACTGAAATGATTGACAGCAAATGTCTTTCCTTGCGGTTGGCATTCTCAAAGGAATCCCTGCTAATATAATATTCTCTTAACAAAATGAGTGACAGCTCAATTTCTCCTGTAATAGCTTGATTTCTCATGAGAATGTAAAATCAAGGGAATTATTCAAGAGACGAAGTGATTGGACTTTGTGTGATTTTAGCTAGAATTCCCAGAGTCCCTGTTTGCTCTTTGCTCTCGGCGTACATTATTTTAAATCACTTGAAGATAAAAGTGTATCTAAATAATCAGTTCTCTCACCCCCACCCTCTGGTCTGCACCCACCCCACCCCACCCCACCCACTTCTAGAACTGCTGCTGTCATTAGAAAGATTTGTCTTGTGCTCATCCAGGCTTTTCATACTCATCTGCTCACACTGGTCCTCCTTTAAACTGTATACAAGTAATAATTTATGATCATCAGATGTTTCAGAAAATTAACTTTTGAATTTTTGTTCTCTTGAAGTTCTTTCTTCAAGTTGAGTACTATCATTCATTCATTTTCTAAGCCGCTTAATCCTAATTAGGGTCGCAGGGAGGCTAGCGCCCATCTCAGCCGACTCTGGGCGAGGGCGGGGTACACCCTGAACAGCTCGCCAGGTGATCACACGGCAAGTTGAATCCAAATGTTGTTTTTTTTTCTGTGGTCTTGAATTCTTTGGTATTTATATTAATTCAGATGTGTCTCTGTCTTGGCCATTGGTCTCGCAAAATATTCCAAATAGTCCAACTCCTCCTTCAGGACAAAAAGGGCTTGTTTAGAAAACAGGTACTGCTTGAATTTATTCAGAATTCAATGCAGTCTTTAGAGGTTTTGGCATTAGCACTTTTTCTGTCTTTGTCTTCACGATGTCTCTAACATCTGGACTTGCTCTTGACTTGTATTTGAATCTCTTTGGGCTCTGCCTTGACTCTTGATTATGTCGCTTCCAGGAGTTTTTCCTTTCTGCTGTCGCCTCTTGATTTCTGAATAGGGATCTAAATCTCCATCAGGACTTCAGGAACTTCAGAAAAATGTCAAATTGTGGATAATTCAAAGTGCTTTATAAATGCCTAATAGGAAAGTCACACCCCGAAGCCCGTCATTACTTCAGCTCTGCGATACGTGTGCAGTAACCCTTCTGGTGATACATAACTAGTAATTAAGTTAAATCTAGGCCTTGGTCTCCTAACACCACAAAACTTAGCATGCATCTATGTTCTTATTTCTTATATACCGGTAGTGTTTTTTTTTGTGTTGGTGTTCATGCAGCCTAACCTGTCCTGCCACGCCAAGGGAACGAACTCTCTGCAAAAGTCGGCGGTGTTGCAGATCCAGGTCCGGCTGAGAAGAGACACCATTACCGCACAGCATCAGAGCCAAACCTATCAGAGTCAAACAGCACTGCAACAAACACATCCTCATCTTCTTCTAGGTGGTTGAGTTTCTGGAGCGAGCACTCTGACCATGCAATAGAGAGCTCTGGGACTGAAGGTTGGGTTATGGTGGCACGGAACTCTGCAGCGCTCGTTTTAAACTCGCTGGATGACTGACAGCTGCCTGGTTGCTTGGCGAATGGCTGTATGCAATGTCGTAAAACCACGACCATCTTCTTTGTTCACGGCGATGATGCACGCTTTTGTCGAGATTATGTGAGTGAAAGAGTGTTGACTTTACAATGACGAGGACAATAAAACAATTTGTGCGAATGGGCTCAGGTCCTCTCAGCTAATCTAAGACAAATACAACCGAGAAATGTCGCCGTGTCTGCCTTTGTCTCTCCAGCACGCACACAGTAGTCTAATTAATGATAAAAGCTTCACAAACTCGGCCTTAATGGATTCGTACTGAAAGCCTCTCGGTATTTTTCTCTGTATGTTAAATTAAAATGTGTAAATCTGCCTGGCTGACTGACTTTACAGTATTCCGACTCACTCAAATGTTAATTAGTGAAACTTTTATTTATTTATTTATTTATTTATTTATTCATTCATTCATTTTCTGAACCGCTTATTCCTAATTAAGGACATGGGGAGGTTGACGTCCATTTCAGCCAATCCTGGGCGAGGGCAGAGTACAACCTGGACAGCTCGCCAGGCCATTGCAGGGCTTTATTTATTTATTTGTTTGTTTGTTTGTTTGTTTAATACGGAAGTTTTGTAGATTTTTGAGTCAGAGTTTTTGAGAAACAGGAAATAGGAGATGTCCAGTACAGAAGATTTGGCCCCTTATTTGGCCCTATAGTTTGGGTGAAGGTGTAAGAACACATTTCGGGCTTCAAGCCAAGAGAAATAATGATGTGTAGATGATGTGAACAGTGAATGAACAGACATTTTAAATCAAACAAATCCTTCAGCACATCTTAAACGTCTTGGAAATCAATAACTTTCTAATTTAGTCAAGGTCAATCCCAACACATCAGACATCTGTCCTCTTCCATATCACATGACTGCTGCCAATCAGGGAGGTCAAAGGTCACAACATGCTTCCTCTGAGTCATGTGATGCCATCCGCATGCATTTGTTTTTGGGCATGCACCATCAGGGATGGCGCAACACATTCTGAGGAAAGCATGATACCCCCACCTTTGTATGCATAACCATGCATATGAGAATGATTGAATAACATTGTTGTTGTGCATGCCCCCTCTCTGCAGCCAATTTTGCTTTCTAGGGCTCATGGCATGCTTTTGTGGGTTTCCTCCAGGTACACTGGTTTCTTCCCTTAGCCCAAAAGTTGCCCATAGATGTGAATTTGGGTGTGAATGGTTGTTTGTGTCTGTATTAGTCCAGTGATAGACTGTTGACTTGTTTAGGGCGTAACCCCACCTCTCACTTGACGATTGGCTTCAGCTTGATGGATAATGGATGGATGAAGGAATATTTTTAAAATATCCTATGATGGATTGACAAGGAGCCCAAGGTGCACCCTGTCTTTGGCCAGAGTCCAGGCTCCCTGCAAACCCTAGTAGGATGTATGTATGGATCTCAATTTTAGATAACATTTTTAAAATAAAAATCTCATTGTTCAGTGCAGTTTGAGCAAAAACACAATTATTACACTAATATCACTTTCTGATCATTTCATATCAGATCCTGGGAAGGGTTCAGACTAAATGTCCCAGCCGTCTCCTGTGCCTACAGATATGGACTTCCAACACACACTCCCATGATGCACCTCACCACACCCTGAATAGTCACAGTTGTGTCCCAGTTCCCAATAATTAGACACACTATGACTATATACAGAACATTTTATAATCACACACACATATACACACACACACACACACACACACACACACTCACTCACTCACTCACTCACTCACTCCCATAATGCACCTCACCACACCCTGAATAGTCATAGTTGTATTCCAGTTCCCAATAATTAGACACACTATGATTATATACAAAACACTCTATAATCACACACACACACACAAACACACACACACTCACACACTCACTCACTCCCATAATGCACCTCACCACACCCTGATCAGTCACAGGTGTATCCCATTTCCCACTAATCAGACACACTATGACTACAAACACTATATAATCTCACACACTCTCACTCACTCACACATTCACACTCACTCAAATATTTTCACAACTCGCCTTTTTTAAAAAATTTTTTTTTACGTTTTTCCTGTGATGGCCTGTCGAGCTGTCCAGCGTATATTCTGCCCTCGTTCTGTGTCAGCTGAGATGGGAGCCAGCCTTCCCACGACCCTAAATAAGATTAGGTGGTTCAGAAAATATATGAATAAATGAATGAATGAAAGTTTTTGACCTGAATTTTTCTTTCATTTTTTTGATAATTGTGAGTGAGATGTTTTCCTGACCGAGTAGAAGAATGAAGTGCACAAATGTGGAAGTGAATATTTAACAATAAATTTTTCAATATTGTTTAAATGTAATTTGTTATTCCAAATAAGTAAATAAATAAATTTCTTTTGTGGATCATCATTTGATTTCAAGAACATTTTTTGTCAAAGAATATTGTTTGCTAATTATTTTTTCAGTTTTGAAAAACTAAAATAAAACTAAAGCAGCACTAATAAGTGGATTTCTTTTTAATCTGTTAAATGTTTCTGCAAGTCAAATGTCCAATTTTCCTTTAGTTAAAGGTGGAAGCAAAACCATTATACATTATTATTATTGTTGTTTTTAGATTTTTAGATAAATTGTTTAATATAAATATAATTTACATTCAGGACAAGGAATATGAGCATATTTTCATTGCTCCATGAATTTATAGTCTACTGCTGTTGTAGTAACTCTGTGCTGACACCTTGTGTTCACAGAGACATAAAGTAGGTAATAATAATAATAATAATAATAATAATAATAATAATAATAATAATAATAATAAATGAATAATTAAATTAAATAATAATAATGATATTAACTGTGATAAAAATAACAGACTGGTAAAGATAAGTAATTTTTTTAGTATAATTTATTTTATATTTATTGTTTGAACCTGGAACATCGGGTACTACAAGAACAAAAATTACACACCAATCATTGAAATATCTTCTTTATATTGAATGTAACAGTATAAAACAGAATACACTAAAAAAATATACCTACAAAAATGTTTAGAAAAAAAAATAAATTGTTTTGTAAAAGTTTTGTATAAGTCCTGAAATCTGAACAATCGTGCAATGTTCAAGTGGTAAAAACAAAAACATTACTGGATAGTGTTGCTAGCAATTAGCAGGTGAGTAAACAATCAGAAGCTGAAGAATTCTGTATAAAAGCCAGTTATTATTTGCATTATTACTAGGGTTGCACCAATGCTAGTATTGGGCCTATAGTTTGCTAAAATACTGTTCTTGTATTTGTAAATAAGTTGCTGATACCACACACCGATACCACTCAAATGTACTACATGAAACTGGTCGCTGTCAGCGGATGTGATTTGTGGTCCTACCTGACTTCGGGCTCCTTGGCTACTGACTCTGGCTCTTGGGACATGAAGTTGCACATGGGGCAAGCTGGTGTGAGCATCTTGGTATGATTGGTAGGTACGGCAAATGGCGGGGGAAGGCCACCCTCCAGAACTGGGAGATCCAAGCGTGTAGTTAGGGCCTACTGGGAACATTGAGTCTTCTTTAAGAAGGGCCTTCAACTCCCACCTCTGGCAGAGCTACGACCACATCCCAGTGGAGGCTGAGGACATAGAGTCCGAATGATCCATGTCTGTGTCTCCATTATTAAGGCGGCAGCCTGAAGCTGTGGCCGGAAGAACATCAGTGCCTGTTGTGGGGGCAACTCCCAAACCAGGTGGTATAAACCTGAGGTGAGGGAAGCCATCAAGCAGAAGAAGGAGGCCTATTGGGTCCTTTTGGCCTGTGGGACTCCCGAGGCAGTGGACGAGTACTGACAGGCCAAACATGCTGCAGCCCAGGCTGTCACCAATGCAAAATCTCAGGTGTGAGAGGAGTTTAGTGAGGGCCCAGAAAACGTTGGCCTCAAAAAGGTTGTGGACCACCATCCGATGCCTCAGAAAGGGGGAGCAGTACTCCCCAAACACTGTTTACAGTGGGAGTGGGGAGCTGCTCACCTCAACTGGGCATGTTGTTGGGAGGTGGAAGGAATACTTCGAGGACCTCCTCAATCCCACCAACATGCCCTCTGTTAAGGAGGAAGAGCCTGGGGGTCTGGGAGGAGGTCTGCCCATTACTGGGGGAGATATCGCAAAGGTAGTTAAAACGCTCCTCAGTGGCCAGGCTCCGGGGGTGGATGCGATCCGCCCTGAAAACCTTAAGGCTCTGGATGTTGTAGGATTGTCTTGGTTGACATGTCTCAACAACATTGTGTGGTCATTGGGGACTGTACCTCTGGATCGGCAAAGGGGGTGGTAGTTCCCCTTTTTAAAAAGGGGAACGGAGGGTGTGTTCCAACTATCGTGGAATCACACTCCTCAGCTTACCTGGGAAAGTCTATTCAGGAGTACAGGAGAGGAGGATCCAACCGATGGTTGAACTTCGAATTCAGGAGGAACAATGTGGTTTCATCCCAGCCGCAGCACTCTTGACCAGCTCTACACACTCTACAGGATCCTGGAGGGAGCATCGGAGTTTGCCCAACCTGTCCACATGTTCTTTGTGGACTTGGAGAAGGCCATGGTTAGTGTCCCTCGGGCTATCTTGTGAGGTGTGCTCTGGGAATATGGTATATCGGGCCTGTTGCTACGTGCCATTCAGTCTCTGTATTGCTGGAGCCAGAGCTTGGTCCACATTGGTAACAACATGTTGAATTCATTTACAATGGAAGTTGGACTCTGCCAAGGCTGTCCTTTCTCACTGGTTCTGTTCATAATATTTATGGATAGTTCTGGTTCTGGTTTGGTGGCCATAGGATCTTTGCTTTTTGCAGGTGACGTTGACCTTTTTGGCTTCATCAAGCCGGGACCTCCAGCTCTCGCTGGAGTGAATCGCAGCTGAGTGTGAAGTGGTCGGGACAGAATCAGCACCTTCGATTTTGAGGCCATGGTTCTCAGCCGGAAAAGGGTGGAATGCACCCTTTGGGTCTGGAATGAGGTCCTGCCCCAAGTGGAGGAGTTCAAGTATCTCAGGCTCTTGTTCATGAGTGAGGGAAGGATGGAGCGGGAAATCAACAGACAAATCGGTGCAGCCTCTACTGTAAAGCAGAGCTTGTACCAATGTGTTGAGGTGAAGAGGGAGCTGGGCTGGAAGGCAAAACTCTCAATTTACCAATCTATTTACATTCCTACCCCCACCTATGGTCACAAGCATTGGGTAGTGACCGAAAGAACAAGATTGCGAATGATATATACATATAATGAAACACGTACCACATATAGGTTTTCAAAAAGTTCTGAGGGGAAACGGGGATTTTTTTATGCGCCCTCTCTGGTTATATTTTTTGTCTATTCAAAATATAATTTTGTCTAATCTGATGACACTGCCTTTATGAAGGCTTTTTTGTTGAAACCAGAAAGATCTGTGTATTTTTGGCTTGGAATAGCTCTCTGTTTATAGTAATCTGCAGAGGAGAAAATAAAATCTGCCTCCCAATTATTTATACTTTCATGGAAACCCAATCTAAAATATCGGTACTCAGTATCGACAAGTACTCGTATCGGTTTTTAAAAAGTGGTATCAGTGCATTATTATTTTAATTATTAAAAATATTAGATATATTAAGTATTAAATTATTAAATATTAAAATATTTGTGATGGCTTCAGAATACATTTCCAGGATAGTTGTTTTAAAACTTATTCACACAATAAAAGCTCCGTTTATATTATCGCTTCAGTCTTTTCACTAATCTTTATAATGAACACCTGATCCTCAGTGCCATGCAAGAGCAGATATCATACCTTTTAAATAAAGACATTTACAAACTGCAATACTATTTTGAGCCAAACAGACAGGTGGGGAATGGTCTGTAATTTTATGGCTGAACTAGACTTTATTAGTTTGAGAAGGTTCGAACAGAGATCTGTGGATTGACAGTGAGTCACACATTGCTTTCCAAAAGTCAAAGTTTATGAATGAAAAGTTCTGTGAAGTTCAGGATGTCTGATGACAAAACTGCTTCTTCATGCACACCTGGCAGCGACTGATGACGCTTGGATTGTCTTCCTTCAGTATCTGTGGTGTCGGTTTACTGAGAAACACACACACACGTGCACACACACTTTTTCAGGTACATTGCTGGGAAAACATTTACATACTTACTGTATATGTGACAAAATGTCACTGAGTGTATTATTTGGTTAATATCCACCCTTACTAAAGGAACTGATTCTCATAGAAAACATCTGGAAGAAATACCTGAACATCTGGCTATGATCCAGAGCAGCAAGCCAGTAGCTGTAGGAATTGGAGTAGTAGTTACAAGTCCCATGGTCATGACACTCGATAAAGGGAATCCTCTGGAAATTCTCCAGACAAGAGCCAGGAGAAGACAGGGGCTGTCCCGAGCCTTCGGAACCCGCACCCGTTTGCTTTCAAGAAACAAACACACACACACACACACACACACACACACACACACACACATACATACATACATACATACATATATATATATAAATGAAGGGAAATATTTAATTAATCCTGTTTATTGTTTGCATATTACTTGTTATATTTTACCTCCTGTATTTTATATGCATTTATCTTTAAGTTTGGGTCTTGTGACCTTTCTTCTGTATTTATCTGGGCTTCACTTGTAATCTCACATCTGTGTTGTATCAGACTACAATGGTTCCATTAGCCACATTCCTTAGGTAGACTTATAGCCCGAATTGCAATTAGTTACATTCCATAGGTTGACCCCCCTTGTGACCCTTATTTGACCCTGTTCCCCACACACTCTTTCCTTATATGGTAATACCTCTTTGGTTCTCAGTGGAAAACCACAACCCCCTAGACACTACTTGCTCCTATAAATACTGCAGTTGTTTGACTGTTTTTTCAGAGCTTGAATAAACGAATCCTGTACATATTTCTGTATATTATTGGTTTATTAAAGTTTCTCTCCCAAGCTTTGGACGACACGGAACGAGACGGATCAGAGAGAGAGCGAGTGGATGATAAGTTTTTTTTACAGTTTTGGGGGCTCATCCGGGATCTCATTGATCAGGTAAGCACTGCTGGTTATTATACTTATGAAGTGAAAAGCAGTCTTCCTGGTTGATGAAATCAACGGGCTTTACTGAAGAAACTTATAGGAATCCATCCGGTTAAATGCCAGGTGATGAGGATTTAGGATAACTAGATCCGCCTGGTATCCATACAGTTCGAGTCCGGGTGATGAGGATTTATAAAGAGATAGATCTGCCTGGTATCCATCCGGTTCGAGTCCCGGTGATAAGGATTTATGGTAGATAAATCCGTCGGGCTGTGGGACAGCCTGAATAAGAGGGAAAAGGTCCCTCATAGCACGCGCTTAGGTTTTCTGCTCTGACTCTCTCGTCCTCTCTGGCTCATTCCTGCCGTCACTCAATGTTTGTTAGTTTTGTGCTTAATGTTGTGGTACCTATTGCGGTGAATTATGGGATAAATATAATGGGATTAACAACTCAAAGAAATAATTAAAATCCATTCCTAAGGTGCCCTCTGAGACCAAACCAAAATTGCCAATGCGCATTGTCTGCATGCATGCCTCCACCGCCACCCTATAACAGGGGTGGATCCTCCGGACCCTCCGCACCTTCCGGAAATGAACCAACAAAGGGGCTTTATCCTCTTTTATCTGACATACAAACAGGAGATATATGTATTAAGGGAGCAGCGTCGTGCTCGCCCCCAGGGAGTAAAACAACCGCGCGAATGGTGAAAACTCTGGTCTAAATGCACTCCTCAAAAGGAAAAGATCTGTTTACAACATGCCCCTGGAAAAGTGATTCCGAGGACACTGACGAGGCGGACGGCCCAGATGATGTGGGACCAGATGTGGGCTCGCGACCCGATTCCCCATCCCAAAATAATGCTTTTGTGTGGGCAATGAGTGCCAAAGGGCCTAAAATTGATCTGCCCTCAGTGAGTGTGCTGAAGGACATAATTAAGATGCTCCCGTCTTATAATAATCCACTCAATTTTTGTGGACATATTGAATAAAACCTCATGCCATTGTCAGCTAGTGGGTGCGTATTATAGGTTCATTCTACACGCTTAACTTGGCGATAGTTATGATGAACAAGAAGTACTAAGAAGGGTTCCTGTGTTGGATCCTAAAAATGATAAATGGTCAGTTATTGTTAAAACCGAGGAAGAGGATGGTGCAAAAAAAAAGAAAAGTAGAAAATACAAATTTTTTGGCAAGACGCCAACTATGCTATGGGGGAGCTGAAAGAACAGCTCACGAGGTATCTCTTAGCTTGACAACAATCAAATCTCAACCTTTCTCAGGTAACTAACTGTAAACAGGAAAAAGGTGAGAGCACTTCCAAATTTTATAACCGCTTAAGGGAGACCTGGACCCTGCTGGGTGGAATGATTTTAGACCTAAATGATGCTAATCCTCTTTTTACAACCACTTTTATGAACAATTGCCGTCCTGAGGTCCAAAAGACCCTAAAATATCAACTTGCGGACTGAAGTAACATGACTGTTAAGACACTGGGAGAGAGAATGAGAACCATAAAGGAGATGGAATTTTGGAATGTAAGCAAGGACAAGTAGTCTGTGTCTCTGTTGCTGCCTGCGAACGATATCCGCCAGCCAATAGAGATAGAGGACAAGGTAGAAGAAGGGGAAGGGGTAGGGGTTGAGGTAATCCCACCCCCATCTCCCTGGAGTATGTTACTACTGGGGTAGAGAAGGACACTGGGAAATAGATTGTAGAAAGAAGATAGTGGATGAAAGATCTGCTGGAAACATGTTTTCCCCTCCTCCTTCTCCTCCTCCCAGGCTTTATGGACCCAGTGGGCCCAACCCCTTCCAAAGAATGCAGGTAGACGCTCTTAATGAATAGGGAGGCCCACAGAGTTCTAACCCCGTTATGCTACATTGCACTTTTGAGTCTCCACAGGTCACTGATTTACCCTTTATCGAACTTTGTGTTAACAAAAAGGTTTATCCTTTCTTGGTTTACACGGGCGCCAAGTTGCACCCCTCTGTTGCTAATTACCTGTCCAATTGATTCAAAGATTTTTTTTCATCACAAGTTTGTGTATATGCCTGACTGTCCTTTTAATCTTCTGGGAAGGGATCTTATGAGTTTGTTACATTTGTCCCTCATTTTCTCTTGCTCTAAACTCACTGTTTCCACACCCGATGATGTTCCTTTCCACAATCTTTCTGGGGACTCGCTTAATCATTGTTTTCTCTCTTCTATACAGGCCGAACCGGCACCGCCGTTACCCTCTTCTCTTTGTGACCTCCCCTCTGAATTATGGGCAGAGCACAAGGATGAAGTAGGACTAGTCCACTGCGTTCCTTACGAGGCAAAGCTTAAGCATTTACACCTAGTATTTGTGAAACAATACCCTATCTCTGAAGCAAAAGCACAAGGTGCACACTGCTCATTGGCAGACTGAGAATGCCTATGTTGCTTCTGACGGTTTGTGGTGTTGTGAAAAGGATCGTTTGTGTTTACCCTCACATTGCTTTCCTTTCCTTGTACGCGAATTTCACAGTGTGACTCATCGCGCATGAAGGGGGGTGAAAGAGGATATGTGTAAACTTTTTTGTATTGCTATATGAGTAGCACAATTGATTCTATCCTCTCCAGGTGCCTAATCTGTGCACAAAACAATATGACCAAAACTCCTGCCAAACATGAAAACCTTCCAATACCAACTTCTCCATTTGTAGAATGGCAAATTGACTTCACACACATGCCCATATGTGGTACATTTAAGTACTTATTAGTGATGGTTGATAAATTTTCTAGATGGGTAGAACCGTTTCCATGCAGCAGAGAAAATGCCAAAGTAATCACCATAGTACTAGCTAAAGAATCATTCCTAGATATGGTGTGCCGCACGCTATTGATTCAGACAAAGGTACCCCATTTACATCAAAACTAACTCAGGACTTGTGTAAGTACTTATCCTTGAGTTGGCACTTTCACATTCCATACCATCCTCAGTCTTCTGGTATTGTAGAAAGAACTGACAGAACTTGGAAGACTAACTAAAGCCATGCAAACAACAAGAAATAAGAATTGGGTTGATTTGTTACCAGCTGTTTTAGCTGAGCTCAGAATGACACCCAGAAAGGATGTTCATCTCTCAAAACACGAGATCATTTTTGGTAGACCATTCCAAGTTCCCTGGAAGAAGGGAAAACCCGCAACAGGTACTCCTGACTTAGACGTGCATATCGCTGAGTATTCTGCTGCCCTCACTGACACCCTCTTAAAGAATTACGAGAAAATGACTAAGGTGGCTCCGGCTATCTCCACTAACAACACTCACCCTTTTCAGGTGGGAGACACTGTTTTGGTAAAATAATTAAAACCAAGAAAATTGGGTGATTGAAGTACGAGGGGCCAGCAGAAATAGTCGCGATTACATGAACAGCTGTTTTAACTGATCTTTTTCCACAGTGGATTCATGCCACCAGACTCAAGAAGTACCCCGGGGATGCCCGCGAGATTTAAACTAACGTGATAAATTTGTTGTGTGTATTATCACTCTATTCTTTGTGTTTCAGGCCTTAAGTAAGTGTTCATGAGTTCCCCACAGGCAGTTCTTCAGATCATCATAGGAAAACCACCCTCTTCTGCAAAGTGGTTGGACATCATCCCAGGTGCGAGACCTGCACACGTAAGCTTCAGGACACAGACTGGCAGTGACTACTAGAAGGTTGACGGGACAAGGAACATAGTCAGTGACCAGCATGGCTATCCTCATCTGAATTGGCAACCTTACGCTGGGTTACTCACACAAGCGCATCCACATGACAACACCTTCTGGCAATTTGCTAATTGGACTGCACGACAATATACAAATGAATCATGTTATGTATGCCATTTGTTACATACCTTCAAATATTTCCCTTGGCCTAACAGATTGGAATTGGGTATAAAAAGGGAGGATTGAAGGGAAATATTTAATTAATCCTGTTTATTGTTTGCATATTTCTTGTTATTGTCTACCTCCTGTATTTTATATGCATTAATCTTTAAGTTTGGGTCTTGTGACTTTTTCTCTGTATTTATCTAGGCTTCACTTGTAATCTCACATCTGTGTTGTATCAGACTACAATGGTTCCATTAGCCACATTCCTTAGGTAGATTCATAGCCCGAATTGCACTTAGTTACATTCCATAGGTTGACCCCCTTGTGACCCTTATTTGACCCTGTTCCCTACACACTCTTTCCTTATATGGTAATACCTTTTGCTATTGTTCTCTGTGGAAAACCACAACCCCTAGACACTACTTGCTCCTATAAATACTGCTGTTGTTTGACTGTTTTTTCACAGAGCTTGAATAAACGAATCCTGTACATATTTCTGTATATTATTGGTTTATTAAAGTTTCTCTCCCAAGCGTTGGACGACACAGAACGAGATGGATCAGAGAGAGAGCGAGTGGATGATAAGTTTTTCTTACAATATATATATAGTCTAATACTAACTTTTGAATTAAACATAGAAAACACAGTCACAGTTCCACAGTCAGAAACTATTTCAGATCTTTATCTTATCTCACTTACAATGCATCTTAGTACTAATATATACACC
>JAQMYF010000025.1:788896-802320 GCA_030014195.1 Neosilurus mollespiculum | reverse complement strand
GCGCTTTAAATAAAATGTATTATTATTATTATTATTATTATTATTATTATTATTATTATTATTATTATTATTATTATAAAACGCATACCTAGCATACAACAACCATTCGACCACAGAACTTTTCTACAATTGAACGATCATCGTCGTACAACGAACACATTCACCAAATGAATCAGACAAGAAACACATGCAAGCAGAGAGGAACTGATTGAAATTTTTTGCTTTCTGTCAGCTGTCCGTTAACACAATCCGGTAAGGTGGGACTGCTGCTTCAGTTGAGTTTAGAAAGTGCAGGAAGTGCTGCTATTTCTTTAAGTATACAAACAATAAAAAACCAAGAAGACCCAGAGAGCAAAACATCCATCAAGTTATAAAAATTAAATACACAGCACCCTTTGCTGGACCTGCTGTACTAATACACTTTCAGAATATAGGATTTCCAATTTTAAATTTAAATTCAAAATGGAATAGGGTCCAGCCCCTTTCAAAATAGGTGGGTCCTGACTGTTGTTTGTGCTTATGCACCTAATGACAGTTCAGAGAACCCACCCTTTTTGGAGTCCTTAGGGGGTGTGCTCCCCCTGGAGACTCCCTCCTCATCTTGGGAGACTTCAACACCCATGTGGGCAATGACAGTGTGACCTGGAAGGGTGTGATTGATAGGTACGGCCTCTCCGATCTGAACCCGAATGGTGTTTCGTTGTTGGACTTTTATGCTGATCACTGTTTGTCTATCACGAACACCATGTTTGAACATAAGGGTGTCCATAAGTGTACTTGAGCCTGGGGTTCAGGTGGGGGTCCGCCCATTACTGGGGCTGAGGTCACCGAGGTAGTCAAAAAGCTCCTCAGTGGTCATGCTCCGGGGGTGGATGAGATCCACCCTGAATATCTCAGAGCTGTGGATGTTGTAGGACTGTCTGGGTTGACGCGTCTCTGCAACATCACATGGTCATCTGGGGCCGTACCTCTGGATTGGCAAACCGGGGTGGTAGTTCACCTCTTTAAAAAGGGGAACTGGATAGTGTGTTTTAACTATCATGGAATCACACTCCTCAGCCTACCCAGTAAAGTCTATTTAGCTCTCGCTGGAGTGATTCGCAGCTGAGTGCAAAGCGGCCGGGATGAGAATCAGCACCTCCAAGTCCGAGGCCATGGTTCTCAGCTGGAAAAGAGTGGAATGCACCCTTCGGGTCTGGAATGAGGTCCTGCTCCAAGTGGAGAAGTTTAAGAGTCTCTGCATCTTGTTCACGAGTGAGGGAAGGATGGAATGGAAGATTGACAGGCGGATCGGTGCAGCCTCTGCAGTAAAGCAGGGCTTGTACTGGTCCGTTGTGGTGAAGAGGGAGCTGAGTCGAAAAACAAAGCTCTGAATTTACCAGTCGATTTAAGTTCCTACCCTCACCTACGGTCACGAGCTTTGGGTAGTGACTGAAATAACAAGATTGCGGATACAGGCGGCTGAAATGAGCTTCCTTCACAGGGTGGTGGGGCTCTCCCTTAGAGATAGGCTAAGAAGCTCAGCCATCTGGGAGGAGCTCGGAGTAGAACCACTGCTCCTCCACGTTGAGAGGAGCCAGTTTAGGTGGCACGGGCATCTGATAAGAATGCCTCCTGAACACCTCCCTGGTGTGGTGTTTTAGGCATGTCCAACAGAGAAGAGACCGTGTGGTCGACCTAGAACACGCTGGAGTGACTACGTCTCTAGGCTGGTCTGGGAACGCCTCGGTGTCCCCTCGGAAGAGCTGGAGGAAGTGGCTGGGGAGAGGGACATCTGGACCTTACTGAATAGGCTGCTGCCCCCGTGACCCAATCCCTGAACAAACGGAAGTCAATGATGATGATGATGATGATGATGAATTTAAATTTGAGCCATCCATTTGAGATCCAGATGAAACTTAGTCAGGTAATAATAACTTTTTACTCCCCAAATTGGTGCTTTGAGATAAAAGATGAAGGAATCGATTTAAATCTCAAATCACTATTCACATTTCTAAATAATAAAAGCATCGAGTCTCAAAAGCAATAATCATATAATAACAAATCAGAATTTACTGATGGAAAGATGTCAGAAATGCTTCATCCTGATTTCCACCTTATACCTGTATTTGATACCATCCTTCCATCTTTCCATCCTTCCATCTATTTGCCAAAGTGCTTTATTCTACTATGGTTGTGGGCAGGCTGAAACTTATCTCAGCCAATTTTGGGTGAAAGAGGGGTACAGCCTGAACAGCTCACCAGTCCATCTCACGGCAATACACACATTACCATTCACACTCACAATTTGGAACAGCCACTTTGGCTAATATGCAGGTATTTGGACTGTAGGAGGAAACTAGAGCCCTCGCAGAGCCCAGGACTCGAACCCACAACCTTCATGCTTTGAGATAGATGCACTGAAAGACCTTTTAATAGTTTACATAAAGGCTTATAATAGCTTCCTGCTAACTCAAACAACTGACTTCAGGATAATGAGACTCGGAAAGCGCAACACACAGAAGAGAAATAAATAAAAAGAAAAACTGATCTGATTATAGAAATGAGAAAATGTCAAACATTAATAAAAGTTGAGTAGATTGCCAAAATAATGCTACGTTTGTAATCCTCCTCTTAATAATTAGGACATTAATTATCACTGTAAATGTGATTTAATTCAACAACACGGCTTCCCACCTTCATTATTCAGCAGTGTACAACTAAAGAGTTCCTTTCTCCTGTTTGGAAATGTGGGTAATCTGTCTCTTTAATGACATAAAAGGAAGAAAACGACAGTTACATGTTTTTTTACTTTTTGTAGAATACTTTAAAAACATTTTCCTCTAATTGAAAAAATAATCCCTTTAAAAGAAGCACCACTAATACTGGCTGAATGACTATTAAAACACACACACACACACACACACACACACACACACACACAGACTTGTCCGTCTTGGCTTGTTTTGTGATGTACATTTTCAGGGTTGGATTCAAGATGCTACTGAATACAGCTGCGCTCATATGTTTACACACCCTAACAGATTTGTGAAATATTAGCCTTTCCTTTCCTTTTTTTTTTTTTAAAAATGCAATAAAATGACTCTTTTATTTAGGAATCATGGACAGGTGTCAGATGAAGATCGACAATAAAGAGGGACTTGAACAAAAAATTACCTGGACAGGTAAGTTGAGAGAAAAAAACAAACCCTGACTGTGTTCCAGGGGTTTTGAGGCCTGTTGCAGTACAGGTTGTTGTGCTGTAAACCATATTGTTTATTGTTTTATGGTGTTGGTGCAAAAATGCCTTTTTCTCCTGGCATCTCAACTGTGAAGGTATTTTTTTTTTCTCAAGTAAATAATTTAAATGCTTGTTTGGTAATTATTTAATTTATTTATTTCATTGTCCATTTTGTTTATTTATTTATTTGCTTGTTTACCCACTTATTTATTTATTCATTTATTCATGCATTCATTTATTTGCTAGTTTACCCATTTTTATTTGTTTGTTTTTTAATCATTTAGTTATTTGCATGTTTGATCATTTACCAATTTGCTTATTTATTTATTTGTTTGTTTCTTTGTTTGTTTGTGGCTTAAATCCCCCAAGTTCCCATCCTTTTTATCAGGACACGACTGATTGGCCTTCTTCAAATGTGTAGATGTCTATTTGTTTTCTTTTTCTGATTTGTGAAAGTTCAACAACCTCCTTGCAGGTTCTTTGTCAGTTCTGCTTTCCTCGTGGCTCGGTTTTCTCTCATGAGGCTCAGAAACTCATTAACTGTTTACACACAGACACTAATTACAATCAGATACATCACAGGCATGGAAATTTACCTTTAAAAGCTACCGATTAACAGAGCCAAACATTCAAGGGTGTGTAAACTTTAAATTATGATCATTTGTCTGATTTTAGTTATTGTGTGATGATAAATGGCATCACCTGACCATTACACTTAAATAAAACAACGCTAAGGCTTTGGGCAACAGACCAGAAGGTCACACGGTTAAATCCCAGCACCACCTATGGTTGAGTTTTTGACCTGTGTAAAACTATTCATGTTTGGCCAGTTAGACCCAGCATCACTACAAAATCAGCCAAATTTACAAATGAAAAGTTTGAGTTCAAAAATAGATAAGTCCAATTGTTTTAATTATGAGAAAAACAACTTTTTAAGTAGCTTTATTTTAAAGCTACTGAAAAAAAGCTTTTGAAGGGTACTGGAAAAAGTTATATTTTTGTAAAGCTATTTAAACAGTTTTTCTCATAATTAAAAACATTGTACTTCTCTGTTTTCGAACTCTTCAAATGTAGAGGATGTATTCATTCGTCATCCTACTGGGGTCACAGAGAGGCTGGAGCCTATCACAGCCAACTCTGGGCAAATGCAGGGTACACTCTGAACAGCTCAACAGTCCATTGCCAGGCCAACACACAACCATTCACACTCACACATGAGGCAATCTGCAACAGCCAGTCAGCCTAATGTGCATGCCTTTGGACTGTAGGAGGAAACCAGAGCACCTGGAGGAAACGCATGGAAGCTTCACGCAGAAATGTCCTCGGGACTTGAACCCATGACCTTCGTGCTGTGAGGCAGACATTCTCACTACACCACCGTGCCACAACTAGCCTACGTATTTCATTTTATTTTTCCTTACATTTGAGGGAAAATTCTTGACTGATGCCCTCCACACCCACCTTGTTATTTCTGTCAAACATTTCCGCTGCTTATCAAACCAGAAAACAGATAATTCCAAACCAAAGAGTCATGATATCTTTAAATTCATGAGGAATAAGCACAGTGTCACTTGAGTGGGAATGTATGCTCTGCCCCCAATACCTGCCCCTGTCTCAATCTACGTCATAACTTTCCACTTTGTCTCATCTGGTGATGAACCAACAACATGGCGGACATTCTCCATCTTTCAAGACCTTTACATCGGAACAGAAGCACAACAGCCCGCCAAGTGTGCGTGCCTCCGTGGGGTCGGGGTTTTATCAGCATTCATCAATAAGAAAAAGTAAAAATAGCAGCTCTTGCTGCGTCTGAAACCAGAGACCCTTTACTCATGCGCTCGGTCACCGGGTCCGAGAGGATGTGACAGTGTTCCCGCGCGCCACTTAACGAGGTTTATCCTCAAACATCTTAAACATCAGATGACGAGCGGCTGATGGCTTGGCGACGCGCAAAACCGGAAACGCAAACCCCTGCTGCGGTACACGGGGGTTGGGGGTGGTGGTGCGCGAGCCACTTCCCAGAAATCATTCGCTGTTAATGTCTCACCACTTTATTTCCAGCACGCAGTGAAAGGGTGATCAATTAATTTATAGATTTTAAATCCTGTATTCATGCAAGCAATGAAAAGCCAATCAGGCGCATTAAGCTGGTGGATTTTGCTTTTGCACTGTGCGTAAATCCTGTTATAACCTTCTTAATGGACTTTTGAAAGACGTCAATTATTGCCAGTACGTGCACACACACACACACACACACACACACACACACACACACACACACACGTAGAGTACAGGTAAGCGATCATTTGTCCATGTCAGTTCCCACGCGCGCGAAGGAAACCCCCCTCTCCTTTGACGTCAGCCTGAGAGTTTAAAAAGATGCGTTTCAGGGATGGAGGGAAGACCTGCGGCAACTGACTGACAGGAGAGGAAGTAGCAACTCCATAAAACTACAGCAGTAAGAACTGACGCTTATTTATCCTTTTTTATTCCTCCAGTTACCAAATTTGCACCAAACCCAGGTTTTTGAAGATGCCCTCCACGCGGATCCAGTGCGCCTTGGCTCTCCTGGCCGTCGCTCTCGCTGTCTGCAACGTCTCAGGCGCGCCGTCTGATGCCAAACTGCGCCAGTTTCTCCAAAGGTCGATTTTTTCACCGTCCGGAAAACAGGTAAGAGAGGTAGAGGGCTCGGGAGAAACAAACTGAAACGTTGTGAAAGAATTATGCGCATTCTGTAGTGGAAAGTAAGGAACGCTTTTAGAGCTGTCCAAGGTGCTGAAATCTGAGTCACGCATGAGTCTTGCACAAAGGTGTTCAAACCGTACCAGTGGATTCTTCATGAAAATGTGCACACTCATTTTAACATCCAGTAAAAATCAAGATCACACCTCGATACACTTTCATCCGGGAACTAAAAATGATTCTCTGCGCTGCAATGAAGAAGTTTTTAAAAAATACGATTTAAAAATGAATTTTTTACATATCACTGTATATTTGTATTTAATTTGTTAATTTATTTATCAATTAATAATTAATTAATTTATGTATTGCTTTCTTTGCGGATTTTTTAGCAGGAGCTCACCAGGTATACCCTCGCAGAGCTGCTCGCAGAGCTTGCGCAAGCCGAAAACGAGGTGCTGGACTCGGACGAGGTGTCTCACGGCGCGGAGAGCGAGGGCGCGCGCTTGGAGATGGAGCGAGCCGCTGGTCCCATGCTGGCTCCCCGCGAGCGCAAAGCCGGCTGCAAGAATTTCTTCTGGAAAACGTTCACGTCCTGTTAATAGTTTTACTGGAAGGATATCCTCAAGGCCTATATATACATTAAATTTTATTCTTTTCTCTAATATTTTTTTTGTCCCTTTGCTCTTCACGTTCACACCATCATGGCGACATAAAATGTAAATAAATAAATAAAAAAACATGTTCCATGTATTAAGTGTTATCAATTTACAGTTTTATGAAGGAATGGTTTATGGTTGTATGGACATTCTGTTAAAGATCTGTGCTTTAGATGAAAGAAAAATATTTTTAATTGTTTGAATAAAATCTATGTTTCACAGTCCGATTTTTTTGCCGATTTGTTTTCTATAGACAGAAAAAGAAAGATTTATTTTAACAAGCACAAAAACAAGTACTAAATCCTAGTCTTAGGGTAATATTATCCAAAGTATCAGCCTGTAATGATGAGAATTAATATATGTTTAAGTAAAATAAATAAAAATAAAGTAAAAAGAAAAGTTATATGGTTTGGAGAGTTTGTAACAGAGACCTAGCTGACTTAGTTCAGTTAAAATATAAATCACTGTGCAGGAATATGATGATTTCGGTGTACAGCTCAGTTCCTTACACAGATATAATTATTTTTATCAACACAAAGGTTCCAATAAACTGTAATTACAACTTTTACACACATGTCTGGATAAGAGACCTGTTTTTCAATCAGATATTGTCTGATATTTAAATATGAGGATGAGGAGGAGGAGGTGAAGGAAGAGGAATGAAGAACTTATGATGATAATGCATAAAGTCTGAGCATGTTTGCATATAAGAAAACAGCTGTTTGTTCTTGTGCCTGATCTCTGCTGTAACTCTTGTGTTCTCCTTTGGCTTAGAGATCGTACTAGTTATGTCCCATATAAATGCCAGTCTTGAAAATCAGTATTTAAAAAACACTAAAGATTTCTACCAATGTACTTTGGTGCCTCTGCTTTTAACATGACATATATGCTATTCACAAAATCTGACATATATTTATTAAGTAACATTCTACCTTCTAACCTGGCCATGGCTATGTTCCCTCAAAGGTCACATTAAAAACAGTCAGTGCATGCTTGACTCATGATCTGATGGAGTTCTGGATGGTTATGTGCAAATTGATTCAGATTGTGATCATGTGTCAACTGTCAAAATGTCTGCATATTATATCATCATCAGAACAGAGACAGACTGACAAAGTTGATAAATGATGTAAATGAACGAATGATTGATTATTTCCCCACTGTCTGTAGCATGAAAAGAGATCAGCTGAATGAAGGACGATGATGCATCTTGTGTCGCCGACTCTGCTGTGGATTATTTTGATAAGAAACCTATAACTGGCAGTAGTGTTGTTTTTCAGCAAATACAGTAGACTATAGCGGTAGGGGACTGCATGGTGGTGTAGTGGTTAGTACATCCACCTCACAGCAAGACGTTTTGTCTCCCTGTGCTTGCATGGGTTTCCTCTTGGTTCTCTGGTTTCTTCTCACAGTCCAAAGTCATACACATGAGGCAAACTGGCTGTTCTAAATTGCCCCAAAGCTAAAAGGAATTTTATAAAACCAACAAGCCGAATGCATTAGCATGACCCATGTCAAAGCAAAGACCTCAACTGGCTTTAGAATAACTTTCACCAACAATGTAACACTTTACAAATAATAAGATATCTTAAACAAAATATATTGTGCAAAACTTTAAATACAGAGTTATGTAAAGGTTGTTTTTATATACAGAAAACTTGGTAATGAATGATGCTTGTAAGCAAATAATAAAAAAAACTACCTGTAATCAGCCTGTACATTGACGATCTGAGCAACAGAATGTTTCAAAGACTCCAAAGCAAATAATATTCTGTGATTGCTCGAATTATTCAGAACATGGCAAGTTGTGCCCCTTGAGCTGATACATGAGATGATCTGGAGTGAGACGATGCTTGAATAA
This sequence comes from Neosilurus mollespiculum, assembly GCA_030014195.1. Taxonomy (NCBI): domain Eukaryota; kingdom Metazoa; phylum Chordata; class Actinopteri; order Siluriformes; family Plotosidae; genus Neosilurus; species Neosilurus mollespiculum. The sequence goes on along the minus strand of JAQMYF010000025.1, from coordinate 793,901 downwards.
CAAGCCTCTGAGATGAACAACCGGGGTTGCCAAGTTTACAGTTTTGAGCTCAAAGTGAGATCCATCTGTGAAGATGCAGTCATGTGGGATTATACACCTTGGGTGGTTTGCAGCCTACTTTAAATATTCATGTTCAAATAAAGCTGTTATTCATCCATCTATCCATTAATCCAACCATCCATCCACCCATCCTTCTACCTATGCATCAGTCCATCGATCCACCCATCTATTCCTCTATTCATCCATCCACTCACCTATCACTCCACCAATCTATCATCCCATCCATCAATCCATTCATCCATCTATTCATCCATCCATCCATTCATCCATCCATCCATCCATCCTCCCTCTCATCCATAAATCTATCCATTCAACCATCCATAAATCCATCGATCCACCCACTAAACTCATCCCACATCCAAGATATATCATATATACTGGTATACAACTACCTCGGTGACCTCTGCCCCAGTGATGGGCAGATCCCCATCTGAACCCCCAGGCTCTTCTTCCACAGAGGGCATGTTGGTGGGATTGAGGAGGTCCTCAATGTATTTCTTCCACCTCCCAACACCATCCCCAGTCGAGGTGAGCAGCTCATCACTTCCACTGTAAACAGTGTTTGTGGTGTACTCCTTCCCTCTCCTGAGGTGCTGGATGGTGGCCCAGAACCTTTTGGAGGGTAAACAGTCTTTTTCTAGGCCCTTACCAAACTTCCACATCCGAGATTTTGCATTGATGACAGCCCAGGCTGCAGCATGTTTGGCCCGTCCGCTGCCTCAGGAGTCCCACAGGCTAAAAAGACCTGATAGGCCTCCTTCTTCACCTTGACAGCCCCCCCCCTCCTCACCCCCTCACCTATCTATCACTCCACCAATCTATCATCCCATCCATCAATCCATCCATCCATCCATCTATTCATCCATCCATCCATCCATCCATCCATCCATTCATTCATCCATCCATCTATCCATCCATCCTCCCTCTCATCCATAAATCTATCCATTCAACCATCCATAAATCCATCCATCGATCCACCAACCCAGCCATCAATCTAACCATCCATGCATTATCTGTAGCGCTTTACCTTTAGGGTCAAAGGTAAGTTGGAGCCAATCCCACTTGACTTCAGATGAGAGGTGGGGTACATCCTGTTAAGGGCATCAATCTATCAATCAACTACACTCACTTTCAAACCTATGGTCAATTTAGAGTAGTCGTTGGACCTCATGTGCATGTCTTTGGACTGCTGGAAAAAACAGAGTAATCAGATGAAACCCACACAAGGATAAGGGTAGAACATGTAAACCCTACACAGGAAAGCTGCAGGCGGTGGCACGATTTGAACCCACAACCTACTTGCTGTGAGGCGACGGTGCTAACCATCGCACCACCATACTCTCAAAAGCTGTTATTACAAATAATATAAATTATTTATAAATTATAAAAAATATATGTTGATTTTGGGGAAGTGTAAACCCCCAGCTCTAGGGTCCTTGGTTATTCATTAGCTCAGGAACTTCAGAAGCTATGTGGTGCTTTTGTACAGGTTTTCCACTTGGTATTGTAGGTTTCCTCCAGGCTCCTCCAACTGTCCAAAACACAAAATGTACAACTAGTGGTTCCACTAAATTGCCTCTACAAGAAAAATCCATGGATGCATGATGCTTTGTGATACATTATGGAAAAAGTTCCATATTCCTGGGATCGGTTCTGGAGCTACCATGACCGTGATAAGGATAAAGCAAGAGCTGAAGAAGAAAAACAGCCTTATTCAGTCATTAATTCATTTTCCAAACTGTTTCATCCTACTAGGGTCACACAGAAGATGGAGCCTCTCTCAGCCCACTCTGAGTAAAGGCAGGGTACACCTTGAACAGCTCACTTGCCCATCGCAGGGCTAACACACACAACCATTCACACTCACACCAAGGTGCAATTTGGAATAGTTGATTAGCGTAATGTGCATGTCTTTGGATTGTTGGAGGAAACCAGAGTACCCAGAGGAAACCCATACAAGCACAGGGAGAACATTTGTGATACACTTTTTCCATTGTGAAATATGCAGTGTCATTGTGAGGATGCAAAAATGATGGATGAACAAAGCCATGTTTGAAAAATCCATCATTATTTCTGACATTTACCTTTATTCATAAAAAGGTTTTTAAAAGTACCAAAGGGAGACGGGTCATTTCAGGTTTACCCTTCCTTTTCTCTTCCACTTTGTCTTTTAACACACTCTCACTTTATTTCAACTCACTCTTGTACTTTATTTACCATCAACCCCCACACACACCCACACACACACACACACACACACACACACACACACACACACACACAGAGAGAGAGAACATTTTTAACTGTACTTTTATTTCCACACCTCTGCCCTCTGTAGTTCATTTCCGTTAGTCATGCTTCATGTCTCAGAAACCTGAACCTCTGCTTTTCTTTTTTTTAAATGATTGGACATCACTCTATATAACAGGGTAGCACAGTGCTGGAGTGGTTATCATGTCCACCTCACAGCAAGAAGGTCCTGGCTTTGAGTCCCGATCGTCTCTGTGTGGAGTTTACATGTTCTCCTTGTGCTTGGGTTTTATCCAGGTACTCCGGTTTCCTCAAACAGTCTATTTACCAACCAAAGTATAGTAGGTTCTTGCCATCTTATACAGGGATGATTGAAAGTTTGTGAACCCTTAAGCATTTTATACATTTCTACATAAATTCGAATTAAAACATTATCAGATTTTCACACAAGTCCTAAAAGTAGATAAAGAGAACCCAGTAAAATAAATGAGACAAAATATTTACTTGGTCATTTATTTATTGAGTAAAATGATCCAATATTTCATATCTGTGAGTGGCAAAAGTATGTGAGACTTTGATTTCAGTATCTGGTGTGTCCCCCTTTTGCAGCAATAACTGCAGCTAAATGTTTCTGGTAACTGTTGAACAGTCCTGCACATCTGCTTGGAGAAATTTTAGCCCATTGGTCTGTACAGAACAGCTTCAACTCTGAGACGTTGGTGGGTTTCTTCACATAAACTGCTCGCTTCCGGTCCTTCCACAACATCTCAATTAGATTAAGGGCAGGACTTTGACTTGGCCATTCCAAATCATTACCTGTAATCTTCTTTAACCGTTCTTTGGTAGAATGACTTGTGTGCTTAGAATCATTGTCTTGCTGCATAACTCACTTTCTCATTTATTCATCATTCATTCATCTTCTTCCTCTTGTTCTGGGGTCGGGTCCAGACGTCCCTCTCCCCAGCCATTTCCTCCAGCTCTTCCAGGGGGATGCCAAGGCGTTCCCAGACCAGCCGAGAGACGTAGTCCCTTCTGCGTGTTCTGGGTCGACCGAGGTCTCTTCCCGGTCGGACATGCCCGAAACACCACACCAGGGAGGCGTTCGGGAGGCATTCTAATCAGATGCCCGAGCCACCTCAGCTGGCTCCTCTCATCACAAAGGAGCTGCGGTTCTACTCTGAGCTCCCCACGGACGACAGAACTTCTCACCCTATCTTTAAGGGAGAGCCCTGCCACCCTGCGAAGGAAACTCATTTCAGCCGCTTGTATTCACGATCTTGTTGTTTCGGTCACTACCCAAAGCTCGTGACCATAGGTGAGGGTAGGAATTAAATCAACTGGTAAATTGAGAGCTTTGCCTTCCGGCTCAGCTCCCTCTTCACCACGATGGACCTGTACAAGCTCTGCTTAGCAGCAGAGGCTGAACCGATCCGCCTGTCAATCTCCCGCTCCATCCTTCCCTCACTCGTGAACAAGACCCCGAGATACTTGAACTCCTCCACTTGGGGCAAGACCTTATTCCAGACCCGGAGGGGGCATTCCACCCTTTTCCAGCTGAGAATCATGGCCTTGGACTTGGAGGTGCTGATTCTCATCCCGGTCACTTCACACTCAGCTGTGAATCAGTCCAGCGAGAGCTGAATGTCATCTGCAAAAAGCAGAGACAAAAACCTATGGCCACCAAACCAGAATCCCTCAACATCTTGGCAGCGCCTAGAAATTCTATCCATTGACAATGGGCAGCCTTGATGGAGACCAACCCCCACTGGAAACGAATTCGACATGTTGTTACCAATGCGGACCAAGCTCTGAGTAAGCTCTCAGCAATGAGTCTGGTATACCATATATACTGGTACACAACTACCTCGGTGACCTTTGCCCCAGTGATAGGCAGACCCCCCTCTGAACCCCCAGGCTCTTCCTCTTCCACAGAGGACCTTAATAACTCTACTGAATTACAATTAGCATGAACAGTTTTCAACTGAATATTATTGGGACAGATTGTAGTTTTGAAAATCAGTACCAATATAAAACTAAAATAATGAAAAACGCCCTCGTATGTAACGTTGGATCATTTTCCACAATAAATTAATGACCAAGTAAAATATTTTTGTCTGATTTATTTAACTGGGTTTTCCATATCTACTTTTAGGAGTTGTGTGAAAATCTGATGATGTTTTAGTTCGTATTTATGCAGAAATGTATACAATTCTTAAGGGTTAACAAGCTTTCATGAACCACTGTATTGCTTTCCATGCATGAAGGCTTTCAAAAACCCACAAAACTCAAAAATCCCACAAAACCCACAAAAAATCAAAGCAGTTCTAATCTTTGAGCTGTCTTCTAGCTCTACTCCATCTAAAAAAAGAGAACCACAGTTATCTGATTTATAATATGAAAACCATCTACCTTTGCTCACAGTGGGTAAGTCTATATTAAACAATAATAGAAGGAGAACAAACGCTAACATTTTTATAGTTCTTGAGTTCTGACATAGTTATTACACCTATTATATGTTTATATATACATACATATATATATATATATATATATATATATATATATATGTGTGTGTGTGTGTGTGTGTGTGTGTGTGTGTACACACATACAGCCATGAAAAAAATTAACAGACCACTTTTAATGGATATTCCTTTTATAAGTGGTCTCTTAATTTTTTGCATGGCTGTATGGATAT
>JAQMYF010000025.1:771535-783264 GCA_030014195.1 Neosilurus mollespiculum | reverse complement strand
ATCAACTCAAATAATTAACTAAAATAATTTACTAAAATATTACACAACTCCAAATAATCAACTCAAATAATCAACTCAAATAATTAACTAAAATAATTTACTAGAATATTACACAATTTCAAATAATCAACTCAAATAATCAACTCAAATATTACACAACTCGAAATAATCAACTCAAATAATTAACTAAAATAATTTACTAAAATATTACACAACTCCAAATAATCAACTCAAATAATCAACTCCAATAATCAACTCAAATAATCAACTCAAATACTTAACTAAAATATTACACAACTCCAAACAATCAACTCAAATATTACACAACTCCACATACTTGACTGTTGTTGTTCATTATTACATAATGAAGATGAAGTTGTTGAACATCTGATAGAACTGATCAAGCCAGTACTGTTACTATGGTAAGTGCACAGTGCAGTCACACACCTCCTGTGGTTTGTTGACGTTTCATTAGGGTCACTGATATAAATAGAATTGTGTGAGCGAGTGGATGAACCAGTCTGGCAGGATGCGTTTCCAGTCCTCGTCGGCTGACTCGTTTCAGGTGTATGAGGAAGCCACAGTATCACACAATTTCTACCATGCAGTGTAAAGAAGAAAAAAGAGAGTAACTGTACTTTATTACTGTACTTCTGAACTATAAACTGGAAAGGTTAGGATTAAGTCTTATTGAAGATACATTATATATATATATATATATATATATATATATTTATATATAAATAAAATCCTGAGTCGATTTTCCGTAAGACAGTGCTCAATATGTCGAAGTAGAGCTAAATATATGGTATGAGGATAAAAGAGGACTACAATTACTTTCATCCTGATCTATATATACATATACAGATATAGGCAATGAGAACCCCATAAAATAATTCTGACAAGTATATTGAGGTAAAAGTAGGCTAATAAACAAAAACACTGAAAATACCAATTTTTTGGAAAAATTTAAAAATGTAATTTTTTTTTTGAGCATGAATGAACTTCAGACTGTATGGAATGGTTTAGCGAGTGAAGAAATTAAAAATATGTGAACTTTATGCCTGAAAGGTTAAATGCTGTAATCAAAGTAAAGGGTGTTCACACTAAATATTGACTTTTTTTCTCAAAAAAGAGACTGTTATTTTTGTTATTACTATATATTGTTGTTTGTTTACTTATTCTCATCAATATGATCCAATATTACATGAAATAAATACTTGAATAGAACTTGGTTTCTGATTTATCTTCATGTTGTTAAGTGTAGAATCATCACTGCATCACTGTATTTTTAATTTCTTCACTCGCTACACCATTCCATACAGTCTGAAGTTCATTCATGCTGCAAAAGTAAAAACAAAAATAATACAATGTGGCACCTTTAAATGTTTCTGAAAAATTGTTATTTTCAGTGTTTTTGTTTATTAGCCACACTTTTACCTCAATATTCTTGTTGGAATTATTATTATTATTATTATTATTATTATCATTATTATTATTATTATTATTATTATTATTATTATTATTATTATTTTGTTCTCATTGCCTACAGTAGCATTGTTCAATACATTTTCAGTAATTTTTACTTCTTTTTATTAGGAGTATTTTAGACAAAAGTGGTGGTGTGTAATCTTCACTGCACTCTATTGTATATTTGTAGCTGCTCATGAGGTGCACGACTGCTGTCCGCAGGTTCAGAAGTAACCTTTTTCTTACAGCACCGGAAGGGACATCTCCACTGCCAAACTTTGTTTTTACTCGTCTGTATTCCCAAAACATTCTTCTAATAATCTCATTCAGGAAGAAAGGAAGGGAGGTGTTGAAGAAAACCCTCGCATCAGACTTGTAACCTTGCTCTGACCTTGACATTGTTTGAACTGATTCTAGTTATCACTCTAATCTTTAAAAAGGAAGCCATAAATAGCCAAACATTGAGACCTGTAAGTAACATCTCTGTGTGAACCCCACGAAGGAAACTATGAACGAATTGATTCAACAATCTAATGAGTCCATCTGAGGGTTATGATGACTATATGATAACTCTGACAAACCTTAAAGCACTCGCTCTTACAATATTACTTTAAAGAGAATCTTGGATGAGTGGAGAGATATTCCAAAGATATTCCAAACGAAAAACGGCAAAGTCTGAGGAACTTAACCATTATCAGGGGCAACAAACTAATAACCATTTATTAGTACATAGATTAATCCTATTAGGGTCACAGGAAGGCTGAAGCCTATCTTAGCCAATACCAAGTAAAGGCAGGATTCACCCTGAACAGGTCAACAGTCCATCACAGGGCCAACACACACACACACACACACACACACACACAGTCTCGTTTCCATAACTTGTGGGGACAATACCTAGACTTGCATTAATTTCCTGGAGAAATTTCCCTAACACTAAACATATCCACTACTTGCCTTACTATAACCTTACCCCAACCTTACCCTAATCTTAAAACATCTTCACCTTAAAATCTAATGATTTACGTCATGGGGACTTGTGGTTTGTCCCCATAAGGAAGCCAAGTCCCCATAATATGACTGTGTAAACATATTTATGTCCCCACACTGTGATGAATAGCTAGACCACACACACACACACACACACACACACACACATACAACCATTCACACTCACACCTAAGGGCAATTTGGAACAGCCAGTTAGCCTAATGTGCATGTCATTGAACTGTTGGCCGAAACAAGAGTCCTTAAAGAAAACCCACGCGAACACGGGGAGAACACGCAAACTCCACATAAACGCCCTCACCATGCCCAGGACTCAAACCCAGAACCGTCTTGCTGTGAGGTGGATGCACTAACACTACGCCACTGTGCCAACTGCAATGACTTACACGCAATTTATGAAAAACAATCACAGCAGACGCCATGATTTTTTTCCCCCACAAATTGTTACACCGGAAACATTTTAACGGAAATAATCCTAACATCTGCTACGTAACTGTCAGCGCTCAAACCTTGCCAAGTCCTCATTTTCCCTTCACTTTGCTTGAGGATATTTTCATGCTGCTAGGCTGGTAAACTGTAGAACTTTTGTCCAGAACATGTCACGGGTAAGATGTTATGCAACAGTGACAAATGACCTTCAATTCTTTGAATTGTTGCAGTTCCCATTTCAACCACTAGGTGAAGTAACTGCTCTGTCAAGCTACACTGGACAGACAGAATGATGCCCAGTAAATGGGTAACCACAAAAGAGTGGTTTATATCTGATAAATACAACCACTTTTAAAAATTGCCAGTGATTGGTTGAACAAATAAACAAAGAAAAATGAAACCAGCACTGGTTTTAAACATGAAAATAAATGCTTCGTCAGTGTATACATGAACAATTTGTCCATTTGTGCAAGCAGTACAGGTGTGTGGACTTTATCTCATTGTGGTGCGAGAGACAGAGAGAGAGAGAGAGAGAGAGAGAGAGAGAGAGAGAGAGAGAGCTTCTCCTGATCTTTAGTGGCATTCAGTCATATTTAAAGCCTCCAATTTCCTATTTTGTTTCCAACACTTTAAGTCAGTCTAGTGACGTAACTACATATGCTTCAATAGCTACTCAGAACACACACAGGCACGCACAGACCTTTTTTTACTTCACACGTCATAGCGCTAACATCCGCTTGCCAAGCTTTTAAGTGTAATTAGCAAGCCTTCAGCGGATTAAAATAGGGAGCATACTTCTATTAAATGCCTCAAAAAGAAGCCGTAAGAACTCGGCAGCTTTAATCTCAATCTTTAATTCACATAAATTGGGTGATATTGTGTGCTACGTGCACTCTTTTCTTTAGCTTGAAAAGGTGGGTACATTGCAGAGACTGGCGTTTTCCTGCCTTTCCACAGTTAGTTCCTGCACCACTGCCAATTACAGAGTTACATCATTTTTAACACCCTTCCCCGTTTCTCATTCAAAGCCCAGCATCACATTTACACACAGTACTTCCACAGACGCGTCTTCTTTCATTCCTACCATAGCAATATGTCCAGAATGATGCCACAAGGTTCTTTGCAAAGACTATACAGTTTAGTTGGAATTTGTTTCATGGTCTACAACATTTCAGATCAGTTAATCACTCACTCATTTGCTGAACTTCTCAGTCCTATTAGGATCACGGGGGCCTGGAGACTATCTCAGCAAACACTGGACGGAGGTGGGGTACACCCAGAACAGCTCACCAAACCATCCCAAGAGCAACACACACAAAACCATTCACACTCACATACATACCTATGGGCAATTTGGAAGAGCCATAAGCCTAACATGCATGTCTTTGGACTGCAGGTGTAAACCAGAGCACCCAGGGGAAGCTCATGCAAGCCAACTCCACACAGAAATGCCCAAGCCCAGGACTCGAACCCAGGGTGTTATTTCTGTGAGGTGGGCGTGCTAACCATGATGCCACCCATGTCAATGCAGTTTTATGCATTTTGTCTGAGAAACAATATACCAACAGTGAAGAAAGCAGGTAGCATTGTTTTGAAAGTCCCCATTGGCCTCTTGGTTGCTTATCTGACTACAATAGTTACTGATCAAAGAGTCTTGGAAATAGTGTCTCCCTAAAGCTTTATAGGGATAGGTGGAAGTCACACCTCCAGATCTGATGGTAGATACTCCCAATGCCATATTTTAGTGATAGATGGAGCTTTCCCAGAGATCTGATGGTAGCTTCTCCAGAAGAAGTACACCAGAGAACGGTAGCAGATTCCCCTGAGATCATATGGTAGCGTAGGGGACTCCAACCCTGTTCCCGAAGAGCTAACTTCCTGCAGGTTTTTATCTCCAACCAAACTCTAACACACCCCTTTCAACTGATCAAGAACTTAAGGCAATGATGAGATGGTCAGGTGTGCATGATAAGAGATGGAGCCAATAGAAACAGGGTTGAAGACCCCCGTGGTCGATTCTTCAAAGGTAGTATGCCAGAGAAAGGTGAAAGTTTGACATCTGATGGTACATTCTTTCACCATGGTATACCAGAAAACAGTGGAAGATTTCCTTGAGATCTTTTGGTAGAATCTCACAGTTTAGTATGCCAGAGGGAGGTGGAAGATTCCACCAAGGATTTTGTGTTAGATAGAAAAAAGGTGGAGGATCTCATGAGATCTGACCGTTAATTTTCCTGAAATTAACCCTTTTTATACTCATAAATATACTTTACGGTTTCAGTGACCAGACAATCAAATGAAGCCCAGTCCAAATCTGTTTGGTTTCTAACAGGATGGAAGAAGAACCAGACTTGGTCACCAATTACCCCTACTGAGTGAAACTACCAAAGGATTTGAATCAGGCACTAAACAATGAGCTGGAGTGAGTCCTCCTTGAGGTATTCGGCACTCTAAACAGAACTCCGAGGGCGTGAGAGAAGCAGTAAAGAGGAGCAATAAACAAAAGTGCAGGGCAATTGAAGGCATCTCACTGAGTGGTAGACCATAGATCATCACTCTGATTCACGTCTGAGTGCTTCGTCTGTGACCCAGCCAAATATATTGACATCTTTCATAAATGATGTTCCTGAAGAACCATTGTGTGTTAGTGTGTTAAAATAATAAACATCCCATAGACATACTAATTTCACATAAAAATGGATGATTCGATTTACTTAATTTGGTCCAATAAAACTGAGTATCCATTCTGGTTTAACCAGGAGGAGGAAGAACATATAATTCAGTTAGAAGGAGTGCATGAAGCTCTATGGGTGGGATTTCCCAGGGTGGTAGTGCCCCTCTCTGTGACATCATCAAAGAGTGCGTAGGTCATGTGGCCGTTGAACAGTTTGGCAATCCATTACAGGGCAATATTCACATTCACTCTCACACCTAGGGGCAATTTGGCGCAGCCAATTAGCCTAATGTGCATGTCTTTGGACTATTGGAGGAAACCTGAGTACCTGGAGGAAACCCAGGCAAGCACAGGAAGAACATGCAATCTCCACACAAAAATGCCTTCGCCGAACCAGGGACTCAAACCCAGGACCTTCTTGCAGTGAAGCAGACATGCTAACCACCTCACCACCGTGCCACCCTAGTACTTCCTAATGTATTATGATATAAACTCCATAAAGAGCTACATCACATCCACAAGGTCAAAACTGTCAGATATACCCTCATCATGATTATTCTTTTTATAATTCCAAATGGGTTTTATAGCAGAGTTAACAGATCTGTAACAGCAACAGCAGTAGAAATGTGTCAGGATTTGGCACCGGAGTCCCACCAGGCAGCATAAGGGGGGGATCTTTCTCTCTTCATTAAGTTTCTCTGTAATTTATATGCCTGATACGCTCAAATCAGTTCAAACGCCATGGAAGGGAACACATCTATTAGCTGTATTTACATATGATTTACATAGCTCTTTGTCGTAGTAGATTGGAAAGGCATTAGATGAGCCAGGAGGCGAGCGGTGATTGCTGAAAGCCTCATTTCGGCACAGTGCATGTTTAACGGCCAGCAACCGGCCTGATTCTCTGTGTGTTTAACTGATCTAGAGAAAGATTAAGAAGTAATGGAGTTTCTATTTGTCCTGATATTTCTCATCCAAAAATGATTATTACAGAGCGTTAACGACCCACCATCAGCACACACACACACACACACACACACACACACACACACACACACTGCATGGTTTCAAAATGAAAATGAAAAGTCATCCATAAGTCTGCCTGAAATTACTTTTTCATTATAAAGATTATTTTTTTAAAAATTTCACTGTGTTTAGTAAATAAAAAATTTCCAGTATGTACTTTAAACACTATACACATGTACATTTACACATAAACCATCCACACCTTATGTGTCATGCACCGAATCATTCCCAAAAACAGGGCTAAAATAAAACTAAAGGTGTGTTTTAAACCCGGTTCCGACTGCACCCGTAGACTCTTGCGGAACGTCAACGCCTCGACAGCAAAAGCAGCATTTTCACTTTGTTTTCCATTAAACTCAGAAACACTCAGCAGTCGTCGCATGGTGGAAAAGTCTAGAAACGGAGCGTTGACATATCAAGCACGTCTACTGCGTAAGAAAGGGGTGTGACCATGTAGGACCTTAAAAAAACTATAGAATGGAAAATGATCTGGAGGAAAATAAAGAGTGATGTCATTTAAATCCAGGATTTTAAAGTTAGAGCCATACAGTGATCAGATGTTTGGATAATCATATTAAAGTCCTCATTAAGGAAATAAAGGTTCAGTTTAGGAAATTCATTTGAATTCAAAGAAGCTGCCGTGATTTGCTATTTTATTATTTTATTTTATTATTATTTCTTTCATCCAAAATCAGCAGAGAATGTTAAAAATCAAATTTAAGTACTGAGTATTGTTTCTGGTGGCACGGTGGCAAGAAGGTCCTGGATTCAAGTCCCAGGCTCAGCAAGGATATTTGTGTGGGGTCTGCATGTTCTCCCCATGTTTGCGTGTGTTTCCGCCGGGTAATCCGGTTTCCTCCCACAGTACAAAGACATGCACATTAGCACATGCACCAAACTGCCCCAGCTTCACTCCCGCCTCCCCATGACCTTCATAGGATTAAGCAGCTGAGCATATGAGTGAGTAAGTAAGTGAGTGAGTGAGTGAGTGAGTGAGTGAGTGAGTGAGTGAGTGAGTGAGTGAGTGTTGTATATCAAAAAATCTTAATCCTAACAAAAGAACCCATAAATCACTCTGGTTCTGAACTTAATGTGACTATATTTTAAGAATTCTTATAGTTTACTCACCCTGAGTGTAGACGAAAAAATCAAAGAAAAATGTGTGAAGGGAAAAATGCAAAGAAAGAGGAAATGTAAAGGAAGAAGGAGTGTAAAGGGAGAAGGAGTGTAAATGGAGAAGAAGTGTAAAGGAAGAAGGAGTGTAAATGGAGAAGGAGTGTAAAGGAAGAAGGAGTGTAAATGGAGAAGGAGTGTAAATGGAGAAGAAGTGTAAAGGAAGAAGGAGTATAAAGGGAGAAGGAGTGTAAAGCATGAAGGAGTGTAAATGGAGAAGGAGTGTAAAGTAAGAATGATTGTAAAGGAAGAAAGATTGTAAAGGGAGAAGGAGTGTAAAGGAAGAAAGATTGTAAAGGGAGAAGGAGTGTAAAGGGAGAAGGAGTGTAAAGGAAGAAGGAGTGTAAAGGGAGAAGGAGTGTAAAGGGAGAAGGAGTGTAAAGGAAGAAGGAGTGTAAAGGGAGAAGGAGTGTAAAGGAGGAAGGAGTGTAAAGGGAGAAGGAGTGTAAAGGGAGAAGGAGTGTAAAGGAAGAAGGAGTGTAAAGGGAGAAGGAGTATAAAGGGAGAAGGAGTGTAAAGGGAGAAGGAGTGTAAAGGGAGAAGGAGTGTAAAGGAGGAAGGAGTGTAAAGGGAGAAGGAGTGTAAAGGAAGAAGGAGTGTAAATGGAGAAGGAGTGTAAAGGGCGAAGGAGTGTAAAGGGAGAAGGAGTGTAAAGGAAGAAGGAGTGTAAAGGAAGAAAGATTGTAAAGGGAGAAGGAGTGTAAAGGGAGAAGGAGTGTAAAGGGAAAAGTGTGAACGAAGTTGGTAAGCATGGTGTTTTCCATTCGAGGAAGAGTAAGGGATAAAAGATGAGTGAAGGAGAAAGCGAAGGGTGAGGAAGGAAGAAAAGATGGATGGATCTGTATTGTTGAGCTGTCGATGTGAAGGAGGCTATTATTTTTACAAAAGGAGGTCAAGTCCTTTAATTCAGCTTGTCCCAGGACAATAAGGCCACAGCACGGAGAGAGCAGATAGCAGAATCTTTCAGCCCGAGTGATTTTTTACTGACACACACACACACACACACACACACGCACACACACACACATTGTATTTGACTTGAGCCTACATAATGCCAGTCAGTTTGTTTTTGGCTGTAGTCTCTCAGTAATCCGCCTACACTAAGCGTACATTGTCTTTCTGTGGTGGTAAAATCATTATTGTCAGTAACATCGAAAAAACGGCTATTAAAAATATTCATGGTGTTTACTTTTCAGACAAGGAATGACTGGCAGGTAGTTGCTGGATTACTAAACTTACTGTGTTGAAGATTTTATTTATTATATCGCACATCTACCCTGAGAAACCCAAACTATTCATTATATTGTAGATTACAAAAATATTTACAAACTTGAGGGGCATTCAGTGCCAGGTGCCTCTGCTAGGCACAGATGGATTTTTATAACTTGGCATTGTTGTTATAAAATATCTTCAAGTAGTGGCTGTCAGACAAACTTTTTCATTCATTTTCTGAGCCGCTTAACCCTAATATGGGTGGCCGGGAGGCTGGCACCCATCTCAGTCGACTCTTGGTGCGGGAGGGGTACCCCCTGGACAGCTCATCAGGCCATCACAGGGCACAAATATTTTGCCCTATGATATTTAATGATTGGAATTTTTGGGGATATTGGGGGGGTTCCCCCATGCACAGATCACCTCTGAAATTGAATAGGTTCTTTTTGTGCCCATACCCTACCCCTCCACCAAGTTTGGTGAAATTCAAATCAGAAGTTTTTTTGTGTAATCCCTCTAACTGAAAAAAACCCTTTAACTGCTTGTTAAAGCCTTTAATAACTTCCTGGATCCAGATCCTAATTTGGATCTGCTCCAAAATGATACAAGCACTTGCCAGACCTATTCCCCATCCCTCCAGTATCGGACAATTGGTAGTTTTTGTGTAATCCTGCTAACAAGCAAACAAAAAGACTTAAGCTGAATCTGGCCGACTAGCTCAGCTGGTTAGAGTTGGATGCTAATGTGTTACCCTGCAATGGATTGGCGAGCTGTTCTGGGTCCAAAAGTCATCAGAGGTTCCAGCCTCTGGCTTGGTAAGGAATGAATGAATGAATGATGTTAGCCATCATTAATTAGCTACTAAAGTAATTAATAATTCAACGTGTGTACCATGTTGTAAGGTCAAGCCCAATTAATATGTTGAAGTGCAAAACACTGAGCATCAGTTAACCTTCAATATCCACAGTAAGGATTAATGGGTGCTAAGATGCAGGTTATCATCTGTTTCTTGGTGTGTTGATGTTTTTAACTTTTGTAATATAACATACCGTAATCAATCTTCAAAAAAAAAAAACATTTCAATTAATTCGATTTGGCTGAAACTAGAACGAGATGAAGAAGAAGAAAAAGACAAACTCTTCCTTTTATTGGTTATGTTATTATTAATTTATTTAGCTGATGTATTTCCTAATTTAATACCAAGATGAAGCATGTGAGCTTTTAAACTCATTAATTAAAGGCACCGGATATTAAAACATAATATTTACTGCATATTATAACAAACCATAATGCAATTATTCATCAGTTTAATATAACAGATTATTAATCCAGCAATACAGGCAGTTATGAATAAATACTAAAGCATCATGAATAATCTTATTCGCCCTTCCATACATTCGCTTAAACCTATTAGGGTCCTCAGCCTGGGCAAAGGCTGGGTACACCCAGAATAGCTTGCCAGCCCATCACAGGGCCAACACACACACACACACACACACACACACACCCACATGCACACTATTCACATTCATATCTGGAGGCAACAGCCAATTAGCCTAATGTGCATGTCTTTGGGCTGTAAAAGGAAACCAGAGCACCCAAAAAATAAATAAACAAACAAACAAACAAACAAACAAACAAATAAATAAATAAAAGAGCCACAAGCATGCAAGACCATCCAAATTTTCCACAGACTCAACAAGCCTGGGACCTTCTCGCAGTGAGGCAGACATGCTAACCACTATGCCAGTGTGCTTCCCAAAATCTTCTTTGTTTTCTTTAAATGAAGTGTGTATTCCATGGTAGTAATGCTAAAGTAAAAAAACAACTTCAATATATATTTTTAAAAAAGGAACAAAATGAACAAGCAGAATAGAACAAGTATTTGTAAAACCAAAGACCTTTAACTCCACAACCTGTTTTACTGTTTATCTGTGTAACCAGGTTTCATCAAAGTGAGGACCCCAGTATCAGGACCACATTAAAATGGGAATGCAGGTGCATGTGAGAGAGTTGTGTTCTTGTGTGTTTCTACAGCTCAGCCTTCATTAAGAATATAGTTCAGCCTTTATTAAAGAATATTAACCAGAAACCTGCAGTATGGTTGAATTTGTTGTTTACAGTCCAACATCGCCTACTAGTGGTCAGCAAACGATGGGACGTCAATGCTTGTGGTTTGTTTTTAGATTTTTTTGTCCGTATTATTCAGAAACTGCTTTCATTCATTCATTCATTTTCCGAGATGCTTAATTCTACTAGGGTTGCTGGGAGGCTGGAAGCCATCTCAGTTGACTCTGAGTAAAGGCGGGGTACACCCTGAACAGCTCGCCAGACTGTTGCAGAGCCAACACAACCTCGGGCCCTGCTTTCTCCATGTGAGGCGGTTGAGCTAACCACTCTGCCACTGTGCCACAGTCTTTAAAGTGTTATCTAATTTATAACTTCATATCTGCTCTATTCATTTCCATTTATGTTTTTAGTTCCAGAAGAAAGCTTTGGGATGATGTGATTCAAACTGTTTTAGTCACACTCTGTTTCTCTTTTTTAATTATTCCCACCATGCACACCACACACCACCCACAGCACACAAAACGGTTCTGCCCACAAGCCAATTAACATTTTGTCCAGTCCCCCAGAAGGACACAGCAGCAGGCCATGATGGATCACCAGAAGGAAAGGGCTTTTGAAGGTCTGAACTGCTCCTCATGAAATGTCAGTCATTAATCCTTACCTGGGG
>JAQMYF010000025.1:764035-766535 GCA_030014195.1 Neosilurus mollespiculum | reverse complement strand
GTGTGTGTGTGTGTGTGTGTGTGTGTGTGGGTGGGTGTAGGTGTCCTCAGAGAGCTCAGGGCTTGCAGTGTTTTGTGGAAGAGAGAACACGGACACAGAACGGGTTCCTGCTGATGATGTTATCTTATCACCAGGGAACATTCTCAGTGTGACATTTCGCTCAGATTTTTCCAACGAGGAGCATTACTCTGGGTTTGAAGCGCACTACAGCGCAGTGGGTAAAAATCACACACACGCACACACACACACACACACACACACACACACACACATTCCTGTTTTTGTAGGAACATTCACTGACATAATTCATTCCCAGCCCCTTACTCTAACCTTAACCATCACAACTGAATACCGAATCACAACCTTTACCTAAACGAAACCTAACTTTAACCTGAACCCTGAATCCAAGTCTTCACCCTTAAACAGCCCTTTGCAAAAGTGAGGACCAGTAAGTACCCATTTTGCAAAAATATTGTCACTTTGTTGGTTTAAAATGTATTCCAGTCCTCAATATGTCGCAAGTACACACACACACACACACACACACACACACCAGATACAAGTAAATATATTTATAAATCTTTCACCCTGGAAAGGTCAATCCGTGTCCTACATTCACTCCCGAGTTGGTGGAAATGTGTAAGAAGACGCTGTAATGTAAACCTCAATCGATCAGCTTCCAGTTGTACAATTGTTTTCACTCAAATGTTTCATGTTAACGACACAAAAGAAACCTTATTTAAATCTTGTATCCACAAATTCCCACAGATAAACTTAAAATTAAAACAAAAGAAACGTTGCCCCTTAAAAAGTCGACGCCGGTATCCGACGCTCTGCGGTGACGCCTCTGAGCTGCATTACTCGAAGATTTACTGCGTGTCGTTCCTATGATGGGCTGTTTCTCTGTTTCGAAAAGCAGAGCTTTGTTGGCGTCACTAAATGTAAATCAGCTTTAGCATGAAAAGTGCAGATGCTCAGTTAGATCTGATATTTCTCAATAGCATTTATCAACTTACAAATAAAACATTTACCTGCGACGGCGATCACACGCCTTTGATAAGCTTGCTTAAGGGTTGTTCAGGTTTTTCTGTTTCTCTACAGATATTGATGAGTGCAGAGATAAAAACGATGAAGTCGGAGCCTGCGATCACTTTTGTCATAACTACATTGGTGGCTACTACTGCTCCTGTCGCTACGGACACCAGCTACATTCTGACAATCGAACATGCAAAGGTATAACTTTGCTTTTTTATTTACATCAGTTTATCCCAGTGCCTCATCAATACCTCAAAACCATAGTAAACAGTTTTGGAGTGTTTTGTTACATTTACGAGACAATCAGCCAATCACACGGCAGGTCACGTTAAAGGTCAAGGGTGAAATAAGTATTGTGTAGTTGTTGAATTATATCTTTGGTCAGAATTTGCTGGTTTCTGATCTAAAGACCACAGTCTCTATACGGAACTCCCTCAACTGTTTCTGGTGGTGCAAATATAGCCTCGGGGCACCTGGCACCATTTTGGCATAGTGCTATCTTAAATTAATGCAGAAACGTGGAAGGGGTTAAACAGGTTTTAGTATCCAGGCACACCAAGAAGTAGTGCTTCGTACTAACACGTTCTTTCGGCTTCCTGGGTACAAAATGTAGAGTTTTGGCATTAAAGAAAATATTTCAAGGTGGAAAAGGAATCACAGTGTTTGAGGTACTTAATATTAAGCTAGGGCGGCACGGTGGTGTAGTGGTTAGCACGTCCACCTCACAGTGAGAAGGTTCTGAGTTCGAGTCCGGGCCCAGCGAGGGTGTGTCTGTGTAGAGTTTGCATGTTCTCCCCGTGCTTGTGTGGGTTTCCTCGGGGTAGTCTGGTTTCCTCTCACAGTCCAAAGACATGCACATTAGGCTAATTAGCTTGTTCATACTGCCCCTTAGTGTGAGTGTGAGTGTGAATGGTTGTGCGGGTTGGTGGGCCTTCAGTCAGAGTAGGCTCCAGGCTTCCCGTGACCCCAGTAGCATTAAACGTTTTGGCAAATGAAAGAATTAATGAATAAAAATAAGAGTGATAAGATTTAGATAAGGAGCAGAACAGCACATTAGGTTTTGGTTCTTTCAGCCAAGATGAGCGATTCAAGGGGTTCAGGTAACCATGTATTTTCTATTTTTTTCCTGTGAGAGTGTTCCATTGAGTGTTAACTCATTCAAAACAGTTTCAAATGTTTTTAACCCTTTGTTTTTTGGCGAAACAGTGAAATGTTTGTATGGGCAGTGGGAGAACTAATCCTTTCTGTGTTAAACACAAATACTTTGAGTGATGTTTATGAGCTCAGTCTGACCCCGCTAACATTTCAGATTAACAATGCATGAGATCCTGCTGTGTTATTTTTTCCTTTTCTATTGTTTGAGTGATTTAGAGGAAGAGTTTGAGGATATGCACTGCATGTATATTAAGTTTTTTTTTTTATTATTTCAGTTATTTTAAATGTATACCTAAAGGAATGATGCAAT
>JAQMYF010000025.1:729066-760305 GCA_030014195.1 Neosilurus mollespiculum | reverse complement strand
GAGAGAGAGAGAGAGAGAGAGAGAGAGAGAGAGAGAGAGAGAGAGAGGTTGTTTGCTATGCTCATTACCGTACAATTGTAAAAGAAGAGGTATATATAGACTGTAGACTATAACACTTTAACCAACTCCAAGTTACCTGAATTGTTCAAACTGGTAGACCACTACAATATAATAAATAACTTAAATATTTTTTTATTGGCAAATATGGCTGACCTGCTCATCCAAGACTGAAGCAGGGCTATTGGTAAACTCAAAGTAAGGAAGTATCTGTTAGGTAAAATTGGGCACTCACTACTTCATTCATTCATTCATTCAGTCAGACAGTCAGTCAGTCATTCATTCATTCATTCATTCAGTCAGTCAGTCAGTCAGTCAGTCAGTCAGTCAGTCATTCATTCAGTCATTCATTCATTCATTCAGTCAGTCAGTCATTCATTTATTCATTCATTCAGTCAGTCAGTCAGTCAGTCAGTCAGTCAGTCAGTCATTCATTCCGTTAGTCAGTCAGTCAGTCAGTCATTCATTTATTCAGTCATTCAGTCAGTCAGTCAGTCATTTAGTCATTCATTCATTCATTCATTCATTCATTCAGTCATTCATTCATTCATTCATTCATTCATTTATTCAGTCAGTCATTCATTCAGTCATTCATTCATTCATTCATTCATTCAGTCAGTCATTCATTTAATTATTCAGTCAGTCAGTCAGTCAGTCATTCATTCCGTTAGTCAGTCAGTCAGTCATTTATTCAGTCAGTCAGTCAGTCATTCATTTATTCAGTCAGTCATTCAGTCAGTCAGTCAGTCATTTAGTCATTCATTCATTCATTCAGTCAGTCAGTCATTCATTCAGTCAGTCAGTCATTCATTTATTTATTCAGTCAGTCAGTCATTCATTCAGTCATTCATTCAGTCAGTCAGTCAGTCAGTCAGTCATTTATTCAGTCAGTCAGTCAGTCAGTCAGTCATTTATTCAGTCAGTCAGTCAGTCAGTCAATTATTCAGTCATTCAGTCAGTCATTCATTTATTCATTCAGTCAGTCAGTCATTCAGTCAGTCAGTCAGTCAGTCAGTCATTTAGTCACTCATTCATTCATTCATTTGCTGAACCGCTTACTCCTTTCTAGGGTCACAGGGCCTCGTGAGCTTATTTTAGCCAACACTGGGTGAAGGTAGGGTACACCCAGAACAGCTCATCCATAAATTGCAGGACAACACAGACACAACCACTCACACCTATGGGCAATTTAAAACAGCCACTTAGCCTAATGTGTATGTCTATGGACTAAGGGAGAAACCTGAAATACCAGGAGGAAACCCACGTCAGCACAGGGAGAACATACAAACTCCATACAGAAACACCCTCGCTGAGCCCAGGACCTTCTTATTGTGAGGTGGATGTGCTAACCACTTCGTTACCATGCAATCCATGATTGTTTTTCCTGAAAATCCCATCAGTTTCTAAAATCAGTCACCAACAACCATCTACCCAACTCATGATATAATCTTATGTGTTGTGGATGTGGGTGTGTCCTCAGTGGAGTGCAGTGACAGTGTGTACACCGAGGCGTCTGGACTGATCACCAGTGCAGATTTTCCCAAGTCGTACCCTAAAAGCTCGGACTGTCTGTACCGAATCAACCTGGAGAAGGGTTTCTCAGTCGTTCTGAATTTCGAGGATACCTTTGACATTGAAGATCATCCCGACATCACCTGCCCCTATGACCACATCAAGGTGAGCTTAAGCTACAAGGTATTCCCAGGCTAACACATCTGAGCCTTATGGCTTTTCCAAAATATTTACCAATGGAAAGCTGTAAGAGTCGGATCTCAGTTGCTTAAGTTCTAGCGGAGAATTGTTGGCACCAGAACTGATGGCGCCATTTTCTTGCCGACGTCAGTGCCTTAAGACTTGATTTATTCTCAAGAAAAAAAAATAAAGAAATAAACATTTCCTTTCATCAAGCTTTCCTGTATTAACAATAACACTGTTTTAAAAATGCATATATTGTTTGCCTTATACTATTGTGAGGATCTCTGTGAATTAGCCGTTACTATGGAAACAATAAATATAATTAATATCATGCTATAGATATGATTTGATTTATAGCTGGAACCATTTTCAAAGCTGTTCTTATTGCATGTTAATCACCACAATCTGACCAATCAGATTCAAGAATTCAACCCCGTTCTAAATATATTTCACTCTCGATGCTAGTTGAATTAAAAGAAAGTATGAAGTGCTGTTATGTAGCATGTTGTAGTATTTATAATTTAATCCGCAAACCTTTATTTCAGTTCATTATCAGGAAAAATACATAATAGATGAGTTCCTATCATTTTATTGAGCAGTGAAACATCTGGAATGACCTCTTTAATGCATTCTCAGTGGCATTTCTACTTGAAGGGACCTTGGAATGCCTGAAAAATCTAGAACATGCACATTCCAGAACATTGCGTAACATTTTGCATGTGAATGATATAAAATACAATCACCGCCTTACTGTTTTACACCAGTGGATCAAATATGAGAATATTGGTCACAAACAGAAGCTGTTTCTTAATCACAACTCTTAAGGAAATGGACATGATCGAGTCTGAATATGTATTGTGTATGAACAAGGCCATCAATCTGATTGAAATTAATTGCATGGACAAAAAAAATTAAACAAGTGTAAAATGAATGATGGCAAAATTCTGAGACATGCCTAATCATTCCCTAGGATCCATCTGTTTAAAACTCGGGATTATGGGTTCGTTACTAACTCATAGTGATATTTTTTCAAATATGACCTGGATTATTTTACTTTGTGCTCATCTTTAGGTGGCCTGTGTAAAGTTTAATCAAATCATCAAGTGGTTTAGACGAAGTTGCACTCAAAGTTTCCATAGACAGACAGGGTGATTTCCATATACCCCCTAAACATTCGTTCATTCATTTTCTGAAGCACTTATTCCTAATTAGAGTCGCGGGGAGGCTGGCGCCCATCTCAGCCGACTCCGGGAGTGGGCAGAGTACATGCTGGATAGCTCGCCATGCCATCGCAGGTAAGAACTATGCTGCTGGCATGTTCCAAATCCATGGCCTACTCTTTATGAACGACAGCAATGGTTCTTTTACATTCCTCTCACCACAGACAGTGAGAGACATGGCTGGCCTTTGATAATCCAGTTAGCTGCACTGGGGGCAGCAGTGACAACCCGGTGATAGTGGGGCTTGAACCCCCCGACCTTCGGATCAGTAATCCACCCTACCACCGGGCCACCACTGCTCCAACCCCTAAACATTGTTTGCATATTGAGGGTAGAGATAAAAAAACAAACAGTAAAATAAGAAAAGCAAATTAAAACAGCATTTTAATGGTTAATGTTCAGATTTTTTTAAAGCATGACGGTGGTCAACATGCTCCATTACACCACTGTTTAAGACTCCTTCAAAGTTTTAGTATACACTCCACCTGAACACAGAAAGAAAAGCAACTAAAATAAGTAAAAGATCTTTATGATGTTTTTTTTTTTTTTTTTTTTACATTTTTAAATGATCAAAATTACCTTGAAAAAACAGGAAGGCCATATTGTGTTGCTTTCTTTGTGTTTTTGGGACAGCACTGTTGAATTTCTAGGATTTCAGAATCCGTGACCTTCACAATCTGTGAGGTTTTGTCCACCATTTTTTTCAGGCGGGATGGATAATTAAAAATGATGCAACAATTCAGCAACATCCACCATAATTAATTTAGTATGCACTACGCAGAAGCATGAGCTAAAAGCACACTCAAATGAGATTTTTATGGTGTATTTCTTAAATCATAACAGCTCTGAGCGCATGTGTGAGCAGGTGTAGCACTTGTGAAGCATCCCTTTAACTCTTTAAGACTATTAGCATATACAGTGTGAAAACAAAGTAACCAGAGGAAAATGAGATTTGTATAGTTTACATCTGCATATTTTAACCATGACAGAGGCGGGTCAGGTGAGCTCTATGCTTAAGCCGAGCTATTTATCCTACTTATTCAGAGTTTAGTACATACTACACTGAAGTCAACAGTACTCTGTATAGGTGTTGTAGTATATACTACATAGAAACACAATAAAAACTAAAGTTGGATATTTCTGGTTTATTTTTCCATTGTAAAGTGTGAGCATGATGATCCCGTCTGCTCCAAAGTGACTGTAACAAACTGAGAGTGTCCATCATTTTCATTCAAGCATTATCCACTCGGAATAATGACTTAATACTGAGTGAACCATTTAGATCGCACCACTTCTGTGTGGTATACTCTAATAATCATTATGAACGCATGTTGCTACTGATGACATTGGACATTACTCATTGGTCGATATGGTACTGATGATGATGCCATTGTGTTTTTGACAGATTCAGGCAGGAGGGAGAACATTCGGCCCGTTCTGTGGAGATAAATCACCTGGCAGGATCGAGACAGGAAGTAACATTGTGAGCATCTTGTTTCACAGTGATAACTCAGGAGAGAACTTGGGCTGGAAGCTCACCTACACGTCTGCAGGTAACAGTACTGGACTGGACAGATGAAGAGAAAAATTCTTTTAAACTATAAAATTACATTCTGTTTTGGTTTGTTTTGTTTTGTAGGAAGTGAGTGTGCAGTCCCGATGCTGCCACCCAATGGTCATTTTCAGCCACTACAGCCTAAGTATATTTTTAAGGATCACATCATGGTGACCTGTGATCTTGGCTACTCATTGCACAAGGTGATGATAAACAATGTCATATCGTGCCATGGTGGTGCAGTAGGGTTGAGCCCTTATGTTATCTCATCCTAAAGAAAGTGATGCATTGACGCTTTAGCCTAGCAACCGTTTATTCACTGAATGCCGCTTAATCCTGCTAGGGTCACAGTGAGGCTGGAGCTTTTTTCAGCCTAGTCTGCGTGAAGGCGGAGTAAACTCACAGGACAACAGACACAACCATTTACACTCACACTCACATCTAGGGGCATTTTGGAACAACCAGTTAGCCTAATGTGCCTGTCTTTGAACTGTTGGAGATAACCGGAGTACTCGGAGGAAACCCATTCAAGCACAGAGTACACACAGAAATACCTTCACCAAGCCCGGGACTCAAACCCAGGACCTTCTTAGCCTTGCGATCATAATAACAACTAACTTCTCACCTACTGATAAATTAGCAGCAGAATCATTAAAGACTTCACAAACAACAGGGTTGTGTTTATCTAAAACTTGGTTTACACAAGGACAAGACATCCGCAGTCTCCACGATTCAAAAAAGCACGGAGCTCCACGATTCATGAGCACACTTGAAGCATGATTGGGCTATAAAAAGGATTTGGGCTGCATCCAAGAGATTCTAAGTTCATCAAGATCCCCTACGATGATCTGTTACGCTCTGTTAAGGTCTGTTAAACTCTACTACGCTTTACTACAATTCCCATGTTCTATCTTGATTGGCATCAAATCGAAATAAATCGTTATAATGATGACAGTCAAAAGTTCTGCCACGATCCACCAAGCTTCCTAAAAATCATCAGAATTTGATCCCATGACCCCCACACTCATCACGTTTCTCTCAAATAGTGGAAATCGCGGACGTCTTGGCCCAGTGTAAACCCAGGGTAAATACACTCGACTAAAACTCGAATCAGATAGAATTTTGCTCCTTTACTCACTGTTTCTCAGGATGGAGAGGAGCTTGAGCATTACCAGATAGAATGCCAGGCAGATGGAGATTGGAGCAGTCGTGTACCTCTCTGCAGAAGTAAGTAATTAGCATTATTATTATTTATTTATTTATTTATTTATTAATTATTATTATTATTTTTTTGGTCTGGTATCTCCATGGACAAGCATGC
Organism: Neosilurus mollespiculum; assembly: GCA_030014195.1. Taxonomy (NCBI): domain Eukaryota; kingdom Metazoa; phylum Chordata; class Actinopteri; order Siluriformes; family Plotosidae; genus Neosilurus; species Neosilurus mollespiculum. Next base: position 754,457 of record JAQMYF010000025.1, on the reverse strand, counting down.
GTATAGTGCCTTGCAAGTGTATTCACCCCCCTTGGCTTTTTACCAATTTTGTTATATTACAACCTGTAATTTAAATGTTTTTATTAATCTGAATTTTATGTGATTTATCTGCACAAAATAGTCTATGCTGGTGAAGTGGAATGAGAAAAATATATACAAAAAAGAATTTAAAAAATACAAATCTTAAAATTGGCATGTGCATATGTATTGATCCCCTTTGCTATGAACGAGTTGAGGGAAAGATGGATGGTGCTAAATACAGGGATATGATTGAGCAAAACCTGTTTCACCCTGAAGCTGGAGCAGTTTTGCGATGAGGAACGGGCAAAAATCCCAGTGGCAGGATGTGGCAAGCTCGTAGAGACTCATCCAAAGGGACTGACAGCTGTAAATACAAGTACTGACTTTAGGGGGGTGAATAGTTATTTTGTCCTATTTGTTGTTTGCTTCACAATAAAAAAAAAAAATCACATCTTCAAAGCTGTAGGTATGTTCATTCATTCATTTTCTGAACCGCTTATTCCTAATTAGGGTCACGGGGAGGCTGGCGCCTATCTCAGCCGACTCTGGGCGAGGGCGGGGTACACCCTGGACAGCTCGCCAGGCCATCGCAGGGCTGTAGGTATGTTCTGTAAATGAAATGATGCAAACCTTCAAACAATCCATTTTAATTCCAGGTTGTGAGGCAAAAAAAAATATGAAAAATGTCAAGAGGGGTGAATACTTTTGCAAGGCACTGTACATTAAATAATACAGTAGATGTGTTTAACTTAACTGAACCTGACCTCCAGGGTTCCGTTAACATCTCAAACTGAAGAAACAGCCACCTGAAAACACTTTGCTATGTTCTTGCAGGCTTGTCCTGCCTTGTGAGCATCAGTTAGTTATTTTTAAGGATGTTACGTAGGTGCCTACATGAGCCCAGTTCTGTTGTTATTAGATACAAGTTTGGGGAGTCAGGCAATTTATACAGCCTTAAAATTTCCATCAACTGGCTTTTCATAACAAGGAACATTCAAAGGTCTGGTGTATTGATGCGCCAAAACTTTCGCATGGCATACTTTTCCTTCTTCCCCCACACAAATATCGTTTAAAATGAAAGCACTTTTGTGCTGACTGTTTTTCTGTCCAATTTACTTCCAGTACATTTATTTTAACTGTGTTTGATTATGGATCAAATCAAAGATAGAATTCTTCCCTGATATCGAGTCGGATATGATCTCATACCCTTACGGGGTTTAGCCGAGCAGGCTATTAGTCATATCTGACAAGAGGGAATGGAATAACTGTTTAACTCTATCCACTGGAATGTTACAAATATAGTATTTTTATTATTGTACTCAGATGCTTGAAAATAAAAATAATATACGTTCTTACCATAAAATACTTGGTGGATAGACGAAGACTTGTTCCGCACAGCAGTCCTATAAAATCAACCTGTTTAATTCTCACTCACCCATTCGCCGGACCCTTTAATTCTACGTCGCGAGGAGGCTGGTGAATTTCTCAAACTACACTAGGCGAACTGTCTAACTCTTGAAAACAAAAAAACTAAATACATTCTTCCCTTCAAATACTTTCACTCCATGTTTTGTTGCTTTTTGTGGAATTAGTCTCAAATGAAGACAACGCTCTTAGCAGAATAGCATTCCGAGTAGCTAGAAGCTCATTTCTGGCTTCTTCACACTGGGTACATTGCGCTCTCTCTTATTTCAGATGTTGTTCCTTTACACAGATTCAGTCTTTAAAGAATGGTTAAAAGGTCGGCTAGCATGTCAGGTCACAGGATATGGGCTGATTAGCTGGTTACTAGGAGTAGATCAGCCAATCAGAGCGTGCCACTGCATTGTCAATCGCCATTGCATTGTCATGCATTCATTTATTCATTCATTTTCTAAGCTGCTTATTAACCTAATTAGGGTCACAGGGAGGCTGGTGCCTATCTCAGCCGACTCTGGGCTAGAGCGGAGTTCTCTGGACAGCTCACCAGGCCATCGCAGGGCTAACACACACACAACCATTCACACCTAGGGACAATTTGGAACAGCCAGTTAGCCTACTGTGCATGTTTTTGAACTGTGGGAGGAAACCGGAGTACCCGGAGGAAACCCACGCAAGCACAGGGAGAACATGCAAACTCCACACAGAAACACCCCAAGCCTCAAACCCTCACACCTCAAACACCTCAAACCCAGGTCTTCTTGCTGTGAGGCGGACGTGCTTACAATATATAGTATAGTATAGTATAGTATAGTATAGTATAGTATAGTAGGCATATAGTACTGTGCAAATGTCTTAGGCACCCAACTGTTATTTTTTAGTATAAACTTTGCTATAGATTTTTATTTTATAACTTGTATATTTGTAAGTTAGTACAAAAAACACTTTAGATTTCCAAACATTAGTTTTCCAGCACAAAATGAAATGTTACATTAAAAAAAATGTTAGTACAGAATGTGACTAAAGAAAGCAGCGTATTACGTGTAATAGACGACTTTTCATACTAAACTATAATGAAGGCTGCTGCGATTTACACACAAATAAAGAAGCATGTGTGACAGTCAACATTTCCAGGAGAACTGTGGTTCTGGTTCTGTAAGATACCCAGTAGATACTGTACTTGTAATGCTGCACAAACTCGACCTGACGCTCTTCTATTTTTAAATCAAAAAACTCATCACACCTAATACTGAATTATATTCATTTATGACTGATTACTCTGCTTTATAGAATTTTATGTAGAGATCTTTAATTTAATGTCATTATTTATATGTAAATATAAGGCATCTTCATTCTACACCATTCCTTTGCATGTGCCTAAGTTTTTTGCACAGTACTGTGTATATATATATATATATATATATATATATATATATATATATATACACACACACACACACACACACACACACACACACAGCCCAGAAGACATGTCATGGTTTTGTTTATGTTTCTTAATGTATTTAAACATACACTACAGTTTATGAAGTTGTGTTTAATTCAATACAGCATTAAGAGACTTACAAAAAGCTACTGTATTTTTTAAAGCTACTGTATACACATCTGTTAACCATCTTTCTCTTTATCTCTTTTTCTTTCTTCCTTCCTATTCTTTCTTTCCGTTATTCTGTTTGTCCTTCATTTCTCTCCACTGCGAAAGCAGAGAAGGAACCACAACGGAGACACTAGTCTGTAGTTTAAGATGATATTTTTATTGTTATTGTTGTTGTTTGTTTGTTTGTTTTTTTCGGAGTACGTTTGTAAAACAGTAAATTGGAAAGTTGAACCTGCTTCGAATCTGGTCTGTTATTTAATCTGCACACAACCAGCGAGAAGATTGAATCCAGTAAATGTTACAGCCGTGTTTTGTATCCGAGGAGCTTTAGCACTAAAAAACAAGCTGTAGTCAGAGGTGATCTTCATGCAGGGAAAGTTGCTTGTCTTCAGAATCAGGTTCCACCTTAGGTGTGTTTCTCATCTCTGCATTAAAATTAGGTTAAACAGCCTGTGTGCAGTTTTTTTTAACATCTGTGCTATGAAATAAAAGTCAGTGAAATAACAAAGACCAAAGAATTTAATATATAAATACTCTTAGGAAGGATGGATCTCCCTCTCGTACTGCTCAGTTCATCAAATTCTCTGACTCTCAGTTCAGTCGAGCTTTAAAATCCTACTTTTAAACACACAGAACAAATCGAAATAGCTCAGATTTACTTCCTGTAAGCTAAGCGGAGATACGGCCACCTGTTAACAGAGGAACTTGGACAGAAGCTACATCTGAAGAGGTGGATACAGGAGAAGTAAGTATGGTTGTACTTGAGTTTAATTCTCTCCATGAACTAAGTTTAAAAATAAATTCAATCAAAAATTCCCAACAGTAATCATCTCAGTAAATAATTGAAGCAGGATGCGCCAATCCAAATGAGATAATTCACTTTGTTTTTTTAATGAAATCATCCGAATTGTTCTTTAATACGTATCATGGCTTGCTTCTATCTTTCATCTGTGTTCATCTTGAAAAAAACATCTTTTATTGTATATTTATTATATTTTTATACTTATTATATAATACCTTCATCATATAATGTTTCTCAGAGAGAAGAATATTGGTTGTTTTCTCTCTCTCTCTTTCTCTCTCTCTCTCTCTCTCTCTCTCTCTCTCTCATGCTCACTCTCATGCATTCACTTTCATGCTCTTACACTCTCTTGCTCTCACTCTCTTGCTCACTTTCTCTCTCACTCGCTCTCACTCGCTCACTTTCATGCACTCTCGTGCTCTCTCCATCTCACGCTCTAACTCTCTCGCGCTCTCTCTATCTCTCGTGCTCTCTATCTCTCTCATGCTCTCTCTCTCTCTCACTCTCTCTCTCTCTCTCTCTTTGTCATGCTCTCTCTCACACACACCCTCTCTCATGCTCTCTGTCTCACTCTCTCTCTGATCACGCTCTCTCGTGCTCTCTCTCTTGCGCTCTCTCTCTCGTGTGCTCTCTCTCTTTCATGCTATCTCTCATGCTCTCTCTCACATGCTCTCTCTCACACTCTCTCTTACTCTGATCACGCTCTCTCTCTCTCACTCTCTTGTGCTCTCTTTCTCCCACGCTTTCTTTCTCTCATGCTCTATCTCTCTCTTGTGTGGTGTCTCTCTCTCTCTCTCTTTCTCTCTCTAAAATGCTCATGTGCTGTCTCACTCTTTCATACTCTCTCTCTCTCATGCTCTATCTCATGTGCTCTCTCTCTCTCTCTCTCTCTCTCTCTCTCTCTCTCTCTAGTGATTGATTGTGGTCTTGTAGACGGATCTCTCGGTGACGTGGTGTATGTGAACTCCAGTAACAGTACTACCCTCGGATCCAGGATCCTGTACAGCTGCAAGAGCTCCCCTGGAAAACCAAGTTCAGCGCTCACCTTCTCTACTCACTAAAATGATCAACGAGCACTTCAACCACTTTTTTTACACAAATCTTTTGTTTGTTGTGTAATACAGGTACATACACGTGTGATAGGAGAGGTGTGTGGATGAGTGAGGATGGAGCCACAATACCGTCATGCCAACCAGGTGAATGCTTTTTTGTGTAGTGTTGTGTGTGTGTTCGGTGTCGGTAAAGGTGGGGTATGTAGCCGAGGTGCAAACATCTGTGTTTATACAGTTTGATGTATAGATTCTGATGTCTTGTTTCTGATATAGTCTTTGATGTGTACACTAATGTATAATCACTGATATATAAACTCTGATGTATAGCCTTTGATGAATAGTCTCCTGGGTTTAGTCTTTGGTATATAGTCTTTGATGTATAGTTTCTGACGTATAGTCTCTGACGTCTACACTCCAGTGTGTAGTCTCACATACATAGACTCAGATGTGAGGTCTCTGATATAATGTATTGTCTTTGGTGAATAGACTCCAGAGTATTGACTCTGATATATGATATCTTTGATATATAGTCTTTGACGTCTAGACTCCAATGTGGAGTCTGAGATATATAATGTAGACTTAGATGTATAGTCTCTGGTGTATAGTCCTTCATGTATAGTCTTTAAATGTATAGACTTCAGTGTATAATCGCTAATGTATAGACTACGAGGTGTAGTCTTTGATGTGCAGTCTGTGATGTATAGACTTTGGTCTGACACTAGTGTGTCAGTTGTGAGGTTCAGGGTTGGATGTTCTGTCAGTATTTTGTATAAAATCTAAGTTACTGGATTAAAAGAATCTTTACTCTGTATGATGTAACAGATCTGGAGAATACCACACAGTCGGATTCTGAACTCCAAGTACCTGATACAACAGCTAAATCCCAAGCAGGTAAGCTCAAACTGATATAAAAAGAAAACACCGCTGTTCCTACACTTGAGTTAATACATTTGCATGCATTTGATTTATGTGTAAGCATGCGGTGAGGAGTCACGCCCCTTCCCGACACACCAAAAGCGGATTGTTGGCGGACGCGCAGCATTTCCTGGTCTTTTCCCCTGGCAGGTCCTCCTGTCTGTGGAAGATACATCTCGGGTTCCTACAAGTCACTGGTTTGGTAGTGGTGCTCTCCTGTCCCCGTCATGGGTACTCACAGCTGCACACCTACTCCGCAGGCCACTCAGGGACCTGTCTGTTGTTCCTGTCGCTCCTGCACATGTTCAAGCCACACTGGGGCTCACGGACGTCCGGGATAAAAGGCTGGCCATCAACCGCTCTGTCGAGATGCTTATCCTCCATCCAGAATTCGACCCGCGCAACTTTAACAACGACATCGCTCTGGTCCGACTCAACCAAGAGGTGGTACTGAATGAGCTGGTGAGGCCCGTTTGTTTGCCCCCACCATGGGTCAAAGGTCAAGCTCATACCCCTTTGCCTAACACGCTCGGTGTGGTTGCCGGCTGGGGGATCAACATGATGAACACCTCGGCCTTGTACAGCGGGATAATGTCTGATCTTGGCGTCGTCTCTCAAGTGCTGCAGTACGTGAAATTGCCGGTTGTGGCGCAGGAGGAGTGCGAAGCCAGCTACACCTCACGTTCTGCGAGCTACAACATCACCGAGAACATGTTCTGTGCCGGGTTCTATGAAGGAGGGCAGGATACGTGTTTAGGGGACAGCGGGGGAGGATTTGTGATCAAGGATCCTCACAGTGGGAGGTGGGTAGTGCAGGGTCTTGTGTCCTGGGGTGGGCCGGAGGGATGCGGTAGTCAGCAGGTGTATGGGGTTTACACCCGAGTGGCAAACTACGCAAACTGGCTGCACAAAACCATGGACACTGAATGCCAGTGGTGACAGATGCAGACGTGAAACACATCCCGGGAGGGATTTTTCTCTTTCTGGATCTTTCCGTGTTAATGTTTCTCTTTTAACATATTCCCTGTATGTGTTACTTTTAACAGCCTTTATGTTGTAAGGTGCACAGTTTATATCGGTATTATTTATGACTAATCTCCCATCGGTGAGCATGCACTGTTTGAATGTAGATCTGTTAACACGTGAATCAGTGTCATTCGCATGCATTTATTAGAAGGTATAATACATTTAAAGGAAGGTTTGAAAGGCAGAGTGATTGTTTTTTACAACCAGGTAAAGCAGAAAGTGACAGGTTATAATGAGGGTGTGTTAATAAACATGACTCGATCATTTACAGATGTTGCTATTGTCACAATTTCAAGAGGAATTGATGCAATCACTGAATCCTGTATACAGCTGGAGGCGTGTAAGATTGACAGCACGTTTGACATTGAAGCCACGAGATTGCCATTTTGGTACTAATAATAACAGTCAAACTCATATCTAGCGTATGAAACTTGCGCACCATATAACGTCTCTGACTGATTTGACTTCAAGTTAATATTAAAATATATTCACTCTGGTTTATAAAATCCTGACAGGACATGAATACCAAGTACCATCACCTGAACAAATGATATAATCAAACCACGTATATTATATTACATGCATAATATTATACATACATACATATATATATATATATATAGTACCTCCGGGTACTGCAGTTTCCTCCCACAGGCCAAAAACATGCACGGTAGGCTAATTGGCTGTTCCAAATCACCCCTAGGTGTGAGTGTGAGTGTGAATGGTTGTGTGACTGTTGGCCCTGCGATGGCCTGGCGAGCTGTCCAGGGTGTACCCCGAGTCGGCTGAGATGGCCGTTAAGATTAAGAGATAGGACTAAGCGGTTCAGAAAATGGATTGATGGATATATATATATATTTAGGGCTATTTTCACATAACTGGGGCAATAAGGATGAAGATGTCCTTTTGACTGAGTCTAAAATAAGGTGGACATGAGGCATGTTTTTGTCATCAGATTATTGCTACCCCTTTCCTAAACAACTGGCAGTAGAAAAAAATAAGAGTCATTCCATAAAATTTCAACCAGTGGTCTCCACCTGACCCCCTGAGATTATTTACATACTTAAAGTACATTACGTATGAAGGAAAAATCCAAAAATTCAAGGCTTAATTGTAGAGAGTTCCAAAATTATGGCCATTTGAAGTATGCAGGGGGAAAATATGGACTTTAAATATTCGACCATTTTCCAGCTTCCATACTTATTAAACAACAAAAGATAGAGGTCTGAAATTTTCAGAATCGTTTCACAGGCATCTGTAGTCCTAGGAAGTGTGAAAATATTTACTTTAAAATTATTATTACATGTTTCACAGAATGACAAAGCTGACATTTGATCCATAATGAATTTCTAAAAGGCCACTTTTACACTCATTACACAAAAACTAATCATCATATTCATTAGAAATTTTATGAGCTACATCTTGGCTCCCTAGTGAATGGATCAGTGTAGAATGAAGGTCCTATTTTATGGTACGTGTGATATATGAACAGCTGAAAATCTAAAATTTCTGTCCGACCTTTGGATTCTAAGGTCAGTGTCAGCATGTGGGACAGGTAGTACCACAAAATAAATGGCACCTTCTGAAAGTACACGATGTACCCAAATTTTGACACCAATCAGATCTTGCTTCTATAAATCCTTCTACACTAAATGTTCTAATTAAATATGTAGATTTCGCTCTTATATTTCAGCAATATAAGAGAATATTTAGTGATTATAGAACAATGGAATAATAATACATCAGTATCAAGAAATAATAAGTGTCTCTTTACATAAGATTGTTGTAACAGTATAATATTGTTTTACTGTAATACCAATAATAATAATAATAATAATAATAATAATAATATAACTACATCAGAACTTTATAACCACAAAGTTTTCGGAAAACCAGGTACATTACCCGTATCAGTAACTTTACTGTTTTGGGTTCTTAGTTACACTGTTAGATGTGACATGAGGATTTACACTTGGATAAAATTAGGAAAGTGTTATATATTGTACACACTGAATAAGTTAACACTGTTTTGAGAATAAAGACTTTAACTAACATGTCCAGTAAACTCTCATCATGCACTGCTGGACAGCACATTTCTGATGAATGACCCAGCATGATTTTTGCAAGAACTCATATTTGTCAGGGTTTCTTGTGGTGAAGACATGCAGTCATTCTTGAGGTTACTGTTGTGTGCATTAGTCCACATCTTGCAAAGAGCATGTCCTTTTCCTCTGGAGATAATTCAGATATTTTCAGATTTTCACTCCTACAACAAGATTTTTTGTGACATTCATCAGAAATGTGCTGTCCAGCTGTACATGATGCAAGTTTGCCGGCTATATATAATGTACTTTAAGTGTGTTTTAAAAAAATCTGAACAATCTGAGGGGGTCAAGTGGGGCACTTTCTGAAAATTGGCTGATTTTTTTTATGGAATGACTCATAGAGAAATATCACACTATGCCTTACACTGTGTTTGCACACATGCCGTACTTCACGGTCCCAGCAGCGAACAGAGTCCATGCGTGTGTTTGGAATCTGCGGATTGGAATGAATGGGAACAGGTGAGAGTCAGAAATCAGGTGACTAGGATCTCAAGGAATCAGCGGAAGTGTGGGGTGTTTTGAGGTACAATCAGTTGATAGTGATTCTGTAAAACTGCTGCAAGAGTTACGAGTGTATTTTGTGATGTAATGGTATTGACCAGTCAAGATGGTGGACATTAAAGTAATGACTGAAACTAGCGAGGGATCATATCCTAACTGTTAATATGACACTAATAATATGAGTAGTACTAATAGTCAGTGGTGTAGCGGTTAGCACATCCGCCTCACAGCAAGAAGGTCCTGGGTTCGGGAGGGCGTTTCTGTGTGGAGTCTTCTGGGTACTTCTGTTTCCTCCCACAGTCCAACGACATACACATTAAACTAATTGGCTGTTCCAGATTGCCCCTAGGTGTGAGTGTGAGTATGAATGGCTGTGTGTGTTGGCCCTGCAATGGACTGGCACTGGCACCCAGTGCCGCAACAGCTTGGCGAATGAAGGAAGGAGCGATTAGCGATATGGAGATGTGAGTCAAAACAATATATACACACAGGCATTGCTTTTTTTTGAATAAATAATACCAATATGATTTAAGTACTGCAATTAATTGATTTTGTTTGTTTGTTTGTTTTCAAAGCGGTAGAATACACAAATTAACCCAGGAGATGCACCACTTCATTAATACCACCAGATGTCACTAGTGCACTCTGTTGAAAAGCATCAAATAATCAATGCATTGGTTTTGTTTTGTTTCACTGCTTCTGCTATACTGTGGTTAAAAAAACTATCTTTGTGGGTAGTGGGTGTTGTGGTACAGCAGGATGTGGCAAAGGCAATGTGATTGGTGGAAAAAGGGAAGCGAGAGGAGTCATGTTTGAATGAAAAAAGAACAATAGGCAGCAGCACAGCGGATCAGTGCTTATCATTAACGGCATGTCACCTAGCAGAGAGAGATATCAGAGTTGTAATCTCAGCCAAGGGCTTTGTGTGGGACATGTACATTAGATTAACTGGCTACTCTAACTTGGGTGTGAATGTGAGCGTGAATGGTTGTCTGTGTTCATCCTGTAATGGACTGGTGACCTGTGCAGGCTGAAACGCCACCCTGTCTCACCTGAGGTCAGCTGTGATTGGCTCCAGTGTGATGAAACTCAATTTTTAAACTTTAAAACAATGTCCGTACACGGGAACATGTCATGTTCAGTCGTTTAACCTGATGATACGGTGTTGATGATGTGAAGCTGTATCATCTGAATAATCATCTGACATTTTAAAGCAGACAGACTTTCATGAAGTGAGTTTCAGGAAATTCTGATGATTAGATGGGTCTTATCATGTGTGGAAATTTATCCCCGAGCACCCGCAGGGATAGGAAATTATCCTGTTTATTTACAGCTAAAATGTTTATAAGTTTTTGCTGTTTTTTTCAATGGTATCTGATGAGGTGTTAGCGTTATAATTTTGTTTTAAACCTTTTCCTGGAAGTCCTGAGAGTTTTTAAGTGGCATCCACACATTTCACAAGAGAAGTGCTTTGTGGTGGAAGCAAATCTCACTCATGGCCAGCAATGTTTCTTTTTGCAGCCATAAAGCACATGGCAATAATGAGCTGCACTTCTATGTTGATGTGGGCGGAGTCATTAGACTTGTGTTCATTGTTTCCCTATGGAAAATATTTTGGGGAATTCAGTGTTTGGCAGCATCTGTCAATCAACAATATCTTTAAGCTCTGATTCGTTATTGTTTGAATCGTGTTGAGTGAAAGTTCAGCTCAGTTGAGCTCCATACCCGCCCACTTTGTTTTACTTGAGAAAATTTCACCTCTCATCGATCATTTCGCTGCCCTTCATTGACTTTGTCTCTCATCGTTTCCTGTGTAGATGCAGCTTTATAGAACGTAGCTAAGAAATAGGATCATAAAGCCCCGAGATCTACTATAACAAGTCTAGGACAAAGTACAGGAACGCACGTAATGTAAACCAATAAATCCAGAGTTTAAACAAACAAAAAAAAAACTAAAGGTACAACATGATTGTGATTACATAAGGAGACTGTGCTACAATTGTCAGAAAGAGAAGGTGTAAGGCTACCAATCTAACAATCTCCCACCACCATGCTTCACTGTGTGGACAGTTTTCTCCGAATTATAAACAGTAATGAGTCTCTACCAAGTAGAGTAACTTCATTCCAGAAGGTCAGACGGATTAAAAAGACAATTATAAAGACAATTAAAAATACTTTTCACAACTTGTTTTGTTTATTTTTAAACAGTAACCATATAAAAGCATTCAGAACTGCTTTTCAGATTATTTGATTCTCAGAAAACAAACAGACAGAGAACGGATCATGCACATAAACCGGACATGCTTTCTTTTTGCACATCTATGACATGCAGAACAGTACAGTGCAAACACAGTTGTAGTCACATCGAATGCCAGGTGACATAGTGGACAGAAACATTACATTCAAGGCAGTACACTGAAACATTGACACTCATGTGCTCACGTTCTTTCATTTCCACAAACGAACCCACGACAAAAACAGCCATGAAAAGACATGGAACGTTCTCGTTTAATAAATTTGTTTTTTTTGTTTTTTTTAAGAACTAAATAGCCTTTATGGCTCCATTTTTCATAAATTACGTTTTATTAACAGGATAAATTTTATTTAATATTTAAAAAGAGAATATATTTGGAAATCTCAAAGCCCATACAAATCTACAAATCAGAGTAGAGAGAAAAAGAGATATATAGAATTATATATAAACAATAAATTTAATTCTTTTATAAGTTTACTTTTACTCTAAAATTCCTTTTTTAAGCACAACAACATACTAAGTGCATGTAAATATCTCAAACATCCATCAAAACCATTACCTCCATAACACAACCTTTAAAATTGAATGTAAAGACATAAAAAGGGTATTTAAAGGGATGGAACTTGGAATAAACAGACATAAAAAGAGTAGATCGTGTTAGTGACATGAAGGGGAAATAAATTAAAAACACGACTTTGTTCAACTTAATAAAGACTGAATGACATTCATCGATAAACCTGTGGATTTGTTCAACTCGGCCAGTGAAGACATAAACAAATAATTATTGCATTTAAAATGACATATTTTTTTTCTGTAAATAGTTTTCTACACCCTTTAATAATAATTACATTTTTAAAATAAATAAATTAACAAACAAACAAACAAATAAATAAATCAATAATCAGGTTTCATATTGCACTTGTTGTCTCGATCCATTTCATTTCCTCTTGTGTTCAGAGTAAAAAACAGGAGAACTATAACACAGTGCTGGTACATTAGTCATAAAATAAATATAATTAAAAAAATGTTGCTAAGGCAATAATCAAGTCACACGAACACATCCGAAATAAATAAAAAAAAAAAATTAATCGTTTTGAATAACAGTCTGCATGAACTGATCGTAACGTTACGCCCAGAGCTATGACGTAATCGTTTTAATAATACATTACTGGTGATGTTTTTTTAAATATATATATATATATATATATATATATATATATATATATATATAGCACATGTCAACCTTAAAGGTTCCCATTCTGTTCCAGGTGGATTAAATAAAGATGAAATACAGTGTTCTCTCTTGGAAATAAAATGGAATCGGATCCATAATGTCTTTCTGAAACCATTAGTTTCCTCCTGTACGCGAGTGTTAATGACCCCTGCACCGGCCGCCGTCACATTAATAACATCACCGTCTTTTTATTCCTCTTGAAATCGTTTCCCTTCTTCTGGTTCTCAACACTTGATCTTTTACACTTTCTACCAATCGTTGTTGCGCTGCCAAGTTACCACACATGCACAAGATCGTTCCTCCGGTCACGCCGCCTCATTATTGTTATTGTAAACAGACACAGAACCAAAACAAGACGTAGAACAGGTGAATAAGAGATACTAAGCCAGTGAGCTGGGTTGATTTCACCAGGAAATCTTTATATTCATCCAAAATGAACTGATAATAGAAGATAAAACACAGACAGGATCTTCACCAGTGAATGGGGAACTTTAAGATATAATTATAATCTTTAAATGTTTGTTTGAAGCCCTTGACGTTAAAGAGCATTGTAAACACTGGTACAGTTTATGACACGCTTCATTTTTAGGACTAAATTTCACTAATTCAACTTCTGACGATTTAAAGTTTTGAAATGTCCATAAATCGTGTCGTAGACATGTCTACCCAGACAAAGAAGACAAAAAAACATAGGGTGGAGTGATGTTATTAATCTACTAGCAGCAGCAGGTTGTAGGTTTGGGGGTTAATTTTGCAACAAAAAGTGCTCAAATGCTAAAAAGGTCCAGAAAACCATAACGCGAACAACAACCAACAACTATAGTGCCTTAACACTGTTCTAAATGGCTTTATATTTCTTTATATACAGTGTGCTCAGTACATTTCCATTTGGGATTCCATTACAGGCGAAAGAATGACAAAGTGCCTAGTAATTACAAACATACTGTATTTTTATTGGTTTTGTTTTGTTTTGTTTTTTGGATGACTGGCTCATTTCTTTCTATCCATTTTTATTTTAGTTTCCCCTGATATTCTCCTCAATCTGCTCATCAGCCTATTGCTCTCGCCAAGACACCAACCAGCCATAGATAGCTGGAGAACCATCAGGGTCAGAGCTCACAATTTCCCAACGATCAGCCAAATCCATTTCTGCTGCACTACTCAGAAACCCTAGACAGCTATTTTTCAAGGCTTACATTATCAACTGGCTATAAAAAGGATGTGCTCTTAAAGATTATAATGTAAACAACACAGCTGGCACAGTGACACAGCTGGCAGCATTACTGCATCACAGTTTCATGTTCTTTCTGTGTGGATTTATCTGGAGACTCCGGTTTTGTCCCACTGTCCAAAAACATGGCAGTATGTAATCGTTGAAGGTCTGAATGCCTCTGCATACATGGTGTCCTACTATCAACTGGCATACCATTACTATTGCCCAGTGATACTAGACCCCTTTATATTACAATCTGGACCAGTATTACATTAAATAGCAACAGAACCATAAAAACAATCATGGTGTAAGTTCTAAGCAGAGAACACTGCCCTAAAAGTCTCAGTTTGTTAACTTTGGTCAAACATGGGGTGCACACTGAACAGCTCAGCCGGCCATCATATGGTCAACACACATGACCATTCATACTCACACTCACAACTAGGGGCAATTTGGAACAGCCAATTGTCATAATATGCTGGTATTTGGACTATGGGAGGAAACCAAAGTACCTGGAGTAAACCCATACAAGCATGGGGAGTACAAGCAAGCGCCACACAGAAATTCCCACGACTCAAACCCAGGATCTTCTTGTAGTGACATGGGAGTCCTAACCACTACACCACCATGCTACCCAAACCTTAATCATCTGAAGGGCTTTGATTGAAAGGTTGCAAGTTCGGCCCTTGGGTCAAGACCTAAGGCTAACAATGATCTGGATTTATTCTGAACTTGTGACTGAGCCATGTACAGGCCAATATTAGAAATATTGACATTTTCCTTTGTAGATTTAAATGAAATAACTGCTAACTGGTGACAAAGTTTCCTCAAAGTAGTACAGTAGTTTGCCCACCTGATAGATGACATCAAGCACTGCACCAATCTGGCCAGGCTTGCTTTAGCAAGTTGCAACCAATTTAGAACTCCTCAGGCCTCTCACATTGCAACACAATCGCAATCTTCAACACCAATCTGAAATCCATCTTGCTCTATTGCACTGAGATATGGAAAATAACAAAGACCAACGCCCACAAGCTACAGACATTCATCAGCATATATCTCAGGACCATCTTCAACATCAAACAGAACATTTCCAACCTTAACCTGGGTGCTAGAACCTTACAAATACCTATCCAGACTGAAATCAAGAGAAGGAAGAGGGGTTTAATCCACCTCACTCTGCAGAAGCTCCCTCAGACATAGCATGGCAAGCTCTTGTATGGAACATGAAGGCAAAGGACAAAGTAGAAAGACCACAACAGACTTGGTGTTTTGGTACTGATGTAAGAGTGATGGAAGCTGGTATGGGCTCAGCTAAGGTGGGTCTGTCTCCATGTCCACTGAAAAGTGTTGCTACAGTCCTATGTTCCCCCGGGAATCCAGAGGTCTAAGTAAGTACGTAAGTAGGTAAGGAGGCAAGTTTGATGACCAACAAAAGGCTGGAGGCTTCTGGATTTGGTGGGGCGATGCTGATGTTGTCCATAATACTGTGGTAGTAATTGCCCAACAGTAATGGAAAGTGATGACTATAAGGAGTGTTAAGGGGGAAACAAAGCACGCTGGTAGATGAAGAAGATCTGCCTCACAGCAAGAAAGACTTGGGTTCGAGTCCTGGGCTCGGTGAGGGTGTTTCTGTGTGAAGTTTGCATGCTCTCCATGGTTTCCTCCCACAGTCCAAAGACAGGCACTTTAGGTTAATTGGCCCTAGGCGTGTGTGAATGGTTCTGTTGGGTTGGCCCTGCAATATGATTGCCCAGAGATGGCTGAGATAGGCTCCTAATCCTAATGAGGATTAAGAGGTTTCATTCATTCATTTTCTGAACCACTGAATCCTAATTATGGTTGTGGGGAGGCTGGCACCCATCTCAGCCAACTCTGGGTGAGGTGAGACACCCTGGACAGCTCGCCAAGCCATCGCAGGTAAGAAACATGCTGCTGGCAAATCCATGGCCTACTCTTTACGAACAACAGCAATGGTTCTTTTATATGCCTCTCACCACAGACAGTGAGAGACATGGCTGGCCTTTGATAACCCAGTTAGCTGCACCCGGGGGACAGAAGTCACAACTCTGTGATAGTGGGGGCTTGAGCCCCTGACCTTTGGATCAGTAAGCCAGCACCTTAACCACCTAGCCACTGCTGCCCCTGGATTGAGAGGTTTGGCAGATAATTTTCTACAGCAACACAACTGATGAAACAAAATTGTGAAAGTGGTATAATGTAGTGTAAGTCAAATCACATAGTTGAGGAGGTCCAGAGAGGTTAACCCTCTGGGGTACTGGTCTGAAAGAAGACACTGATCTAATGAATGAAGTATTGCACAGAGATAAAGTGGCCCTTAGAGTTTTCCAGAGAGAAGGGAAATGTCAAGATGATGGAAGGCTGAGATCAAGGTGAAAAGGAAATGAGGGATAAGAAATGGGAGTTGTCTTGATGATGAAGAATCCCTAATGGGTCATTGGGAACAGCTGCAGTGCAAGCAGGCATGGGGCAATTTGTAGAAAAAGGCCAAAAAAACCAACAGAGTTAAAGTTGTTACAGATAATTTGGATAGTGGAATGGCCATCTGCTGCCGTCATGTTCACTGGAGGTGGTTAACTGAGGCACGGTGGAGGAGGCAGAAGCAACCAGTGAAGGAAGACTTTAAGTGGCATATCTGGCAAAAAAAAAGATAAGAATCATGGTGGGACAGGACTAACCCTAACCCTAATTAGTGTAGATCACACAAAAGTAGTTCTGCCTGAAAATCAGTCATCACAGAGAGCATGTGTAAAGCTGCGACAAGTGTCAAAATCTGAAACTAAGATGGTGTTTCAGCAGAAAGTCATCCAGAGTAACATTGGTTTGGTGTCCAATCAAAAAGTGTCCAGTTTTAAAGGAAACCATTCGGCTTAGCCTTATACGATACTGAATACATCAAACCATCATACCCCACTTTCCATGAGCGAAGTACCTACAAAGACTTCCCCAGCTCTCACACAAATCATGCATTGCATATACACGTGTTGACCCATGTAACAAAACATACATGCTCACCCAAGATCAGGCCACTTCCATATATGGTGTTTCGATTTGACCCTTTCGGAAAACACTCATTTACTCACTCTCTCACTCACTCATTTGCTGAACTGCAGAGGCTGGAGCTTATCTCAGCCGACACTGGGCGAAGGTGGGGTACACCCTGAACAGCCTGCCAGACCATCGTATGGCCAACACACACCATTCACACTCACATTCACAACGAGGGACAATTTAGAATGGCCTAATGTGGATGTCTTTGGACTATAGGAGGAAACCTGAGGACCTGGAGTAAACCCATGCAAACACAGGGAGAACATGCAAACTCCACATAGAATTGCCCTCAGTAAGCCCCGGACTCTGACCCAGGACGGTCGGACGTGCTAACCACTATGCCGCTGTGCCGCTCCTATGCCGCCATGCCACTAATACACCACCATGCTGCCCCTTATAATAAAAAATATTGTCAAAATGTGTTAAGACATGAGGTATCCTTTACATTCTACTTAGTTAAATCGACAGAATTTGTTTTATATCTCGCAGCCGATTTCCTTTAAATATACCCTCCAGTTGACAATTCATGACAAGGCTAATTAGTCCTTCATGTCACCCAACATTTAAGGAAAAATGGATGAATATTGCTTTAAAAAAAAAGTTTTAAAAACCGATGTATTCTAATCCACTTATTGCTATCCTAATGCCTAAGATGGCATTAACGAAGGCGGAAAATTCAGTATTTGTTAAATATGCATAAATTATTATTCTTTCACATAACACAGAGTCACAGATGCAGCAGGTTTAAAGACAGAGAGAGAGAGATTCATATAATCACACAGACGCAATGCATTTTCAAGCCACTCTAACATGCTCCATGCTAAAGTCTATTTGGATGTATTCGTGGGGAAAAGAAATCAAGGCAGAACAGCAGCTGTAACTGTGACTGTGCACTGAATCTTTTATATTTGCCATTTTTTTATTCGAGGTATGGTATATCAAGAATCTGTCCTTCATTGCAGTAAACATTGTTCATTGAACTAAACTATCATTGACACTTTACATACGACCACCCATGCATGCCTTTCAAGTTCTGTCATATCGTACTCCAACATGCAACTTTATAGGACACTAATCAACAAATAAAATGCAACCAAACCACGCAAGCCCTGTGCAGAGAATGGACTGCAAAGAGCACGACTCGGAGCTTAGCCTAGCACATTCATTACAAACCAGAATAGACGGAACGATAAAATGTTTCTTTTTTTAACCTTGCTTTATTCACAATAATAAGTCCTGACACTGAGTGCTTTTATAATAGAACACAGATTGAGACCCTGGACCAATCAATACTCCACTTATCACAATCTGCATTATTAATTCATCATGCTTAACGGTTCCACAAAAATGCTAAAGTAGTGGAGTGGACAGCGGTTTGTGTACTACACTCCAACGGTTACATTTATTACCAAAATATGTTGCAACTTGTAGCTTTCTCACTTCTCAGCTTCAAAACACAGATTAGCAAAGTGAAACCGGTACCCAGTGATAGAACAACTGCATCCCTGACCAAGACAAGCAAAGTTTCCTCCCGAGAACATGCTAATCGCTGGATTAGCTATGTTAAAACTGCCCCCAGGTATGAATAAATAGGTGATGGTATCTCAGGGAAATTCACAGACCAACTACATTCCAAAACCATGCAAATCAAATCAAACAATCTTCAGTGTTGTTTTTCTCAGTCTTTGCATGGGAAACAAGGTCAATGTGTCTCCTCTTTGCAATATAACTTAAAATAGAAATGGCTCCTGGAAATGGCAGTGGAATATTTAAAAAACCGTGACCAGGTCATATCCTGTGAGATTCCTGCTCAAAAGACCCTCGGGGTTTGTTGCAATCGCCACTTTTGACCACTAGGTGCAGTAATAACTGAAGCGGGACAGTAAACACAAATGTAGATATTGGGACTCCCAGGACTATTTCTGCCAGTTGCCGTTATTCAAAAATAACCTCGGGTGTACTAGGCACCATACTGGCATAGGGCTTCTATTTTGTAGAAATGCAGCAGGGTGAACCGGCTTTTGTATCCAAACAAACCTGGAAGAAGTGTATCATAATAACACTTTTTTATATTTTTTTTGGTTTCCTGTGTACAAATGAAGACATTTAGCATTAATAAAAAACATTTCAAGATGAAAAGAGAATCACGCTGTTTGATGTAGCTTAAAGACTAAGCTAATTTATCAATTTATAAACTTTATAAAGTAATATAGTGGCAGCTTGGGAAACTCTACCCTGCCAAAAATCACCGAAATAAACAAAGGGAGTAGCGAAAACCACCAGAAATAGTCAAGGGAATCACGAAAATCGTTGGAAATGGCGGAAGGAGTAGCGGAAACAACTGAAAATAGCCAGCGACATAGTGGAAACCTCTAGAAATAGCCAAGAGAGTAGCGGAAACTGCCGGAAATACCAAAGGAGTGGTGGATACAGCTGGAAATAGCCAAAGAAGTCCCAAATGCCCCTGTCCCAGATTTCAAAGAGGTACCGGTTCCGTGCCCATGATGCAATGCTGGGTTTTCCAAGTGACATCTGTAAAGTATGTATCTGTGAAACAGCAACACTATTTGGTCTCTGAAAAGCAGTAATTGTTATTTCAGTTGAGTTTAAAATAAATGAGGACCTGTATATGGTGAGACTCTGGCCCGGCTGCCCCTGTGCTGCAACTGTGTTATGAATTCAAAGTTCAGTGCTTAAAATAGAATTACCATGCACAGTGTTATGTTACAGGAAGTCCACTGAGCTTCAGGTACACAGTAATTCAGACACATTAGAATTCATAAGAGACCCATCTGAGGTTTTCCAGGTCGACACCACTTAAAAAGCCCTGATGCTCCAGCCTCAGGATGGTGGATCAACTTCAGCTGGATGGAAAAAGAAACTGCAAAATTTTACATGAGCAAATGGCTGTAAAAAAGTAAGTACTGCAGTTCGAAAGACTATAAAACACTGAAGCATGCAGTCGCCCGATAAAGAGCGGCGTCCTCTAGCTTTCAGACATGAATCTACACATAAATAACTTGTTCTTAAACATGATCTGTACTTTCCAGACCAGCATAAAGATCCTCCCTCATTTTTTACATAGCATTAGCTCCAAAATATTCAATATTAGATTGTACGAATTGCTTTCAACACAGGAAGAAGAGGTGACTGCTGAGCAGTGATGGGTCACATGCTTATAAAATCCAGGAGAAGATAAACGTCTTAAACACTTCATTTTTTCCGTAAGCTTTCTGAGCCACGATAAAAAGGGGGGATGGAGGAAAGAAGAACCCAATGAACCTAAGGTGTAGTGTAGTTCATTGTTGAGGTTAAACAGTACATTCAAACAGAAAGTCACATTGGCTCTCGTTACAGAATCCTTAGTAATGGCCTGTTCAGGTGTAAAGAGCTTTAAACTAGGCTAGAATTTTTACCTCAGTCAGGAAGGTTATGTTCTACCTCCAATTTGTAAGTTTGTTTACAGAATTACACAAATAATTAGGTTAGGATTTTCATGAAATTTCTACCAGAGGCAGAGCTTTAAACAAGGAAGACACCATTCGATCAGGACCAGGATCAAATTCTGGATTAATTAACATTGTAAGATCGGGGGGTTTTCTGGACATGTGGAATGACAGCAACCACACCAGGAGTTGCTGTGTGTATTGTTCCATTTTTTTTTTTTGGCTTGGTGGAGGTTTGTGCTCTCCGAATGCTCCTGTTTTATTATGTTTTGCGAAACAGAACCAAATGAGTGCACTGTTTGTTTGTGACTGGTTATGGACTAGCGTGTAGCTGAAGCTGAGGAACTGTTTGAAGCACATCCCGTTCTGAAAGCGTCGACGATTCTACCTCTGAGGTTTGTTTGGTTTTTACCAGATGCATAAACCAGGTTCATATGAAATGAAAAGATTCACATTTTGGCTACAGTGCCTTTGTCTCTGGGTCCTGGGTTTCTTATCTCAAAGTGAATTACTAAGAGACACAAAGTGAAACTAAGCGTTTAAGGACAAATATGTCTTCGGACTTGTTTTGGTCCATATTCAGATTTCAGTATAATTTATACGAAAAATTGCACACACGACTATTTAAACCTTAGATTAAACTAGCTTAGCACACAAGAGTTACGTGATGAACTTGGCCAAAGACGAGGGTGTGTCTCAGTTACGTCTCAATATTTTGACATTCCCCACCTCAAGTACTGAATATTTATTTTTAGAAATATAAAAGTCAATTATAGAAGTGAGCTATAAGCATGGCAGCCTAGTGCTTGGTCAGCATGTCCTTCAGACTGTACTTGACTAACCTTGATAAAACCGATTCTATTCCATGCGAAATTTGCGTCTAGACGTCCTCCATCAAATATCTCATAACTGATTTAAACTGCGTTGATTTCATTTACACTCACTGCTTCTTCAGTCAGCGTTTTCTGTTCCACATTATTTTCAGTTTCTTTGTTTTTAAGGCTTAAAGGAAAGTGTTTCTAATTTAAAGGTCATCCTATTAATGCTTCTGCTCAAGAAACAACCCACGGAGGTGTGGAACACAAGCAGATCATTTGCATACATTACATCAGAATGACACGCCCACAAAAACCAGTTGATAAAACAGGTGCATAAAACAAGAGTGAATATGAGTAACTTTCTGCACGTAAATACTGCAGTCACTTTTAGACTTAATGCAGCAAACCTGGATCTGAATACACCCCTTCTTAAACACACACACAAAAATAACATTATATTTTATACCAAACACACCAAAATGAATATTTTATACTCTGCCATGAAACGACAGTGCTTTCACATTTTAGTTTAAATACAGGTACAAATTCGAGATCTAACATACTGTACATTTTCAACACTTTTCTACTGCTTTTACTTCCATCCTCAAAAGTTTAAAGTTTGTTCTGTAAAAGTTTTATTACCTCCGCCAAGGAGGTTGTTTTCACCGGCATTGGTTTGTTTGTTTGTTTGTCTGTCTATCTGTCTGTCTGTCTGTGAGCAACATTACTCAGAAACGTATGAATGGATTTTGATGAAATTTTCAGGATGAAAAAGGAAAACCGATTCAATTTTGGCAGTGATCCAGATTACTGTCTGGATGCAGGGAATTTTTAAAGATTTTTTAGCGCAGATGATGTAGTCAACCGAGTTACTGTGTCTATACCGAAGCGTAACTTCCAGGCTTGCATTCAATGGTGTAATTTCATTCCTTTAACTTTCTGTACAACCTTTAGCTCAATTATCACAAAAATAATCCAATTATTAATACTTCCTGATCCCAGCGCAAAGCCTCTTATTCAAGGCAGGTCCTGTACACAATGCAACTATATAAATGGCTGCGCGTTTGCACTGTAGGGCTCAAATAATAAACAATTGTTGCATTTATAAAAATTCTGCATTTCTTACAATATTGGGGGTATTGAACGGCCTTGGCGGAGATCTGCGCTCTCTGAGTGCTTTTCTAGTGTAATAAATGTGTTCCGCTGTAAGCATTCTTCATGCGTTTTTTTCTGTCTTTTATCTGTTCTCTTCACATTTGTGTGCAACCATCTTTTCATATTTTTTCTGTTTAATTTCTGAAAGAGCTCCAGAAAGCTCTGTAATTCACTCAGCTTATATTAACGACTTGGTGTGTTTTGATCCGAGCCGTCTGTACGGTGTGTCGTAAGTAGTAAAAATCCTTTTTTTGGTGCATCAACACAAAAGATTTAGAAGCCCTTGATGTGGCAGTAGGCCTCAAGACTGGAGAAGAAAATGTAAAGAAGCCACAGACCCAAGAACAGCAACGTGGTGAGGATGCGTGGAATTCGAGGACCTCCGAGCTCGCCACCGATGGACGGTCGTCTCCGGAAAAGCAACACGGCCATGCAGATGAAGGCGAAAATGGTGAAAAGGGTGACGGAGAAAGCCAGTGAGCCGGGGTTCACTTTGAAAGTCTCACGCTTTATTGCCCAGTAGATTGCAGCGACTGACCACGCGACACCAATGCCCAGGAAGACGTTGACGGCGTTGCTGCCAGTCACGTTGCCGATGGATGCATCGGCATACTGGTCCTGCGTAGCAGCTACTTTACTAGCAAATGTGTCTGATGGTGAGAAGGACAGGAACAAAGGTGAGACGATAATCCAGAGAGAGAGAGAGAGAGAGAGAGAGAGAGAGAGAGAGAGCGAGAGAGACAGAGAGACAGAGAGACTGAGACTTAAAAACTTAAAACTAAAACTAAAAGATAGACATCAGGTTGGAACGACGTCTAAATAAAACAATTCCACAAGAATTTTTTGCTATTTTCCAAAATTTAGCCTCAGAGACACCTCAGAGAGGTGCTTTTCCCAAACCACCGTAGTCTTAACACTGTTTAATAATTCCTTTAATCACATTTACCACTTACCTGGAATAGAGGTTCCCAGAGCGACGAACACCACGGCCGTAACCGTGTCCTTGAGCCCCACGGTGCAGCCAAAGTGTGAGGCCAGGTCTCCGATGAAGGCTGTTAGAATGCCGATGACGCTAATGGACACTATGAAGCAAGCCCAGCCGTTCCAGTACTCAGTGGGCGGGACACATGCAAACACGACCTTCCAGAACACCGTCAGAAAATGCATGACGTAGTCGGCGCAGGAGGGTGGATGCTCGCGTCCCTCTACTTCATCTTCTCCGTTTCCTGAAGGACACCAACATGAGAAAAAACAGCTAATGTAGGAGCAAACTATGTTTAATATTCAATATTGGACAAACAGATGGGAAGAGGAAGAGAATAAGAAGGTGGACGTGTCCCTGACCTGCACTGACAGTCACCGCTTCAACAAACTGCTCCCTCCAGGAATGGGTGCCAATCACCAGCGCCAAGTTCGTCTTCTTTATCAGCTTATCGACGGTACTCTAGCAGAGATAATAATGAGAAAATGCTCCTGGTTTAGTAGCAAACATTAGCAACCCAATAATTTACTGTTTGCCTCACAGCAAGAAGGTCCTGGGTTCGAGTCCCAGCCTTGGCGAGGTTGTTTCTGCATGGAATTTGCATGCTGTCCATATGCTTGCGTGGTGGTACTCCAGTTTCCTCCCACAATCCTAAAACATGAACATTAGTCGTTCAGGGTGTGCCCCACCCTCGGCCAGAGTCGGCTGAGATAGACTCCTGCCTCCCCATGACCCAAGAAGGATTAAGCGGATTCTTTTTCTCCATAATTAAAATTTTCAGCTTGTCAGCAATGAATATACAGGTCTATTTATTTCTAACCAAAGCATACTGCACAACATGATTCCTGATCTCACACACTGGCCTGCGGATATGGTCAGGTCCAGAATTATTGGCACCCTTGGTGAGCCAGATGGGTGGGTATTTATCTTAATCTCATGCTGAAAGCCATGACAAAAATTTTACATTTACTTACATTTTCTGTCAATTTATTCCAGTAATTTAATGAAAAAAATATTACTTAGATTATATAGATTATATACACAAAATATCTTTTATTCTTTCTCTAATAAAATCTGGGCCATGACAAAATGGGTGACAACATTGTCCATGTTGGATAAAATCATTTAGATCCTCAAATGTTAAAGAAGAACTTTGATTAATGAGCGTAAACAGCGTGATTCGCTCAATCCGACTCGACCGCAGATGATTTATCAGGTTTGTCATCAGCTTCGTAATTGTGGGATGGTTTCTTTTCTTATTTTGGTGAGAAAAGCAATCAAGTGGTAGAAAATAACTGTACACTGTTCATTCTCTTGAATAAATTCTCTCCTACACACGCACACACACACACTCAGAGCAGAGGGCAGCCACATTGTGGTGCTCAGAGAGCAGTTAGAGGTTAGGTGTTTTGTTCAAGGGCACTTCAGCCGTGAAGGTGGTAGAGGGGGAAGGTGCTGCTCACTCCCCCTGCCGGTTTGGGAATCAAATCAGCGACCTTTCAGTCCCAAACCTGCTTCTCTAACCATTAGGCCATGGCAGCCCCTAATAACCCATGTGCTCATCTTTTCAAATTCTTAAACAAGCAGAGCACGTGGAGTGAAAGGTACCTCTGCCAGGCACAAATGGATTATTATAACTCAGCACAGTTATGTGTGTGTGTGTGTGTGTGTGTGTGTGTAAAACATAGTGCTAGTCTAAGTACTGCCGAAAAAGGTAGGTTTTCAGCTGTTGTTTGAAGATACCCAGTGACTCAGCTGTCC
>JAQMYF010000025.1:703213-716333 GCA_030014195.1 Neosilurus mollespiculum | reverse complement strand
AGTTCAAAAGAGGAGATGCCTAGGTGAGACAGAGAGAGTGGTGTAAAGCACCAACTCCGAGACAGGAGCAGACCCGTACCACCACCTCTCCCATCTACTCATCAACCATCAGAGTGGAGGGAAAATGTGATTTTGGCTTTGGTTTGAGTGTTGTTGCTAGGCAGGAAACATCTTTTTGAAATGCATGGTTCGAGCTGATGGAAAGGTTATAGTGACTTAAATAATCACTAGGTGGTGAGGAAATCAAAAACATACACAACAGCTCAAACCTTGAAGGGTTCCAACCTCAGAACACCACTTCAGATTCTCTTTCTGTCCACAAAAAACAAACATGAAAAAAGAAAACCAGAAAGCTGGGGCTGTAGTAGGATCAGATTTACCAAAACTGGACAGAAAAACATAGCCTGGTCTAATGAACCTTGACTTCTGCTGAAGCACAACAAGACCAACAACCATGGAATCAACCTGTTTTATGTCAGCAGTCCAGGATGGTGGGGGATGTGTGATGCTGTGGGGAAGGTTTTCTCAACCTAGGGCCATTATTACCAATCAATCATGGCTTTATTGCCACAATCTAATTTGAGTTTTGTTGCAATGCAAAGGTAATCTCATTTTTAAGACAGGTTTCATAAATAAATATCACAATGTTCTTCAGTGGCCTTCCTGGCCTACCTCTGTGGTAGAACAGGAGATTCAGTAGAACAGGAGCAAATGTACAGGATTTAGGTGATGTAATCATCGGTATCCCAAAGGAACTTTTCTAACATTTATTTTTATGGAATCCATCCAAAGTTCACCGAGTCTTTTTTATGAGCATTTTAATATTTTGCTTTTTTTTTATATCAGACGTGAAAACATGAGAAATTTTGGAAATCATGCCCAACTTAAATGCAATCTGCTACTATTACTGCTACTACTATTAAATCAATCCCATAACCACCAAAGGGGTCGTTGGGGTGTCTCATATGTGATGTGTCAAGGGCTAGAAAGTCTTTCCAGACTCTGACATTCACAACGAGGGGCAAAATGAAACAGCCAATTAGCATAATGTGCATATCTTGGGACTGGGGGAGGAGACCAGAGTACCCAGAGAACATTCAAAATCCACACAGAATTACCTGCTCGACCTTCTTGCTGTGAGACGGAACCACTATGCCATCATGCCGCCAAAAATGTAATCACTGTGCAGTAATAGTGATAAAACTGCACTTCATGTCTAAGAGCCGATCTGCCTCTAAGAGCTTTGGTTTTAATTTCCAGGAAACATTTTCATCCATCCTAAAGGATCCAAAAGGAAGGCCATTAATCCGTCTAAGTCATTGTCATCATCAAGCTTTAAAGAATTACTACAAAAACAAAGGAAGGTCTGAGGCTGGGACTGATTTCCTTTTACTTGTACAATGGATTAAAGGGGTCCATTCACTAGTGAAGATTCTGTGTGTGTTTTAACTTCCATTATCACTTCATTTTGGATGAATATAAAGGTTTCCTGGTGAAACCTTCTTCATCACCTGTTGGGTTCTGTCAGTCCTTCTGTATGACTGTATAACTTTGAAAGGAAAAGTACACCAGATATGGTGTATGCGTATAAAAGGGCGGGATTGTATATGGGTCACCTTGACCTGTTTCAAAGTCACAAGGTCACATACATATTTTTACATATTTGTCAAATACTCCTGCTGAAGGGAGTGTCTGGATCCCTGCAGTCTGTTCTACATCTAGTTCTGGTTCTGTATCTGTTTACAATAACAATAACATTTTACATTTACAGCATTTGGCAGATGCTCTTATCCAGAGCGACTTACAGTGATACCACTGAGCAATTAAGGGTTTACACCACTGAGCAATTAAGGGTTAAGGGCCTTGCTCAAGGGAACCGCTGACCTTCGGATCAGTAACCCATCGCCTTAACCACTAAGCCACCACTGCCCGAAATAACGTGACGGCATGACTGGAGGAATGATCTTGTGCATGTGTGTTAACTTGGCAGCGAAACAGCGATTGGTAGAAAGTGCAAAAGTCTGAGATCAAGTGTTAATAAACAGAAGAAGGGAAACGATTTCAAAAGGATCATTGTAGGAGTCATTACCAGTCACATACAGGAGTAAAAAAATTTGATTTCCAAGAGATATCAGTGTCTTTCTTCTTTATTTAATACACCTGGGAACTGGATGGGGAACTAACGACCGTCATGTCAGAAGCAAAATCTCAAATCAACAAATGGTGAGTTTTCTCCCTCGTGTCTTATATCACGTCCATCATCACTGAATGCAGTTCTAAACTCTTGACTGAAAAGATCGATCCAGCTGCAGTTTCAATGAATGAAGCCGATCCTTCTTCAATTTTCGGAATGTTCCATGAAATAGCGAATGAGTGCTGGCTGCGTAAAGCCCCGATAAGAAAGAATATTGCCATAGTAAATGATACAGCCTGACATTAGGGCACAAGCATAAATGGAGAAATCCATAATAATCGCTTCCGTTACTGTCTGTAAAGCCGTACGTGCACTCCTGCTGCTTGAAGTAACGAAAGTGCCAGATCATGATCTAGTTCTCCTGCAGGGCTTCTCTCCCCAACCCCGAAGCTGCCTGATTGATCCTGACGCCCTGTTCCTGCTTCTTCTCCTGGAGCTTCTGCACCTGTGACTCGTTTCCTGTACTTGTGTATCATCTCACATCATTTAACCCTGTAAAGTGTGTATGTGGGGAGGGGTGTGTGTGTGTGTGTGTGTGTGTGTGTGTGTGTGTGTGTGTAGGGGTCAAAACATACAGCCAGATAAAGGTTCTAATCTGATTCACCAAAAGAATTTTAAATCTTAATCAAAAACATCCTCCATCCATCCATCCACTTGCTGAACCACTTTATCCTGCAAGGGTCGTGGGTAGGCTGGAGCCTATCTCAGCCGACTCTGTGCGAAGGAGAGATACACCCTGGAAAGCTCGCCAGACCATCGCAGGGCCAGCACACACAACCATTCATACTCACACTCACACTTTAATCTAGGGGCAATTTGGAACAGCCAGTCAGCCTAATGTGCATGTCTTTGGACTCGAGGAGGAAACCGGCATACCCAGAGGAAACCCACACAAGCATGTGGAGAACATGCAGACTCCACAGATACGCCATCGCTGAGCCCGGGACTCGAAATCAGAACCCAAAAATGTCTTGTGAAGTAGGGTGCATGGGTTGGATGCTAGTCTCTGTAATTCCACTAGGACTAGATATTCTAAACACTTCTAAAACATTTCTATGTTGAAGGATCATCATCCTGCTTTGATATATAATTTCATATAATATTATATATGATATATAATGTTTGTTTACTGTACACGTTTACACTTTAAAACTGTGGCTGTATGCATAAAAACTGTCTTGTGCTCGTCCCTGTGCTCGTCCCAACATGATAAGATCAGTGCTTATACCAAATATTGTATTGTTTGTGCTTTTCCTTTCCAGCTCTATATCCTCTGTACCAATTTATTATCCACTATCTGCTGTAAGAGAACAGTCTGGTTCTTCTCAAGGGGCACACTCACTACTGTCACCTCTGGCGTCCTCATTAGGGATCTAAATCCCCACCCATACTTCTGAATCACCCGGCAGCCTCAAGCCAGCTTTGGAGTAGAAAAAACAACTGTTTGTCAGCAACTTGCTTACTTGAATCTCCACTATATATGGATCAGTGATGGGCTGTTCTGCACAAATCCATCTTAATGCGTCACACACAGTGCACACATATTCGGGATAATAAAGTCATAAGTGCACAACAGAAAAAACTAAACAAAACATAGCACTCATGAAACACCATCCATTCCACCATCCAGTCTTATATATGTATATATATATATATATATATATATATATATACACATACTGTTATGGCCCATCAGTGCATTTTCAACTCACGTGGTCTGGTCATTGGTGAACTCTAGCTCTCCACTTGCGTCTTCATAGTCCACGCCTCCTCCTTTGGCTGTTCCCGGCTCAGTGTGGTAAGGCAGGATCACAGTTCCACGCGCACCTGAGTTCCTTACCACTGTCACCTCCATAGTGCCCACACTCTCACACACTCGTTTAATTTGCTCACTAAATGAGAAGATGCCTGCGTGGTCGTCATCAAGAATGGTCACAGTGGTGACCAGTGGTTCCGCTAATCGACCTTTGGGTCCCTGGCCGACTTCATCGCTTTCGAACATGCCTTCTGCGTCGCCAACACGCAAATTTAGCAGACGCACAAAGAAGTGCTCATCCTCCTCAAAGATATCATCATCGATTATCCCAACCTGAAAACGTAGACACAGGAAGTGTGTGAAATAAAAACATTTCTATAGAAAAACTGACAAATATTTAAACATGCCTCACCTTTATCTCTTTTCTGGTCTCTCCCGGCTTAAACACCAGCGTCCCTTCTCTATACTCATAATCCGACCCGGCGTTGGCTGTGCCATCCTCTGTGCGATAATCCACATAAAAGGTGTTCTCACCGGTCCCCCCCTGGCACAGCACAGCTAAGGTCAGTGTTCCGCAGTTCTCCATGCACTGACTGTGGCTGCTTTCGAATGAAATACGGCTGCACGTGGCATAGTCATCATGCTCGCATGCATCCACATCTTTAGCGGCCGTCCGGCGAGCATGATCGGCGGCATGCTTCTTTAGCACGTTGCCTGCTCCAATCATCATGCGCGTTGCCTGGACGCGGTAAAAGGCACGGCTCTTCTGCTGGTGTAGCAGGGCGTAATAGTTTGCGAGCTCCATTAACTGATCTAAATCTTTTTTGGGATATTTTTGCTTCAGGTCCTTCAGGATACGAATAACCTAAAAAGATGCAGGAAACAGATTACAAAACAATAGTTCAAAAGTACGTGGACATCACCAAATTAGCGACAAAGCTCTCTCATTTGTAGGTTATACAAGATGGCTGGGGTCTGACCTTCAAGGTTACTCAAGGTCAAAGGTAATGGTCTCATCTGAAAGATGGTTTTCTTTTAATGTTCCATAGTAATGACATGTCTATTAGTTACTAGTTACAAGTAAGTTATAACTAAGTTTCTAAGTTAAAAGCACTCTAGCACCAAAGCCTTGACCTTGCTTTAATGTTCACCTTTGACCTTAACAATCCAAAAAGAATCTCTGGGACTCAGGTAGTGTTCGCACCAAGTTTGGTGAAAATCTGTGCACAGGTGTGGTCAGGTTATATATATATAGTACACATTATATTCTACAGAATTGTAAATTTAAACTTCCTAGAATCAGTACAAATCCTGTTCATTAATAATGTATTAACATGTATATTGACCTTTTTTTTTATTTTAGCTTTAACAGAAATTTGTCCCATGCTATATGCACATTGGTCTAGAGTGGAGAATGAACGAGATCTCAAACCATAAGCAAGTCAAATATTTCTTCCTTTAAAAGAACACTTGATAACGAAACCTAAAACGAAGGAAGGCGACATGGTTCACATGAACTTCATCTTCTTCTCCTCACGCTCCGAACTAACAATGTTGAAGACGTGACTCCGCCTAAAAATGTGGACTGGTTGTGTGTGTGCGTGCGTGTGTGTGTGTGTGTGTGTGTGTGTGTGTGTGTGTGATAGAGAGGGAGGGAGAGAGAAAGAAAGAGAAAGAGAGGGAGGGAGAGAGAAAGAGAGAGAGAGAGAGAGACATGCTTCCCCACACCTCTTTGCGGCTCTCATCCAGTTCTTTTGTACTCTCCACGTTGATGGTGGTGCTGTTGGACGGTAGCAAGGTTGCCATGGCGGCTGCGCTGTTATTAGGCCCGTCTTGGCAGTGTTCCACAGTAATGATTCCAGATGACGCACTTGGTGGAAACTTCCCACGCATGACTATATCTCCTTCTTTGGGAGACATTTCTCCTTCTGTCTCTACGACAACCCCCGTCCTCTTATCAGCACGGTAGCGCTTAGACATGTACTTGTAGAAGAGGAGCCGCCGATCAGCGATCCAGGCCAAAACAACACAGACTGGGAACAGGGACAGAGTGACCAGGGCCTCCCATACCTAACACACACACACACACACACACACACACACAGACACACAGTCTTTTTTCTGCCTGCATTCTTTCCACACCACCAAGAATGCACACTCTCACGCCAACCTACCTCTACAACTCCAGGTGAGATGATGGCGAGTATAAGGTAAAGCCAAATGTATGCAAAGATGCTCCAGAAAGCGGTGATGAAGAAGACTCTCAGATGCTTGATCTTTCTCACCTCACCATCAGGGATCACCCACACACAGATCCCAAGGATCACGAACATGTTGAAGGCGGCACTGCCCACGATAGTCCCGGGACCCAGTTCACCTGAATCAAACCCGTGCCCGCAAACCTAAAGCACGCACAGATGTAATCAACTAATCATCTGCTAAACATATTGTCTTTTTAGTATTTTTAGTACTTAGCATGTAGCACTTAGCATTTAGCATGTCACTATTCAGATCCCTCTGACTGTTTGCACTAACCACAATGTACTCTTATGCTGCAATACATTTTTTTATGCAGATAATATCATTTCAGACCTCTGTTCAATACATACCTAATTATAAAACGTTTATGTTCAATTTAATAGTTAGATTAATAGTTAGCTGAGCAATAAGCATAGCTGATAAGTTCCTGGTAAGTTCCATCTTCACCGTATCAAATTCAACATAATATAATCAAATGATATGTAGAAGTACTATACTCAATGTGTCACTAGGAATGCCTCCATCACAAAAACTGTAGGGTGTGCTTGAACTGTGATCCTGATCTTTGACCTTTGACCTCAGAACCTGTACAGATCTTGAGCATTTAATAATGAGAAACTTCTGAAAGTTTGGTCCAATCCTTTCGGGTGTTCAGCCTGCAGATTATGCTCAAGATTTTCCTAAGAGGACCTTGTGTGGCCTTGACCTTTGAGCTATGACCTCAGAACCTGTAACAGTTCATGGTACCTTAGAAGTGCAGACCTGGTAAATAAATCTAATTTATTATTTACTTGTATATGGCTACTATTTTATATTGTCATATTTGTACATCTAGTTTAAGTAAAAGAGTCATGACCCCGTGCTTCCCTTAGAAGTGCACTCTGTAAAATACAAATGGCTGCTATGCACTATCTAGTGGACTGCTCTATTACAGACGAAGAAATTTGGAATTAAGCCCACAATAACAGTGCAAGGTAAAGGGGACTTCC
This sequence comes from Neosilurus mollespiculum, assembly GCA_030014195.1. Taxonomy (NCBI): domain Eukaryota; kingdom Metazoa; phylum Chordata; class Actinopteri; order Siluriformes; family Plotosidae; genus Neosilurus; species Neosilurus mollespiculum. Next base: position 709,135 of record JAQMYF010000025.1, on the reverse strand, counting down.
TCATCAGGGCTGACACAAAACAAAAGAAGGAAACTGTGTTTACTGTAGTAACTTAGTACTAGTAGTAGATCTTAGGGTTGATCGATTAGCTCTCATGGGCTTCCAGCAGCAAATGGCTGCCATAACCAGTCAAGGCTCGAACCAGAACTCTTAGATTTCGGTGGTGAATCTTATCGCAAATGTCCATTCCTTGCTTGAGTAAAGTTTCATGAAAAGACCTCACAGATAATCAACACTTTACTCACCTCGATGACAGAGAGTAAGATCTCAGGCGCTGAGGAGCCCAAAGCCATTAGTGTTAAGTTGGAAACAGTCTCGTTCCAGATGCGTACTGTCGCCACTGTCGTCTCTCCGTTCGGCAGAGTGATTGTCACTTCTTTCTCCTGAGGAAGAAAAACTGGTGTTATTAGTTGGGTAAAATGGTACAAGATAAAATGAATGAAGATAAGAACAAAGGACGGAAAAAACGGAAATGTATCAGAGTGCACTAGAAATCCCAAACTGCTGTTACTCCAGTAAAAACTTATAATCCCTCTCTCAAATATCATTCAGTCACATTTTACAGTTTTCAAAACATATAGAAATGGATACAGTGTCTAGCAATCATTTAATTGACTAACCTGTGATGTAATAACCTCAATAGATGCCATAAAGCGATCAGCGATGATGGACACACCCAGGAACATGTAAATCAGAGAGATGAAATAGACAGCAGCACGGCCAACTTTGTCTCCAAGTCCAGGGTTGTTAGGCTTCCACACAGGCAGGAGGATACCCGGGTTACACTGCACCTTCTCAGTACAGCGATTCGAACTTTCATTAGTGGACAACAAATTATCCGATGACTCCAGCACTGTGGGAGTAACACTCAGTTCTTCTTCTCTTTGGGACTCTGGAGTGCAGGATGGAAGGAAGGAGATGAGGAGGCACAAGGACAAGAGGGTGACAACGGAGCGGAGAGAAGAAGATGCCATGGCTTCTGTCCTTAGGCAGTGACGATGTGTAGTGAAGCAGAGACAAAGAAAGGACAGGAAGCAGCTCACCTGACGGAAGAGATTACAGACAGAATACGTTGCACAGAACATGTTATCTTTTCTATAGCAACAGTTCATTCAAAAAGAGACTTGTACAGCATTCGGTCAACATGATCTCAATATTAAACAAGGAATTCATTCTTCAAGGGTGCACGGAATAATAAAATTGCTCCTTTCCGATTGAGAAACACTCTTTTGCAGGTGCAAGCAGCAATGTGCGGGGCCCAAGCATTGCCCCCTGTGGTCGGTTCTTGCCAAGCTATACCTATAGATGAAACCTATAGATGAAAATTTCCCCAGAAATTGTTAAATTCTCTGCCTCTGACACACCGCCCATAAAGGTTTTGGAGAATCTGTTAACAGAAATTAAGTTTATCATTAATAAGCTTTCATTAAGCTTTCATAAGCTTTCATTAATCTATAATTGAGAGTTGTTTTCCCCATGCCATTGTGGGTTTCCTCTGGGTACACTGGTTTCCTCCAAAAGTCCAAAAACATGCACATTAGGGTAATTAGGGTAATCACCCCCAGGTGTGAGTGTGAATGGTTGTGTGTGTGAAAAGTTGATTCAGGAACAGAGAGGTGATCTGATTTGAAGTCCCTCTTTGATGCTGCTCTTCTTGAAGAGGAGTTGGCTAACACCCCAGTCAGCTATTCTGTCAGTGATAGAGTCCTGATGAGGAAGTGGAGACCCCCAGATGTTCAGGCTTTCGAAGACTGGGCGACTATGAAGCAAATATGAATCCGAAGGCATATCGTCCTGAGGTTTTTAGACTGGAACAAAAAGTTTTGTTTGGAGGTATTAAATCCCCCGAAATCATGAAAGCTCTAATCAATTTGTTCAAGTTGTTCGGTCAGGCCAATGTGTCCTATCTAGGCTATATTGTTGGCTATAGACAGATGGCATCCATTACGGCAAAGGTTCAAAGTATTCTAGAAAGCATCTACGGAAAGTTATGTGATAATCTTGATGACTTCACTGGCCCATTGACAGATCTGCTTGCTGTAAATGCCAGCAATGTTGGTGCAGGTGTTGTTCTGTCACAGCTAGATAACAATAGCACTGAACATCCAGTGTCTTATTTTTCTAAGAAATTTGGTGTTCATCAAATAAAGTATTCAGCGACTGAAAAGGGGGCACTAGCCCTAAACCTAGCTATGCTTTTTGAGGTGTACCTGTCTTCATCAAGCAAACCCATAGGAGAGTACCAACCACAACGCACTGACATTCCCGCATATGGCTAAGACTACAAAATTATTACAGACCATTTTCAAGTTATTTTCCAACTTTGCATACAAAATATCATTGATGTAGTTGTGCTAATAATCATTCTGTTTCATATTATAAGTTTCATATTTGTTTCATGATTTTCAAATTTGTTTCATATTGTAAAATTTTCATAAAACTTGTCATAAATTCCAACATTTCTTTTACAGAGGCCGGTGTGACGTAGCAGGCACATCCTGTCCCTGTGGTAACGCAACTGACATATGTATATCCTCTATGACAAAATTTAACAGAAAGAAGATATATCTATTGTGAAGTATGAAAGATACGGAAGATGTTTAATGAATGGACTACGCCAAAACCTGGGCAGCCATAAACATCTCACCAAAAACATTGCTGCAAGATCCAAGTTAATAAAATGAATAAAAGGAGGAGAGGCAGTTGTAGGCCAGTTGTTTCTGAGGGTAGGAGATGAGAGGCGAAGGTTGGAGACAATTCATGCTGTGTAGAGTCTTGGATCTTGCAGCAATGTTCTTGGTGAGATGTTTATGGCTGCCCAGGTTTCGGCATCAAACATTTATTAGATATAAAATGACAAATGTTACGTTAAATATACACAAATATATACTAGCTAATTAAGTCTTTTAAATAAGCAAGGTAAAATTGCTGGCAAGTTCAGGTTGTAATTCAGTTTGTTAGAGTAGTAAAGCAGTAAAGTTTTGTAATTTGGCTATTTACACTGAAAATGAGCTTGTTAGGTTATATAGCCAGTTGTGACTTGTTAGTTTGCTAGATGAGCTAGCAATAGCCTAATGATTGGAAAGGTGGGTTTGGGACCGAAAGGTCGCTGGTTCGATTCCCGAACCAGCAGGAAAAATGTGTGGTGGTGGGGGAGTGAGCTGCACCCTCCCTTCCTTCACCTTCATGGCTGAAGTGCCCTTGAGCAACGCACCAAACCCCCACCTGCTCTCCGGGTACTGTAATGTGTGTGCGCTCACTTTGGATGAGTTAAATGCAGAGGGAATAATTTCCCTTATGGGATTAATGAAGTATAGCAAATATATATATATATATATTCCAGTCCAGTCAGAGGTCATGGAAAAACTGACATTAGACCACATGTTTATCTCCCATTCCTTCCTGCTCTATCCTTTTCTTTCTCGATCCATCCATCATCAATCAAACCCTCATGTGTAATTAAGATGGCTCGGTTCATCTCTACAGCATCAGATTGCCCTGCAGTTAGGAAATCACTCTTATTAAAGCCCAGGCAGAAGCGGTTTTAGCTCCAGTAATCAGGTCATCAATCACCTGTCTCACTCTCAGACTACACATTTAAAATTCATTCATTCCACCAAGCTGGAGAGTAACAAGCACCATCAAATTTGGCTGAGCGACATCGGCTTGCACTTGACTGGTAAACATTGGGGTTTTTGAGGGAAGAAGATTTTTTTTTGGAAAGGAAAAAAAAACTTTATAGGAAATAAATGAGAGGGTGTTCACTTCCTGTGAGCATGAGCCAGTTCTTACCCATACACTCACTCCGCTAAAGGTTTCAGTTTAGTTCAAATGAGAAAAACCCCAAATTTAATAAGATTGCAAACAATAATTAACTTGCATAGCCAGTATAATCACTTAATTTCTAATTCTCTCCTAGTAAAATCCACATCACACGCATCCACGTTCCTCAGAACGCATGATGCAGTAAGAACTTAATAAGGATGTAATAATGATGGTGTTGTCATAGTAACGATGTCACTAAAACCCAGTAGGGACTTCACTGGAGTAGTACGAGTATGGCGCGCTTGTTGACCATACATGTCAACAGTTTCACAACAAATGAAAAATCACAGTATTTATAAGGACAGAAGGACGCCCTAAACATGTGGTAAGTTCATGGTGCAATCCGATTGGTCGTAGAAAAATTCAGTAAGAACGCATTGGATGTGGTGTGCATGATCATGCTTGTGGTAAAAAATTTCCCACAGTACAAAGACATGCACATTAGACTAAGTGGCTTTGCCCCTAGGTGTGAGTGTGTATGGTTGTGTATGTTGCCCTGCAATGGACTGGCGAGCTGTTCAGGGTGTACCCACCTTCACCCAGGATCAGCTGAGATAGGCTCCAGCCTCCCCACAACCCGAATAGGATTAAACAGTTTGGCAAATGAATGAATATATAAATGATTGATTAATTAATCAGACTTTGTTGGGCTAATTTAATACTGGAATTAATTTAATACTGTCATATTAATTTGGTACTTAACTGCCTTCCCTGAAGTGACGCTTGAGTTGAGTGAAACACACGACTAGTGTAAGATGAACTGATTTATTGTGATTACTGTGATTTAGTTCAAGTTAAAACACCATGAATTGGATATTCATTAGAGAAGTGTCCCTTTTTGGGAACTGTCCCTTTTTGTCCACACTTCCCTAAATGAAGTGGACATGTGGTTTCCCACCCTCGGAGGACGAACAGGGTGCTGTTTCACGAGGGTGAAATTTGACATGGAACTTTGATATACTGTACTGATGATTAATGCACAGAATATTTACAATCATGGGGCAGCGGTAGCCTAATGATTACAGAAGCAGGGTGTGTGTGTGTGTGTGTGTGTGTGTGTGTGTGTGTGTGTGTGATCACGTTGGATGGTTTAAATGCAGAGCCAAATTTCCCTTGTGGGATGAATACAGTATATATAAAAATACAAATTTATAACAGGGAATTATTGAAATTTTGAAAAAGTAGTTTTGTGCAGTAATGCTTACGGAATTAAGGAAAGTCCTAATTGCTTTCACTCTGATGTGTTTTGCTGAATTTCTGAAACATCCCATCATGAGTACTTTAAGGAAGTATCTCACCAAAGTGAATATTCTGCAAACGAACTGCAGCAAACTGGCTAAATTTTATTGCGATGAATAGTTAAGATTTTCTGGAGACACTGAATTCACAAACTGCTCTCCAACATCGCTAAGTTGAGGCTAACTGTTCCTCATATACTGTACTCACCATGTTTAAAACCAGTACCGTTTAAGGTGTATATATTACATTATCCATGCTGCGTGATGGGAGCACCGTACATTCCATGAGTCCCTCTTTATACAGTTTCAGAAGGTCAGTATGATCAGGTTAATATGTAGTCAATGTAATGTGAATAAAACTGTAATAACTTAAGAAAACAGTAACAGATTATTAATAAGAACAAACAGCAAGGAGAGAATTAGTGCTTAGGAGATGAAACCACACTGCCTTGTTTGGGAGGAAGGAATTTCCAATATACACAATCGACTACGGCTAGACGGCAGGACGGAGGGTGGGTGTGACATGGTACAAAAGCCAGACACACAAAGAGTCGGTACATGGATAATATGCAGACGCTGTATAGTCTCTTCTGCTTTGCATACAAGTGTCTTTTCTTTCATTTGGGATGAAATTGGATCCATTTATATTTGATCTTTACTGCAACACTGCTGATGTGTGTTGTCTGTAAAACAATACAAAAAAGACTTCTGTTTTGATTTTTTTTTCATGTACACTCACACTTATATTCATTTTGCAAACACAATCTCTCTCTCTCACACACACACACACACACACTCTCTCTCTCTCTGTAGAGATTCTCGGAGTTTCTGTTGTTTATCGGATTAAAGTGGCGGATTT
>JAQMYF010000025.1:617798-627864 GCA_030014195.1 Neosilurus mollespiculum | reverse complement strand
ACATATATATATATATATGAGTTTATACATAATTAACTATAACTCAAATACATGCACCAGTTAAGTATACACAATTAAGGATAACTCAAATAACTATACATGAGTTAATTGTATATAAGTATAACTTAAATAACTATACATGAGTTAAGTATATACAATTAAGTATAACTCAAATAATTATACATGAGTTAATACATAATTAACTATAACTCAAATACGTGCACGAGTTAAGTATGTACAATTAAGTATAACTTAAATAACTATACATGAGTTAATTGTATATAAGTATAACTCAAATAACTATACATGAGTTAATTGTATATAATTAAGTATATCTCATTTGGTAGCTGATATCTGAATCTTTAAAATGATCTAACATATTTGTCTAGTTTTGGAGTAACTAACACCTGCCAGAAATTTTCAGCCTTTTAAGCAACTCTGGAGAAAATCACATTTAAAGTTCAACAAAGTATTTAATAATTTTCAACTTAATGCCAACTTTGCTGTGATGGGTAATATATAATTGAGTATAATTCAAATGGCTCAACCAGTTTTTCTGCAGTACGTACCATAATGTGTGTGTGTGTGTGTGTGTGTGTGTGTGCTGTTCAGCTCAGAGTCAGTGCCGTGAAAACGTGTGTTTAAACGGTGGAGCTTGCACTGTAAGTGCAGGACGTTATGAGGAGTGTGTGTGTCCACCACGTTACACTGGAAAATACTGTGAGACAGGTTGGTTAACACTCATAAACATTTCCTCTCTCTATAATACCACCACATATTAATGAAGGCCTTTATAAACAACCTGATTTACTATTTTTTTGCAATAACTTGGCCATGTAGGCTCGAGTGGCGCATTGACACGGTGCGCCGCAATCAACCTGGAGGTTACATGTTCGAATCCAGGTAGATGTACGCAGGCATCCGCAGCTGGGAGTCCTTGGGAGCAGACTGGCCGAGCTCTCAGGGGTATACACTTGCCTCCATGTCAATTAAGGCGATCACCAGCCAGTCATGTTTTTAAGATCATGCATACAAGGGGGCATATAGCGATTTATCTCAGACTGTGTGAAGCTGCCCTTGGATATGCATGTGGCGACAGGCATTATGTGACTTCGAGGTGCTTTCTTTTGCCCTTTCCTGGCTGGTGGTGGTCACATGATTAGGGAGGCGGACATATTGGTGGGAGTTGGCTACAACTAAATTAGAGGAGAAAAATCGAGGGAAAATAAATCCCAAATATTAATAATAATGATGATAACAAGAACTACAAACTAGTGGGGTTTAAGCTAAGCTCTATACCAGGGCTCTTTGATTAATTTGGAATGAGAGCCGGGTCATGAAAACAATCCCAAATAAGGGAAGGAGAGCAGATACTTCAAAAGGTGATTGGTCCACTATAGCAGGTTGTGACACAGTGGCAAACAAATTTTTATTTTTTTAGTTGAGAGTGTTAAAACCAATTTAAATAAAGTATTAATACAAAGAACAAAGGTGTCGTCAAGACACTGGGCAGTGGGTAGAGAAATCTTATTTTTTCTTGGAACAATAGAAATGGATTTATGGCGTTTTGGAAAAGAGCTCAACAAATATTGTATTTTGTAAATGTTTAATACATTAGTACACTGTATTATATCAAGATATATAGGCCCAAAGGGGGGGGGGGGGGCAGGTGTGTGGGGGAGAGAGAGTAGTGAGAAGAAAAAGGAATACACTGTTATTCGGTCTAACAAAAACAAGGTCTCTGTCTGACTTTCCTGTATTATCGGGCATTAACTGTTTTATGGGTATGTGGGGGTAGGGGGGGTGCGTGTGTGTGTGTGTGTGTGTGTGTGTGTGCGAGAGAGAGAGAGAGAGAGAGAGAGAGAGAGAGAGAGAGAGAGAGAGAGAGAGATTAAACTGGCAGTTACTGACAGTTTTAAACTGCCTTTTAAACTGAAGTGATGTCTTAGGCACACGTCTTCTGTTTGGTCTTCTAATTTGAAAACCGTAATAAGAATTTGGTGAACACAGTGATATAAATTCACTATACTGTAAAAAGAGTTTAAAGAGTCACAATTTAAATATGACCCTCATAAGAATTTTAAAAGGTTTTAAGAACCTCTATTTTGTATTGAGTTCTATTGAGGGATTCACGGTACGGCAGACAGTCAGAGGCTCGTCATTTCACTTCTACAAGTGCTGTTGACTCAAAAGTTCAGGGTCAGAACCAGCCTTTTCCTCCGTTTTGAATTAAAATTTATTGGTGTAGAGTGAAAATTATGTGAGTAGGAGTGAGTATAAAAAAACTTTTCCAAGATAATCTCCTTTTTTCTCACACTCTGCTGTGACATCATCCACTCTAGCCCAGAACATTCCACACAATAGACACCCATTATAAATACACAAACTGTCTCAGAAATCCTTATTATGACACTTGATCAAAGATTAAGAGAAAACCGTAAAGGTAGCACAAAGTCGTTTTGACCGTCGAAATGTCGACTTCGGTGTCTACATTTTAAAAGTTTCTATGTGAAAGTATGTCTTCTTGGCGAGGCATCAAAACGAGATGAGTTTCATGATCGTTTGTCGACCTCTCCCCATTCATGTCAATGGGAGTTTTTGCTGTGGTTTTTGGCTAATTGAGTCACCATGGTAACACAAAAGGCCAATAAAATGAACAGCACACTTCACAGCGCCGCACATTTTGATATATACATTGCATGGGTGCACTTTGCCGTTCGGGCCACATTAAGTGCAACGGAAGCGGAATAATAAAAAGAAGAAAAAGAAGAAGAAGAAGGAGACCTATTTTTCTGGGTGAATAGTAATATGTGTCTGCTCTTAAGTGAAGCCACATAATAATATTATAAGTACATGAGGGCGGTATGGTGGCACAGTGGTTAGCACATTCACCTCACAGCAAGAAGGTCGTGGGTTCAATTCCCAGACTCGAGGCGTTACTGTGTGGCGTTTGCATGTTCTCCCCGTGCTTGCGCTGGTTTTCTCCAGGTACTCCAATTTCCTCCCACAGTCCAAAAACATGCACAGTAGTCAATTGGCTGTTCCAAATCACCCCTTGGTGTGAGTGTGAGTGTAAAAGGTTGTATGCGTGTTGCCCTGCGATGGTCTGTCGAGCTGTTCGGGTGTACCACGCCCTCGCCCAGAGTCGGCTGAGATGGGCGCCAGCCTCCCGCGACACTAATGAGGATTGAGCGGCTTACAATAATAATAACACGTACACTGTTTACAGCCAAATCCTGTGATTGCTATTTACCAAACTTCTGTTAATTATTCACAATGATAACAATATGAAAATATTCCATCAATTAAACAAGTTAATGAAATTATTTTGCATATATGCAAATGCATCCAGTGTTCCAGTTGCCAGTATAAGAGTAACTGTAAAGTTACTGTAAAAAAAAAAAAAAAAGTTACTGTAACAGTAAAATTTTCGTGTAAAAATTTACTAATTTGATTTGTTTCTAGTCACATTCACATGGAATTCACATTTCAAGCTTGATCTTATTACTCTGGAAGAAACACTTGCTTAAAAAAATCCTTGTTTAGACAGAAATGTATCGCTGCCACACCAGAAAAAAAAACACTGAAGAGTCCTCCATGGAAGACGGGTCAGCTGCACCGCTCATTTCCACTAGCAGAGAAAAATTTTAATATTCAAAAAAATAAATTAATAAATACCATTACACATTGATTGATTTATTACAAAATAAAATATGAGCTGCACAATAGCATTATGTTCTGAGGATTGTGTAAAAGTTCCGTAAAATCCATTTCCAGATGTAGGTTATGAGTTATTGATTACCAATAGCACATGAAGTTATGGCCAAGTCCATGTTTTCCCACAGTAAACCCCAAAAACTGACTTAAGACAAAAACTAGAGGGTCACTCTATGAGCTGATATCCTAGGAGTAGATTAGCCAATCAGAGTGCAGAATTGCTAATATCTATTGACCTAGGAATATTATTCATTAATGAGATTTCCTATTCTCAGATTGGTGGAAAGCCATGAAATAATTATTGGTATTGCATTATTCCCGTGGGATAATTTGAATGTTTATTTAATGACTGGAAAGCACAACACAGTAATATATATGACTGTCTTCTTTTAAAATATTTTTGAATGAATAATAAAACAATTATAGAAATCAGTTTTGTATGATGGAGAATAACATCCTCATTTGTTTCAGTCTGTTTTGCTTATGTTTCTGTGTAGTATATATGCAGTAGTTATTGATGCTCCACCTCTGGGATTATTCAGCCCAATGCCCTCCAAATAATCATTATTTCTTACATATTACACATTGAATATTTGATTCTGATTGGTCAGTTAGGGTATTCAGTTATGGAGTGTATCATTGCTCTGCAGACCGTGTTTGTTGCGTGTTTTTCACATGGATCCCTTCACAGAAATAAGGGTGTAATGTATGTGTGGTTGTAATAACTAATTTGTTTGTGTGTTTGTGTGTGGGGTGTTTAGAGGTGTTTGAGTGCGAGTACAAGAATGGCGGATGTTTTCATTACTGCAAAGACTCACAACCGGTTGGATCGCGTGTCACCTGCAGCTGTGCAGACGGATATGAACTCGGGGAGGACGGAAAAAGCTGCAAAGTGAAGTGTAATGAAAAATTGAATAATACACAGAAACAATAATCATACCTTTATACATTACATGCCCCTGTAACACCTGATACACGTTCATAGCACAATTCCCGTGTGGAAAACAGTGGACCCGGGCTGGCTTCATGCAACGCTCCTTACTGGACGAGCTAAACTACACCCAGACAGCTGATGACTCCACCCACTTCCCCACCAATAATAGTCACATATCATCAAATAACACCAGTGTTATGGAGAATGCCACCTACGTGCTGTACAACATGTCTACACCTGATATCTCTGATAAACGAATTGTAGGCGGCCAGCTACAGTATCAGGGTGGAAGTCCGTGGCAGGTCAGTGGAGTCTGTCGGTCATGTGATCATGAAAATATAAGGAGAAGGATAGCAGTGTTGCATTTCATGTGTACGTCCTAGGTTCTGCTGCGCAAGGAAAATGAGAATGGGTTCTGTGGAGGAACGCTGATCAATAACCGCTGGGTCATTACAGCGGCTCACTGTCTACAGGAAACACCCGATCACGTGACCCTCGGTGAGCACCAAGCATCACGTACAATATCATGTACATCACATTATTTAGCGGCCTCTGAGTTTACATTTTTTGGGTTTGAGTTTTTTTGGGTTTGGGGTCTCTGGGATTGATTTTTTATTTGTCGCCCCTGGGTTTGATTTCTTTGGGATTGAGTTTTCTGGGTTTGGGGTCTCTGTGATTGATTTTTTTATTTGGTGCCCCTGGGTTTGATTTCTTTGGGTTTGAGTTTTCTTTGGATTTGGGGTTTCTGGGATTTATTTTTTATTTGGCGCCCCTGGGTTTGATTTCTTTGGGTTTGAGTTTTCTTGGGTTTGGGGTTTCTGGGATTGATTTTTTTATTTGGCGCCTCTGGGTCTGATTTCTTTGGGTTCAAGTTTTCTTAGGTTTGGGGTTTCTGGGATTTATTTTTTATTTGGCGCCCCTGGGTTTGATTTCTTTGGGTTTGAGTTTTCTGGGTTTGGGGTCTCTGAGATTGATATTTTATTTGGTGCCCCTGGGTCTGATTTCTTTGGGTTTGAGTTTTCTGGGTTTGGGATTCCTGGGTTGATTTTTTTAGGGTTTGGTCCTAAATTTTTTCTCAAACAGCCAATGTGGACGCAGGCTTTTATTAAAGCCAAGTTGGAGGTACACTTGACAGCTGATGGGAGACTGTGGTGAACTGATTAAACGTGTTCTGCAGCCACATCAACCCTTAGCAGATAAGATTGAAGACACTTGGGATTTATATTTTTGGTTTTAGGCTCTCTGGGGTTCATACTCTCTGAGATGGATTTATTTGCGTTTGAGTTTATGTTGTCTGGATATGAATTTGTGGATGTGCGAATAAGTCATCTGTTTTCTGTGTGCAGGCGACTTTGATAAAATTCGTCGTGATATCGGCGAGCAGAAAATCAAGGTGGAGAAAATTATCGTTCATCCTCATTTCCATGAGTTCACATTTGACAGTGACATCGCTTTGCTGTACCTGGCCAAGCCGGTCATGTTTAGTTCGGTCGTCTCACCCGTGTGCCTGCCCAACGTTCACCTGGCCAAGTGGCTGGAGCGACCAGGGGAGAGCGGCCTAGTGACCGGCTGGGGTGCAACTCGCTATCATGGCCCCTCTTCACGCTTTCTCCTGAAAGTAGCACTTCCTGTAGTGGACCAGAGGGCCTGTATAGATTCCACTGATCAGGTGATCACCGATAACATGTTCTGTGCCGGATTTCTGGAAGCAGAGAAAGATGCATGCAGCGGTGACAGCGGTGGACCTTTCGTGGTGAACTACAGGGGAACCTGGTTCCTGACTGGAGTGGTGAGCTGGGGAGAGCAGTGTGCCGCCAACGGAAAATACGGCGTGTACACGAGAATCAGCAACTTCCTGTACTGGGTACAAGATGAGATGAAGAAACAGGAAAATATGATCAACAAGAACACCAAACAAACCAGCCCCAGTAAGACCCGTCTCTCTCCATAGAGGGACACAAAAACATCATTCTAATTAGATGTTATTACCAGATGTTTTTCTCATGCATTTTTTTGAAGGCATTATACAAACATCTGGACTGGGCAAACAGTGTTAGGTTTAGGTTTAATTTGGAATTTTATATGTAAGATCAAAAAATCCTCAGGATCAGGTTTTTTAATTTTCTACCACAGCGCTGTGGAACGCTTGACTCTGATTGGTCCGATTGGCTTCATCTGCAAAGTTTTGAATAAAATATTTGTTTTTAATACGTTATTGTAATTCCACAGTAGTTATTCACAGAGACGCTCTGGTGGATCACATGATCGTTGATATGGTGTTTTTTAAATATAATTAAAACTCAGCATCGTATCCGATCCTATCTCATCACATCACAGCTGATTACTTTTCTATAACAGTATTTTATTCCGTCCAGATACGTAGCATCTCCTAATACACCGAATACCCCGATACTTTTAAAGATCCGAAACCTCTACCACCAGCAGTGGAATATGTTGAACGATCATGGTAAGAGTGAAGATATTATAATGTGTCTATCGAGAAAAGGGGACAAACCGCAGCAGTGATATTCCTGCTTCACAGTTCCAGGTTTGCAGGTACAATCCTGGGCTCGTTTCCATCTGCGTGGGATTCCTTGGGGTTCTCCAGTTTTGTCCCACCTCTTAAAAACACGCCATAAGGTAAAGGTGCCTCTGTGTGTTATCGTGTCTGCCTGGTGAATCTCGTCGGAATGGATTTCCGGAATAAACTCAGACTCTACCGTGACCATCCCCAGGAGGAGCGATAAGTAAAAGTTGGCGCTTAAATGTATATAATTACATCGAAACAGTAACTAACAAAACCTTGACGAGATACTTTACTTGATATTTGTATATTCAAGGCTTCAAGGGCGTGTCAATTAGCAAACAAACTGGATACGTAGCATAAAGCTATTTGCTTGTCCTTCCTCATTCATGGAGTTTGGCACAGTATAAAGAAGCATAGATAATGCATTAAAAAGCTCATAAACAATAAAATTAACCTGAGGTTATATTAAATAAGGGGTGTGATTTTTTTCACAGGGACTTCAGTACAAGGTTTTGTTTGCTAGGGTTGGTAATCTGAAAAACTAGCAATGTTCGATAGTAGCACCTTGTAAGAGCTCCGGCTAAACCTTCCCCTTCACTAGAAGGTACTTCCAAAGCCACAGGTTCCATGCTGACTGCTGCGTTGTGCACAGTAGGGTCACACACAAGCAAGGAGACACAGGAGCCTTTGATTGGATATTACTCAGTGGACCATGAGGCAGGGATTGGCCGTTGGTGTTTTTACAGGATTACAGCAGCTATCGAAGACATACTTACTTTTTTTCAGTCCTTTTATTATTTCAAGTTATTGACTGCTGTCGGGGTAGTAAAGCCCTTTTCAACCAATACAACACTTTGTGTACACAACTAAAAAATTACCAGCTCCAGCTTTAAATATTTTGTAACGGATGACTTTCTGTTTATTTCTATTTTCAAATAAAGAAAAGTAATTAGAGGGTGTTAGTATTCTGTTTGTTTGATATACATATTACAATGCCGTGACTCGAAAGAGCAGAACCAACATCAGCAGGAGGTTTTAACTAGATGGTGTTTTCAGCCATTTTCAACCTATAAAATGGAGATTTTTTTAAAAATAAAAAAAATTGTTCATATAAACACCAGCACTGATGTGTTTCATCACAGTACAGCCATTTCATTTCATTTACAGCTCATGTTGAAGTGTTCAGTACTTTTTTAAGGTAAACGTATGTTCTCTCATGTAGGGCTGGGCGGTATGAGATAAAAATTGTATCACATTGTATAATGTTTTCAGGCAATTTTAGGACAACGATATTTACAACGATATCGTATGATGATATTAAAATAATTTTTAGAGAAAAAAATAACGACAGAACACGCAGACTGTTAGTACAGATTCACACACCAGGGGACGCTCACCATTCACACTCATACTCACACCTAGGGGCAATTTGGAACAGCCAATCAGCGTACTGTGCATGTTTTTGGACTGTGGGAAGAAACAGAAGTACCCGGAGGAAACACACGCAAGCACAGGGAGAACATGCAAACTCCACACAGAAACACTCGCGCACGGGAACTGAACCCAGGCCTCCTTGCTGTGTGGCGGACATGCTAATCACTGCGCCACCATGCTGCCCTTATCATACATCGTATAATAGGCCTAATATTTACTAAGCGAGTCCTAAATATGATGATACATTATGCAGACTCTTCATTGATGTCTTCATGGAGGTAAAAACCTTTTCATTTCTTAACGGAAGGTAATATTTGTAATAAATGGCAATACTGACGATATTTGTGGTTTTCGATACAAATGGTAATACCGCAGTAATGTTAATTTAACTATGTATATCCCCCAGCCCTACTCTTGTGTGAATCCAGATCTTCTCAACATTCGGTGAGTGTCTTCCATTCCATTCCATCCAAACCTGATCATGGTGCGATCTTCACAAACCCCCCCCCCCCCCCCCCCCCCACACACACACACACAGGAGACTTACTTACCCAGCTTATTAGTCAATCGAATTAAATTCACTTTATTAGTTTGAAAGAATCAGTGTATTGACCTTTATGTATATATAGTACATTATACAGATGTGTAAATGCATCTGGATTTTAGTTCCACGTGTTTAGAAGTGAGCACCACAGTCTTTTGTTCATTTCAGAGGCGAGTGCGTCGTCACTGATTCACCGTTGGACTTAACATTGTCCCAGCGCTTGTTCTCATAAATGGTTCATACACACAGGAAGTGATCTGTTTATCACTCATCGGGCTTCACTCGATGTGTGAATTTCCCAAGCTCTGGATGCTTCAGATGTATATTTTACCCCAACAAATGTTTCTGAGTGAAACAATGAATCATATCACATGTTCATATACTGTATTTGAACACAGTGTTCAAAATAACACAACTGTACATGGGACAACCAACAATCAGCATATTGAGTCTTAAAATTTATAAAAATGTTGAAGCCAAATAACCCATGACCAATTAACCCTAACTTTGAGTTACTTCAGTAAACACAGTTTTTGTCTCAGTCCTGATGAGAAAGCCAATAAGCTGAAGTTACCTTGCAGTGTTAATGTGGGCTAAACTACAAATTCTCAGGTACAGAACTGCACTCTAGTGTATATCAGCCATTCGTACTTTACAGAGGGGACTTCTATGGGAAGGAAGGAGTCATTTGGAGTTTGCCAATCAAAAGAATTGCAAGAACATGACTGTTTTACTTAAACTAGGACTACAAATATGACAATATAAAATATCAGCAAAATAAAAATAAATCATTTGTTCTGTTGTTTACCTCGCTAGCACACAAGCATGCCTAATTACCCTTAGCAAAAAGTAGTTTATTCAAGTGTACTACAAGTATACTAATTTTATACTAAAACTGACACAGTATACT
>JAQMYF010000025.1:605909-617698 GCA_030014195.1 Neosilurus mollespiculum | reverse complement strand
GCAGGGTGGCAGGTTTCTCCCTTAGAGATAGGGTGAGAAGTTCTGTCATCCGGGAGGAGCTCGGAGTAGAACCGCTGGTCCTTTGCGTTGAGAGGAGCCAGCTGAGGTGGCTCGGGCATCTGATTAGAATGCCTCCCAAATGTCTCCCTGGTGTGGTGTTTCGGCCATGTCCGACCAGGAAGAGAATATTATGGGATGTCTATAGTTATAAAAGCAGATTTCACCCAAAACTTTTGCCTGTTTGTTAAAAAATACTTTTTAAACAAAAACACTGATACTAGGAATTAGTTAAATTAACTCTTCCCTCTATCTATTTTCACTGCACGCTGCATCCGCAAAGCTAACAGCATTGTGGACGACCCCACACACACTCTTCACCCACCTGCCATCTGGACTGAATTACGCAAAACCCCCCCCCCCCCTCTCTTCCTCTTCCTCTCCCTCTTTCCCTCTCTCTCTCTGTCTCATACACACACACAGACACTGAACTGTACAAAACTCTCTGTCCCTCTCACACACATACACACGTACACCCTCTTTCGCCTGTGTGGACACACACATAACTTACATTGTTCACTATTTATTGCACAACCTCAACCCTGTCATGATTTCATTACGCTGCTATGTTTATATTTATATCTAGGCCTATACTCTGTTTGCACTTCCTCAACTGCTGCATCACATCGTTTGATTTTCTTTTAAATTCTATCTCATCTTTTTCTTTCTTTTGGTGATAAGTGTCTTATTCCTGTGTTGTCTTTTTCTTTTTGCACTGTTTTGTCTTTGCACTGTTTGCATCTAGTTGCACACTTTGCTCTTTATGTGGCTACGACAAAAACTGGTCCTTGCTCTGTGTTGTTTTTTTTATTTTTTATTATTTGATTCTTGTTGTATGTTTATGTAGCACCTGGTTCTTGAGAAACTTTTCTTTTCACTATGTACTGCGTCAGCTATATGTGTTTGAAATGACAATAAAGCTTCTTGAACTTGAAAATTAAGAATTTAAGGGGTGTCGTTTATACGTAAGACCAGAAGGTGGCAGCAATGCAACGCTATGGATCCAAAACCCGGTTAAAGGAGAAGAAGAAGAAACCGTCTGTTTTGGTGAAGTAGCCTGATGCTAATAGTGTAAGTACATTAAAAACATGGACATTATTAAACTGTTTGTAGTGTATACATTTAGTTTTAACTGCACAGAAACAATTTTAGGATAATATTTAGGTTCTGAAATGTATTTTTGAACTAGTTGCTTGGAGAGAAAACAGAAAGAACAGATGTTTTTATTTCCTTCTGATATATAAAATGATATGGGTTAATATCCTGGGCAGTCTATTTTTAGTACAAAATTTCATTATAGATTTTTTTGTTTATGATTTCTGCATTATGGCATCAGTGGAGATCTGTTAGAGTTTTCCATCTCGAAATAAAACGTTAGAGAATATTTGTATGCAGTAAACAGAGCAGTAGATGATCTCAGAGACACTTAATATAAAAATAATGAATGCTGGTGATTTTCTAAAGCATGTGTCTCTCAGAACCTCCAGGTCAGTGTGTAGTTCTGCAGAACCTCCAGTAAGACCTGCAGCTCATTTCCTTTAATAAATCCCATTTCTTTTGACTTTTCCTGGAGAGTTTGGGTCAGTAAAGATGGCAGATGACATTCTGTTCGAGTTTCTTCACATGGAGATTGTGTCTCATATTTACACAGAGAAGACGACTCGGGATGATATCGAAAAGGTGAAATTTATTAACTAACTGTACACCTTAAACACTAAACCTCCGGAAAATGTCTCGCTGTTAATCCGAAGGAAGCATCTTTGTAATATTTATATTCACTGGCACCCAGAGTTTCACCGAATTCAGTGATCATGAGCAGAGAAAACCTTCAAATGGGTAGAATTTTATTAATTTTGTCCATAATGCACCTTGACAGTGGAGTTTTATTAGAAATGTTATAATAAAGGAAGTTGCACACCTGCGAACACTTCATGGGCAGAAAAAGGGAAAGCTTGTTCCATGTGTTTAACCTCCAGCTCTGATTTAACACAATCCTATGTGACATGGTTAAGACTTTTATTGCTATTATTAATATATTATGTAATTTTATATTCCTGTTTTATATAACTTTATTTTAAACATGTTAGTGAAATTTAACAAAACACTTTTTTCTGACTTTGCTGAATGTTTCCTGTTATTTCTTCTTGCTTTGACTTTTATGTATTTCTATATTTATTAATTTAAAGCAGAGAGTATCGTGTGTGTCTGTGTTAGAAGGAATGGGCTTCAGAGTGGGACAAGGCCTAATCGAGAGGTAAAACTTTACCACATCCACACGTTTAACATTGAAATGTTCCTCACGGTATACTGTGTCAGCAGGTGGCATCATGACATTATGACCCCTAGTTTTCCATGGCTCGTCTATATGAAATAAATAGTATTGTGATCATGAGACTCTTTGGCTGGTTATGTTTTCTGTCTGAGAGAGGTGAACTATCAGGAGATAAACATGAATCTTTTTTTTTTTTACTCTTTGTTAAAAAGGTTTACAAAAGATTGCCCCACCTTCAAAGAAGACCTGGACATTATTAAGTTCCTCTGTAAAGACTTTTGGAACAGTATCTTCAGAAAACAGATCGATAATCTGAGGACCAACCACCAGGTCTGACCTTTCACCTGATTTCTGTACACATTACAGTTTTTAAAGCTTTTAACTTCGGTGTGATTTGCGTCGGTCTGTAGGGAACATACGTCCTTCAGGACAACAGGTTTACACTGCTCTCTCAAGTTTCCTGCAGAAAGAAGCAGCTTGAAGAATCCATGAAAGTAAGTCAACTGCACATCTCTTTGTCTTTCACTGGAGAGAGAAAAGTTACCCAGAGTCCTCATGGTGCATTAAAACACCTCTGTATTTGTATTGTTTAGTATTTGGCCTACACATGTGGATTAATTAGAGGAGCGTTATCCACTCTGGGACTGGAGAGCGTTGTGACTGCTGAGGTTCCATCAACGCCATCATGTGAGTATTGAGTGGTACTGATACTCACCGTTGTAAATGTATAATTATTAAAAATAAACGGAGCATGTCTCCACAAAATGAATTTGTGAGTTTCTTGTGAGTGATTTAAAATGAGAATGTTTCAAAAAATAATTCACACTTTCACTGAAACAATTTTCTTCATCTATAATGTGTCCATCACCAAAATATCACAAGGTAAACAACCGATAAATACGACCGTCACACTTTCCAAAGAAATGCACATTAGGCTAACCAGCTATTCCAAATTGACTGTGCGTGTGTGCGCGTGTGCGCGTGCGTGCGTGCGTGCGTGCGTGCGTGTGTTGGCCCTGCGATGGACTAGTGAGTTGTTTAAGATGTATGGCACCTTCGCCCAAAGGCAGCTGAGATAAGCTTCAGCCTCTCTGTGACCCTAGTAAGACTATGATGTGCAGCGAATTATAATTTTAAATAATAACAAACTTTATTCAATTATTTGAATTTGTTAGTATGTTTAATATTTTATTTGGTATTATTGCTTTGATATTAATTTCATTTATTGACTTTCAGGCAAATTTCAGGTGGTGATCCAGAAAACAGAAACCTGAAGAGAAACACCCCATCTCTATCCACATACTGTGAATAACATCAACCATTAATGTTTACAGCTTATTATTATTATTATTATATTAAAGTTGTCATTTTTAGTGACCTTCAGGTTTCCTACACAAACAGATGCACTCAGATGAGCTGATGTAAGAAGAATGTGATAAAGTGAAAATGAAACTTGTGATTTTAAAGAAGAATATAAGGAATTAAACATATGTGTTTATATATTTATATAATGTTTTCTGACTTGGGATGAACAGGAAACAGTTAAGTGCTCAATGTTCTACTCTGTACATCTCAGTCTTTATAAATCTCACTATTTAAAATGAAACAAACATTTCTGACCATAAAGTTTAGAGTAACGTTCTCTACCTCCGTTCCTCAAAATCATCAAAAATAACTGGCGCCGAATGACTGGAGGTTTTACTGATCTTGATTACATACCGATTGGTTTCACTCACACTGTTTGTATATCAGTTTAAATCTCTACACTCTTTATACAGCTGTTATTTTCACTGTTAGATTCATTTGTTCTTCTCATGTGTCCCTGATTGCAGTCTGTCAAATGTGTTTGTGGTAATATTTTTCTTCTGGATTATTTCTGTCCACTCCACTGAATCTATGCAGTGTGTAGAAATGAAAATTTCTATTGTTAAAAATAATAATACAAAAATTACTGTAGTTTTGGATTTATTGCCTCCACCAATTACTTAGTTTGTATGTGTGTCGCAACCATAACGTATATCTACTATGAGAAAGCCCACCGATTGTGCTGTATGTTGATGTCACAGAGGACTTTGTTAACTATATAAGTGCGAAGACCACTCTTGAACTTGCTGAGCGGACTACGTTGAATGAACTAACGGGGTGAGTGGACTACGCTAGAACCGGGCGTACTTTGCCTGCTGCAGGATCCAAGACTTCATCCATCACAAGCAGTCCTCAGTCTCCGCCTCTCCCTCTACTAATTTATTACTAATTGTTACATTTATTGGCGCACTCATAATAAATCGCTAAACCAACTTTGCCTGACCTGGTTTGTTCCGAACAAACGAGCTCACGTCAGTCCGTCACAAATTGGGGGCTTGTCTGGGATAGAACAGTTTTGTTTCTATTGAGCCATTAATTGTACCACAGTGTCTGAGTTGACAGACTTTTTGGCAAGTCCCACCCTGAAGGGTTTTGAGATTTTTCAAATAGAGGAATTAAAGAAGATTGCTACACACTTCGAGACTGACATGAAGAAGAAATCCAAAAAAAAAGCAGACATAACAAAAGCAATACAAAAAGCTTTAAGCAAAAAAGGTTTGCTGCCAGGAGGATCGGCACAAGACTGTAGTGATCCCCCAAGAGCGATGAAGGGGGAAGATGATTCTGAGCAAGACTGATGACTCGCGACTCCTGATGAAGATTTCAGGGGCAACTGAGGGTGAAGCCAGAGAAGTTCAGCTCTGAGAATTAGAAATCTGCCGAATGGAGGCTGAAAACCGCTGAATGGAGGCAGAAAATGAGAAACGCCGAATAGACATGGAGATGAAGAAAATAGAGATGTGACAACAAGGACGTGAAACTCAACTCACTAAAGATTAGTAACAGCAAAAATTTAAGGTTGGTGTACACACAAGCTTAGTACCAGCCTTCAACGAGGATGCAGTTGACCAGTTCTTTGCAGACTTCGGAAACACAGCCGGTGATTACGACTGGCCTAAGGACCAATGGCCATCTCTATTGCGAAGTACATTGACAGGCAAAAGCCGAGAAGTGCTCACTTCACTTTCTTCAGAAGACAGGAAGGACTACAAAGTTCTCAAGGTCGCTATCCTAAAGGCCTATGAGTTGGTACCAGAGGCTTACTGCCAGAGATTCAGGAATTACTGCAAACCACATAACCACACATACATGCAGTTCGGTCATCAAGTTATGCTGCATGAAGAATTCAAGAGATGTGTCCACGACGACATCAAGGTCCTGTATGTAAATATTGTAAAAAACAAGGTCAAGTAATGACCGAATGTTATGCTTTAAAAAGGAGAAAACAACCAATTATCTCCTTTAAAAAGCCTCATGAAATTAATAGTATGATTCTTAAAGATTACGTCGAGCAGTCTGACGTTAGAAAGGAATACATTTCTTAGGTATGCGAGGGCACAGTATCACTTGTTGGCGCAACCAATCCAGTACCGATCAAAATCTTGATAGGTACTGAGGCAGCTCAATCTGTCTTACTAAAAGGTGTACTACCTTTAGATCGAGTTCGACCACCAGTGAATCTTTAATGTTACAAGGTTTTGAGGGTGGTTGTGTTACAGCTCCCCTACATAATATTACGTTACAATATAACTTAGTATCAGGTCCTGTGGTTGTTGCTGTTATGCCGTACCTAGGAATTGAGGGTCTCTCACTACTACTGGGAAATGATTTGGCAGGTGTCAGGTGTTGCCACAAAGTAGATGCCGAGCCCAAAGCCTACAAACCAATCCCATCGTCAAAAGATGACGTTGCTGAAGAAGAGGATCCAAAAGAGTTCCCTTCTCATCCAGTGACACGAGCTCTAGCCAAGAAAATGGCACAAACAAAGAAAATTGATTCTGAAGATTACATTCTGGATTTGTCACAGATATTTGCTGATGAGGAAGTGGAGACCCCCAGATGTTCCAGCTTCCGAAGACTGGGCGACCATGCACCAACGAATCAGAGGGCATATTGCCCTGAAGTTTTAAAATTGGAACAAAAAGTTCCCTTTAGAGGTACTGAATCCCCCAAAATCATGAAAGCTCTGATCGAATTCTTCAAGTTGTTCGGTCAGACCAGTGTGACCTGTCTAGACTACATTGTGTGCCATGGGTAAGAAGTACCCATTATAACAAAGGTCCACAATATTGTATAAAATCTCTACTGAAGTCAGCAAGGTTCTTGCAAAAACTGCTGCCTAATTATCATTATTGTTATAAGTGAGAGAGATGTGTGATAAGCATATGCTTAAACATAATTTTCACTGTGCTAAAATTGTATTTAAATTATATTTTGAAATGTTTAAAAGAATACAACTTAAAATATTTATAGAATCTTTCCAGAGCCCCGGTGTAACTATGGCAAGGGCTACAAGTCCTCCGTAAATCCTCAGAGAGGTGAATTTTTTACCAAAGGAATGAATAATATAATCCTCTCACACAGGACTTCACTACTGGAAATCTGCACCACGATTAAGGAATGAAACTAAAACTCTAATTTGGTTGTTAAGACAAAGTTCAGGGATCAGTCCTGTCCCCCACTGCCTCCCCCACCCTCTTGCTCTCTCCGTCCTTGGCGTCAGAGCAGGATTAATGGAAGTATGGGAACTTGGACCAGCTGCAGCTCGTCAGCGCCTCATCAATGCAGAGAACAGAACACCAAATCCCCTCCATTACAATCCACTGGTCTAAGTGCTGCAGTTTAACCATGCTACCTTCAGTGACTTTCTACATTCAGCCTTCCTGAGTGTGCAGTAGTCACTGCTAATCTAAGCCATTAGTGCTAAACACTCCATGGGTTTAAGGGGAAAAAACTAAATTTAAGTGCAAAGCTTTCAATAAGCTTTGATCTCTGTGTCCTTTACATTTTCACATTGTGAAATATTCACCTACTTTAATTTCGAGGCTTTACTGTTCAGTCTGTACTGAGAGCACATGCAGTTATTGTTCATTCTATAAAACTGAAAAGACAAATCAGTGTCACCTCCATGTCTTATGTACAATACTGTGTAAACATAAATGATGGCTTAGATTTTTATGTATTGAAGGAAAATGTGTAAGTATTCTTTTCGCTCGCAGGGTAAGCGTTGCATTAGCAGGGACAAAATCATATGAATAAAGCTCTGTAGCTGTGGACAAATGCTTACCCCCTGGATTTTAATCTTTAATAAAACTAGGACAGCAAACATAACACAGGTGATGGAGAGTTAAAGGAAAATGGTTGTCACCCCAAATCATAAGCCTCATTTATTGTTTCATTTGCAAAGATGTGTAAATATTTTAACAGCTGAAATAAAATCAGATGTATAAAATTTTCTTTGTAATTGGTGCATATGTTTATAAATGTCAATTCACTCTCAATTTCCAAACATGTTCATGGCACATGTAAATTACATTCTTTACAAAACTAATACAGAGAATTTAAAATCAAAGTGACAGTGAAAACATAGCATGTGCAGAACTTCCAATAAAACATTTCTGCCACTGCATCATTACACTTGCACTTTTTTTCAAAAAAAGATCTTTATTTGAGATTTTCAAAATGTAAAAGTAAAGAAAGTGTACCGTTTTCACATCATGATTCACACATTTACAATATACATTAATTCAGATCTTATAAAAGGAGGAGTGTCCTGGAAAGATGTGTTGGTAGTGCTTGAGTTCAGTTCTGATGTTTTTAATGACCTCATTACTGGGAATAAACATTTGATAGATGGTCATTTTTAGCTCCCGCCCCTCGGGAACTGTAGGAACGGGTTCCATCGATCCATCACACTTTAGTTTACAGACATTTACTTGCCGTGTGCTGAAGCTGGAGCTTTCAAACTTGGTATGCTGCTCACTACTATGAGTGCTAGGATGAGTTTGTGTGTGAGTGACCTTGATCTATGTTTCAAGGTCACAGAGGCAAAACTGTATAATAGGTTTCCGGACATTTACTTGCCGCGCGCTGAAGCTGGGGCTTTCAAACTTACTATTGTCTATATTGGCATATTATGAAAAGGTCCTTTCGGCGAAAGCGTCTGGACCTCTGTGGTCTATTTTATATCTTATTTTCCACAGTTTGGATTTTACGTTGCATCCCATCAGCCAGATGAAGTCATGCTTGGATTTAATCACTCTTCTTGGAAAATTCCATCACACCCTGAAAGCATGTTAATGTGGATTTAAAGACCTTGTTGTCTCATTTTGTCCCACACTTCTTTTGTCTTATGTACAACAGTCTAATAGAAAGTGGTCAATGGTTTCGTCGTCAGTACAGTTGGGCATCAGGCATATTAGTTTTGATGAAGCAGCTCCACTTTACTACGGCTCTGACTGGGAGCCTCCTCACCGCCACTAACCACGACGTGTCTCTGCTTTACTCTGGAGGAAATGTTGTTTTGGCTCATTTAGGTTTTTATATTCCACTCTTTTTCCTTATGTTTAATTGATTATTTTGATGTAAATGCTTTTATTTGTATGTGAAATCCAGCCTATGTTGTGTTGGTATTTTTCGATGATATCTGAATAAATTAGTTTCTAATATGGAGTTGATGATCTGCCTTTTTATGTTTCCTGCTGGTGATGCTCCCGATCCAGTCGAGCTGTTACTGGTCCTCCAAGTTCTCCTCCTTTAATCAGTAGATCTCGCTTTGTGACCTCTCTAGTGGTGTTTCAGTTTAAATCACAGCAGGGTTTATTCATTTTTCTGACCCATTGTTCTGTCAGGGGGAAGATACAGGATAGAAAGAGGATTTTGTAGAGAACAAATATTTTTATGATATTGATTCTTGTTTAATAGGTTAAGTTGCATTTTTTCGCATTTCGTCTTTGATCGTTTCTTCTTTTTCTGCCCAGTTATGATTAACACAGCCTTCATTATTAAAATCCATTCCTGATATTTTCAGGTATTTAGTTTCTGGGATGTCGATGTTCAGTTTCTTTTGTTGGTTTCTGATCTAAAAACATTCAGTTTTCATTCAACCTTGCTTAACTCCTCACGTAACCTCAAATGGCCGACTCAGGTGTCCATTGATGTTTGCTTGGACATTTGAATTAGCATAAAGACAGTTCAGCATGTTCATAAAATTTTCAGGAAATTAATACATTTCTAAAACCCACCATAAATATTCTCTGGAGACGTAATCGAAAGATTTCTTCTGATCAAACATTACAGTATAAAACCCTTCATCCTTTTTTCCATAAACCAATTCTCATATTTAAATTGTCCCACATAAACCATCCTTTAACAGCACAGGTTTGTTCATCACATATTTCATTCAGTACATTCTCAATCCCTTTGATGGCCTGGTGAGCTGTCCAGGGTGTACTCTGCCCTCGCCCATAGTCGGCTGAGATGGGCGCCAGGCTCCCTGTGACCCTCATTAGGATGAAGCGGTTCAGAAATTGAATGAACATTCTCAATCCTGTTGGTTATAATTTAGCAAATATTTTATAGTCCACATTTAATAGTGTTAAGTGTCTCCAATTGTTAATATTGTGCAAGTCGCTTTTTTTTTTTGTTATAAATTACAGATAAAATTTCGTTGTACAAAAATTTGTACATGTAGCCTCTTTTTACACCTTTGTTATACACTCGAGTAACAAATTTCGACAAGTCATAATTACATTGTTGATAGAATTCAGAAGGGAAGCCATCTATCCCTGGTGCTTTCTTAACATTTAATTGAGTGATTAGGGAGACATCTTCACTCTTTTTTATTTCGTCTTGTAGGGTATCGAAGATCTGGTTTCCGTCACATTCAAGGTTTAAGAAGGTTTAAGTTGCGACTCATCAATTGCTATTATTTTGTGCATTTCTGAACAAAGGTTCTGGATCGTTTCTCTTAATTTTCATGGTGCAGTAACTGAATTTCCCTTTTTAGTTTTTATTGCCTCAATATTGATTTTCTTTACTTTTTTAAATAAAGAATTCACTTTATTGAAGTTCATCTGTATGAATTCCTGCTTAGATTTGAGTGTTTAATAGAAATTCGTTATTAAATGTCTAGTTCTTTTTTCAGATGTTTTAGTTTATCTTCATCTTCATTCTTTTTTTTTGTTTTTATGTTTATATATTCAATAATGAGAGATCTGTATTTCTCACTTGTTTTTGAGAAAGGCTTTCGTTTGGTGTTTTAATCCTTCCCAAAATTCAGTTATTGTTAGTAAATATGTCTAATGTTTTGATTCTTTGAATTTCTTCTATTTGCTCTTTTGTATTAAATTCATTCTTTTCAGAATTTGGGTGTTTTGTTTCCAGCAAACAGTAGATTTAATCCAGTATTTTTATTTATTTATTTATTTATTTATTTAAATTGGACATCAGTCAAATGACCAGGTTCTAAGAGAAGTTTTGTTGTATATTGTTGTGCAGCTAAATTTTGGCTTATATAAACTCTGTCTAAACGAGTTTTCCACTGATTGTCGGAATTCTGTTCGGGTAGAGACTACTAAACACGTCGCAAAATTGAAGTTCGTCCGTCATATTTTTGAGAAATTCCTCCTTATTTTAGATATTTTTGATGTTATTTTATGTTTTTCACCTGAAACATTACCACACCACACACAGTAACAGAAAATCCAACACATTAAACAATTACATTTTTCAGAGCATATCCTGAGCAGTGCAGACATTAATATTCTAATTTAGACAAGACATCAGCCATCATTAACCATCCAGCGATTGTTTCACGACATTTATTTACACTGAATTTGTTGTTGTAAAACAATATGGCTATTCCATCAGCTCTATTTTCACTGATGGAAAACATTGATGCTCTCTTGATCCATAAATCCCTAAGATTGTCAGTATTTTTATACTGGAAATAGGAAATCGGGTTTCCTGGATACACATGACATCAATATGTTTAAGATTTAAAGCAAGGATTTTTTTCTATACTTACAAAAGACAGACATGAACTCTTAATCCTTTTGTAGGGTGCCATTTCTTTTGTCCAAATGTCCCAATCCTATATCTCCTTATCGTGACAGACCCAACCAGTGCTATCTCAAGGTTACCAAAGGCTTGTAGCCTGGAGCATTTCTGTAAACTCCACCCACCTCGTCTGAGATACCTGACTTGCTGAAGAACTAACAAGAACAAAACCACTGGGAACTGAAATGGAAGTTTATGTGTTGCTGCTGATCTGCGCTCGGTGGCGAGCATGCCAGAAAAGCCAAGATAAGGAAATGAAAGCTTGGTGAAGGTCACTGATATTGCAATTACTTATTGCAATTATTGCAACAGAGAGCAGTCCAGCAATGCACAGCATGGTTTAGCAAACTAAAGCATGCACCACTATTTCTTTTATTTTTTTATTTTTTTATTTTATTTTATTTTTTTAAAGAGGAGACAGAAACATTATAGATATAAAGCAACGACCCTTGAAACCGAACTATCACAAGACAAACTGCTACATCTGTACATAAATACAACATTAAATTTCTTGCGGCTTTTACAGAAAAATAGA
>JAQMYF010000025.1:575081-590088 GCA_030014195.1 Neosilurus mollespiculum | reverse complement strand
TAAGGGAAGAATTAATTATATTTAATAAAGGGTTGATCACTTCTGGTAGTACCTGTTTAAAGAAACATGTAGGTACTTTAGGTGTGTTTCTCTAATTACAGGCTCCGCCCTGATTATCCCACCTGTTCCGCATTCCTGTCGGAGGATAAAGGGCCCGCTATTCCTTGTTCCCGTGCCAGATCATCTTGTGCTGTCATAGAAAGAGGACGTATCTCAGTGTACGCACCACGATCCAGCCGACCGTTCATAGTAGTGTTCATGTACCACGTTTGCCTTGTTCCTAATAAAGGATCCCTGTTTTCATCTTATCCTATCGTGTCTGTCCTGCATTTAGGTCTATCAGTTATTGGTACCAGCGTAACAATAACCTTAAATCGCCATTATTCAGAAGGCGAAAGAACATTTCTTCACTAAGATATACAAGGTTACAAGTTACATAAATATTAATGAAGTTCATGTGCAATAGTTCAGATGCAATGTCCAACATGTCGGCACTGCAAAGTAATATAAAATATTGAACATGAGAAGGTACACAAAATGGCGGCATACAATGACTTTGTCTCAGTGTGGCTCAAGAAAGGCAAACACTTTTTCCAGCCCATGAAGTGACTGCATCTAAAAACATTTGCAGAAATGAAAAGGAACACCAAAGTGAAGTCAGCGGATAACAAAATGATCAAGTTATTTTATCAAGTCACGGAGTCTGGGGATCCAGTTGGATTTTGAAAGGATTGGTAACATGTCAACTTAGACCAATTTCATATGATATTGCCAAAGGAGATTTCTGGTAAAGACTGACAAGTCTAAGACATTCCACTACATGACAAAAGATGAAGAAAATGATGTAATCCCCCATCATCTAAGATGGGAATGCTTGCTTCTTCTATCTGAATGAGGTTCCTTGCAACTTCAAAGTCATAAGTCAGAAGATATTTGTCATACTGCCAAAAACAATTGATCTGATGTTCAGTACAGATAACTACATTGCAAATTCTGTAAAAGCCATGGAAAGACAAAGCATACAAAGAATACAAAGAAGCCCAAAGACTGGAAAAACTTCCTAAGCAATGATAAGAACAAACAGCAGCTCATACAGTTACTATCACAGCTATGAAGTCATGACAGCTATGCCAGTTGTCACCAAGGCTGATGAGTGATTGTTACCTGTGGCTGTAAACCAAACCTGTAAACCAAAAATGAGAAAAAATCAAAAATAATTATGATTTAACGTGTAAAAAATGTGTTATTATGTTGCTGCTTATTAGCAGACACATATTACTATTCACCCTAGAAAAATGAGACTCTTTCTTTTTCTTCTTTTTATTATTCTTCTTCTGCCATCACACTATATGTGGCCCAAACGGCAAAGTGCACCCAGGCAATATATCAAAACGTGTGTCTCGGCACTGTGAAGTGTACAATTACTTTCATTGCCATTTCGCATACACAATTAGCCAAAAACCACTCCAAATAATCCCATTGAAATGAATGGGGAGAGGGCAACAAACAATCATAAAACTCCCTTCACTTTGACGCCTCGCCAAGAAGCCATACTTTCACATAGAAACTTGGTTCAACTTTTAAAAAGGAAAAACTGAAGTTGACATTTCAGCCAAAACAGTTTTTGCTAACTTTTCCGTTTTTCTCTTAATCTTTGATCAAGTGTCATAAGCATCTCTGAGTCTGTTTGTGTTTTTATAATGAGTGTCTATTGCGTGGAATGTTCATGGCTAGAGTGGGCGATGTCATCAGCAGAGTGTGAAAAAAGAGACTCGCTCCTACTCCCATAATTTTCACTCTACACCAATAAATTTTACATCGAAACAGAGGAAATGTGTGCTGGTTCTGACCAGGTAACTTTCGAGTCAACAGCACTTGTAGAAGTGAAAAAACGAGACTCTGACTAACAGCTGCACCGTGAATCCCTCCACAGAGGACAAAACAAAAGAGAGCTTTTTAAAATCATTTCAAATCTTTTCAGGGTCGTTTTAAATCGTGACTCTTTAAACACTTTTTACAGTACAATGAAATAATTTACATCACAGTGTTCACAAAATCCTGAGCTCTCAAATGCTCTCAACCTCACTGTGATGGGAAATACGGTTTTCAAATCAGAAGACCAAAAGCAAGATGTGCGCCTAAGACATTTCTTCAGTTTAAAAGGCAGTTTAAAACCGTCAGTAACTGCCAGTTTAATGTCTGCATGTGCAGGTCACGCGCACACGCACGCGCACACACATGCAGCATGCTGGCACTTCAAAAAGCGCGCTTGTCATCTACCCCCCCCCCCCCACACACACACACATACACACACACACACACACACACACACACACAATATCAAATCTCAAGCCCTGCTCCTTCACCATAACCACACTGATTAGCAACAATCTCATCTTTTCTCCTAAAGTAAAGACTGCAGATTTAAAACTGCACTGCTCCAAGTAAATATAAATGTGTACCAGTTTACTCAGCTGTAAATCGTCCAAATAGCACAATCACGCGCTGAACACAGAGACGTAAAACTGTACTGCAATAAAATCCACCTTAAATCCTGTGCCTTCGATCTGATATTCCTTTCAGTTCAAAGGAGGAAAAAACAAACACCTCGGGCTATAAAGGTGATTCTACAACATGCAACCAAGCTGTTGATTATCACCAGTAAAGATCAGATTTCTCTGTGGAATATCTGAAACATCATGTCTGTGTAGCAGTCACCTTTTACCTTGATTAGGATTTTTGTTGTTGTTCATACACGGGGTTTGGATAGTTGAGATCACGATACAGAGATTTTAAATTGGAGGTGGATTGAATTCTAGCTCATGACAAGAACCCTTGTGTTCCCCCGGTACACTGACTTCTTGGCCCAGTCTATCAAACCCTCTTATTGTTTTTTTTTTTCTTTTTTAAAGAACAATAGAGGAAACCTTGTTAGTGTGCACGCTTCAATACAAGAGGGTAAAATTACAGTCTTCAGTGTGTGTGTGTGTGTGTGTGTGTGTGTGTCCAAATCTATGAAGAAAACACTAATCAGTAATGATTTCAGGTAAATCATAGCTCATATTTCAAACACACCAGCTTCCTTTTGATAGTGACCTCACTGTTATGTCCTCGGAGGTATAATAAACTCTGCCCGAGGTGTCGGCTTTACAGCCAAGTAAAGACAGACTGACATTCAAGTGCCGGTTTTCTCTGATTTGATTTTACCCCAGCGTATCTCCTCTATCCAGGGTGTTGGTGGTGTTACATGCTGTAAGAGGGTGTGCTGAAAGGTTCATAGGCTGACCATGATGCAGTGGTCAAATTTGGCCAACTGTGGTTTATTTTTCCACATACGGTCTATACACGTCTTCCATCAGTGTTGCGGTGCTTGGATCCCCTTTGGTATAGAACCTCTCATCCTGATAATGAAACGGATTACTTCGGAATTTTTCAGCCCACCCTCGTATGTACAGTCAGTGGCATGGACATTCAGACATCTGTCTCCTGTCACACTGGGACCACAGTGGGCTTGTCTGCTGTCACCATGATGAGGGACATAAAATGGCTTTAATGTCAGTCCTTAAAGGAGTCGGTGAAACTTTCAACACCTTCCCTGGATCATATCAAAGACTCTCTGGGGTTTCCTCGGCTCTGGGGTTTCAGCTACACTGAACTAAATCTACTCAAATAAATACATTATTACACAGATCTTTTAGATGTTTATACGTATATATATCTTATGCTGTAGTTAATAAACCATTAACGGACTGGGTTCATATTAAATCACACACACACACACAAATAATAATAAATAAAAACAAAACACCGACCCAGAAGGCGACTGGGTGTTAGACGGTGTGATCGTGATCGTGAGATTGGGTTTAGTTCTGTTTGAAAAGGTTCTATTTTCTAAAGTTTTTTGGAACTGCAAGGCTGCTGTTGAGAGTTTCAGAGTTTACTTCATGTTAATGTATTTGTGCATGTAAAAGATCCATCATCCAGTGTTCAGTCTCTTTACCTGGCCTTCCACAGTCACCTCAGTTCTTTATTAAAAAAGAAATAAAACGCATTTAGGTTTTCAAATTTTTGGAAAGGATTTTTTTTTATCCGCCCTTGGTAGTATTATTTTGGTTTGTTTATTTGATGGAAGGTTCAGGAATATAAACTGTCCAATAAACAGATAAAACATTAAAGGTCAGAGGAAGTGCATGAATAAGTCCTCCAGTTAAAATAACCTTTTAAAATCTATGTAAAAAAAAAACCATAAACTGTGTTTACGTCATGCTGCGTTTCAAACATCTCCCTGATGGTGATCAAGGGCACTAGGTAGGCTGCAGGAAGCCCCTTTCACATCAGCAGCCCTGCAGAGTTTCAGTCCAGAATTAAAACGCAGCCTCGTTTTTTTGTTTTTTTTAATGGGAGGTGCAGGGGGCGGGGCTTTGGACCGCGCACGAGCTTAAAAATACGTGGAGTGAAGCGCAATAAGTTTGGAGCGAGAGAGAGAGAGAGAGTAAATACATCTCTGGACGGACAGAACACACAGGAACATGCCGTCATTCGCCTGTAATCAGTTTATCGACACGGATGAGCTTTTATTGAAGGTAGAGCGCTTTATTTATTGGTTTATTTGTTTTCCCTTGCTGTTCTGCACTTGGTGTGTGTGTGTGTGTGTGTGTGTGAGTGTGTGTGAGTGTGTGTGTGTGTGTGAGTGAGTGTGTGAGTGAACACCAGGCGTGCATGAAACTTTTAAAGGAACTTGTGAGTGTTTAAACGGTGTTCACTGTGCACGTGACCTCCCTGTCTGCGTGCTGCTGTGCATTATGGGTAATGAACCACGTGTTCTCAGTTGTAAAGAGGTGTGTGTGTGTGTGTGTGTGTGTGTGTGTGTGTGTGTGTGTGTGTGTGTGTGAGAACGAACCTGTTCGGGGTTTGAATGTAAACAGGTTTGGATCAGATAAAAGGCAGATGGAGAAAAATATGCAACACATTTTTATTCTTTTTAAGCTGTTTATCGTTAATATTTATTTATTTATTTATTTATTATTATTATTTTAGAAAATGGAGCTGCTGCGCTTTTAGTAAAATAGTCGCGTGCATGTTGAGCTCAGTTTGTGGTGCACTGCGTGCGCATGCGCGTGGAACGTCTGCCCTCATGTAACCCTGACATCCAGTTCATCAACTCAGACTTTTTCCTTCTTTGTCTTGCAGCAGTTTTTAAATCTTGACGTGGGTGGGCTGCCGAAGTGTCCTGCACCTCCGACTCCGGCGGTTGGATATCAGAGACCTGGTCCTTCTCACAACTGGGCACAAACCAAAGAACTCTCTCTGTCCTCACGATGGAACGACATGGGCTTCTGGTCTGAGCGAGCCATCAGTATGGTGGAGGGGGACCCTGGAGGTCTGGGCTGGGCCTCCGACAAGCCCGTGTCCATCCAGTCTTTTAGCAGCTCCGCGTCCTCGCTGTGTTCTGCTTCTTCACGTTATAAGACTGAACTGTGTCGCACCTTCACCGAGAGAGGCATGTGTAAATACGGGAGTAAGTGCCAGTTCGCCCACGGACCCGACGAGCTCCGCGGGATAAACCGCCATCCAAAGTACAAGACCGAACCGTGTCGCACGTTCCATTCCATCGGGTTCTGCCCGTACGGCATACGCTGCCACTTTGTGCACAACAACGATGAAGATTCTTTGCTCCGTCCTCAACAGCAGTCGCTTTCCAAAAGTACCCAGCGTCCACCTCTCCTAAAACAGAGCTTTAGTTTCGCTGGATTTCCATCAAGCCCTGCACCTCTTGATCCCATTTCTCAGTCGTCCTTTCTTGGCATGTCGCCTGCCTCGTCACCTTCCTCGGGCACAATCTCCAATCTCCTGGCCATGGCGTTCCCAGAGTTCCTAGCCTCACACGACTCTGGGTGCTCTAGTGGCGAGCTGACCCCTACTGCCACGCCTTGTCAGGTGGCTCAGCCTGGCGTACCTGACCAAAGTTTCAGTGCCTCACTGGGTACACGGAGTCTATCGCTCACGTCGCTCTCAGACCACGAGGGGCGTTGTAGCAGTTCGGCCAGCAGCCTGAGTGGCTCCGATCTGTCTTCATCTCACGACAGCGCCGCCAAGAGGCTTCCTATCTTCAGTCAGCTCTCGGTGCCTGATGGTTTCTGCAGCGAAGGCGGCACAAGTTTCTTCCTTTAGAATCAGAGTTCTTGTTCTCTCGCAGCTCCTGGCCTTGATTACTTATTATGCCATCTTTGCCAAATACTTGACATTTTATATTGAGCTCAGTGTGAGGAAGGATTGTACATGTGCCAGAAAGAGATAAGTGGAGGAATGTGATGTTCTTCTCCTCCTCCTTTGTTTATGTTCATCATCACAATGTGACTCTCTGAGATGTGCAATGTTAAGTTCTGGGTTTGGAGTGAAACACTGGATGAGATCAGTAGTTCATTTAGTTGCCAGTTAAAAGGTTCTATTTATATATTAAAAAAAAAAGCCAAAGAATTTGACATTTTTTTTGTATGAATGTTCCATAGAAAATAATTCAGTGTTTTTACACTTACACTAAAATCTCCTTCATGCCTGTGAAGAACCTCAGATATGTTTCTTAAACTTTCTTCTGTGTTCTTTCTGTTGAACTGCTGAGTTCCCCTTGTTTATTCCCAGATCGAGTCAGTATTGTAATAGACTTTTTCTTTTTTAAATTAAAAAAAATTTGATTTGTGATTTAGACAGATTTGTATGTCAAGACCTGAGAGACTCTTTTTTTTTTTTTTTTTTTTTTTTTTTTTTTTTTTTTTTTTTTTTTGTTTTTTTTTTTTTTTTTTTTTTTTTTTTTTTTTTTTTTTTTTTTTTTTTTTTTTTTTTTGAGCATGGTTCTGATGGTTTTCAAACTTCCATGTTAGATGTAGAGTTGATGAATCATCAGCAGCTTAATTTTTTTTTAATTTATTTTATTGTATTTATAGAAAGTGTTTTGTGGTGAGTTTAATATATTTTTTCACTCCAGTTTTGTACTGAAAAATA
Organism: Neosilurus mollespiculum; assembly: GCA_030014195.1. Classification (NCBI taxonomy): domain Eukaryota; kingdom Metazoa; phylum Chordata; class Actinopteri; order Siluriformes; family Plotosidae; genus Neosilurus; species Neosilurus mollespiculum. The sequence goes on along the minus strand of JAQMYF010000025.1, from coordinate 583,089 downwards.
AAATCTTTTACAAGTATTTCCAGCTTGTGTGTGTGTGTATATATATTGTAAGGATGTTTGGATTTGTGTTCACGGTGTAGTACTGAGGGTTTCAGTAGTGTGGTTGAACTCGGGGACTGAACGACACCCTTCTGTGAAGTCCATGTGGATGCCTTTTGTTATTCTTAACGCTGTGCTGGGGGTTGCGCCGTTGCTAAATCTAATCTTGTATGGAAATAATGGTGCTTTTGTGTCATTGAAGTTTCCTCTCCGTCCTGTTTCTCCACACTGTTGTGTTCCTGGTGACGTGTCGCCTGAGAGTTGTTGATTTTTCTTTTCTATAAGAAGAACAATCTGAACAAAACCCTTTGCTGTGTGCCTCAAGATCGACATGATTGTGGATCGGTTTTACAGCCGGTGATGTCCTTGACTATGAAAACTATTAAAACAAACCTTCCTAAAGTACAATTTAGATAAAGACGGACTACACCTCCACACCGGCGTCAATCTCCCAATGATCCCTAAACTGTGACCTTTGTTTTTCCCACAGTGCTCTGAATCATTAAACATGAGCTACATTTAATAAACTTTTCCCAGTGCATGAATCACAGTTCTGAAAACAGCATTTCATTTTAGGAATTCTACGCCACCCTCTCACGCTCACATTGAATTACCTGATAAACTACCCATAAAGATGAGCAGGAAGGGTGCGCTGGAATTTAATTCTCAAATCCATAGCCTAACAAGCATCCGAGTCGCTTCATCACGGGCTTGTCAAGACAAACAATCCCATTGGTCCGACAGTGAAAGGGTTAAATGGGTATACTGTTCCCTATTGTGCAGGAGGAAGATTCTCCCACATTGCCTAGCGAGCCTGCACAAAGGCTGGCCGCATTCTCACACAGGGCCCCGATCATGTGGAATCCCGAGCAGATGGCAGCATTCGCCAAGACTTGAGGTCAAACATATGCTCTCCAGCCTCACAGATACAATGGAATCTCTCAGTGCAGGGTGTGTGTGTGTGTGTGTGAAAGGGTGGGGGTGGGGGTGGAGGCCTGTTGGTACTGTACAGCAAGAACAAGAAAGAAACTGAGTCAGTAAACTGTACATGGTTGTTTAATGTGTCATGAGTGTGGAGACTGGGCTTTATTACACAGAGACAAGAAAAATAAGTCTACGTGAGAGGAGACGTGGAATAATACGCAAAAATATGTACTGGAACGCTCTGTGCTGTTGTGTAATAACATTATATAAACCCTGTGTGTACCAGTCAAGTTTATTTATTATTCAACATCATACCTGTACAACATACACTGATTGGGATAATAAATAGTCCAGGGTGCCTGGTTCAATCCTGAGTCTCATACGGTCTCCTCGTGTTTGGGGTTCCTCCAGGATAGCTAGTTTCCTCCAAAGGTCCAAAAACAAACAGGTACTGTATGTTTACTGGTGATCGTGAATTGCCTGGTGCGTGTCTTCGTCCCATGATGTGGAGTGATTTCTCCCAGGAATAAGTGGTTACTGCTGATGAAAGAATAAATAATGACACTCCTGCTGTTAACTTGTGGACTCTGTTGTTCACTTATACTTTCTCTTCTGTGGTAATAAGGTAAGTTTTCCACCAGAGGGCAGCAAAACTGCACAGCAAAATCAATTTTTTTTTTAAAGACTTGATTTTTTTATTTTTTTTTTGGTGGATTCTTGTGTGTTAGTGCAGGATGAATGAATGTTTCAGAGAAATCTTAAACACCGTCTTCTATTTAAGGGCAAAAAGGTGGAGCCACAGGTGGATGGATTGGCAGCCCCTCAAACACGTACACTACAAAGGATGACACTAATTCATCTACTGACATGGTTTATGCCGGTATGAGGAAACCGGAGAACCCTGAGGAAAACCCACACTCATATATACACACCTGGGCTCAGGATCAAACGCTGGTGCTATGAGACAGCAGCTAGCCCCTCGGCACTGCTGTTCAGACATTTATCATAAAAGGGTAAAAAGTAATAAACGTGAACCACAACACCCCACTGGTGTCCTACTCTGCTGTTGTGCAATTTCGTGTTCTCTTTATTCACTGGTAACACTGTGATCTGGTGCTTCTTGTGAAATTTGAAGAATTATGCAATATGTAAAGCAGTAAGTGTACACATGTTACCTCAGCACATTCTTTAAGCCCACTTTCAAGTAGAATAAGATAAAGGTCCACCCTGTAACATTTCCTGTGAAGTTGAAATGCTCCAGTTAGAGCTGTACTGAAGCTTTCCTATAACTCCACCCATAAGCAGCAGCTGACCAAGAGGCCTAGCAAATCTTACTAAGCTTGGGAACTTATGAACACCTTACAACATGCTGCCATTGTGTGTGTGTGTGTGTGTGTGTGTGTGTGTGTGTGTGTGCGTGCGTGCACGCGCACGCGCGCCCGCCCGCCCGCGCGCGTGTGCACTGCATGACTAGAAGTTAAATATTCCCAGAGGTTACTGTGCGAGGTGATTATTTACTCATTTCCCTAAACTGAAGACCCAGGAATTGGGAATGAAACCTTACGCAAGGTCACATTACCAGTTAAACCTGTCAGTCACACAGAACACAAGAGTCTGAAATAAACATGGGAAATAACCTTGCCCAAGGGCTCAACAGGGCAACCTGGCCTGCAAACTTCTGATCAGCAACCATTGAGCCACCACTGCTGCTGCACCAATAATAATAATAATAATAATAATAATAATAAGTAGAATATTCAGTATGGTGGATCAATATGGTGGCTCATTGGTTACCACTTTCACCTTACTCTGAGAACGGTTCGAATTTCAGCTAAGGGTCTTTCTTTGTGGAGTTTGCATGTTCTCCCGGTGTTTGAGTTGGTTTCCACGTTAGGTTAACGGTCTACTCTAAGTACTCTGTAGGTGTGAATGCCAGTGTGAATGGTTGTTTGTGTTAATCCTGTAAAAGACTGGTGACCTGTAGCCTCACCCCTTACACCACCTTAAATCCAATCAAAATTGGCTCCGGCTTTCCTGCAACCATCATTTATAAGTGTTACAGATAACAGATGGATGGCTGGATAATAAGAATAATTTGAATGGTAGATTAAGAGTCATTTTAAAGCTATAACTTAAAATAAAAATATGGTATAATGTGGTAAGTGGTGAGAAAACATGAAAACCCTGAGTGTAATGTAATCACTCACTCTCACTCACACACACACACACACACACACACACACCGGGACCCTGAAGCTGTGATGAGGGAACAACATGACCCACACTACCACATGCTGAAATGTCGGCTTGCAGGATTTTGAACTACCCTGTGTTTTTTTATTTTATTTTTTCATATGTTGGAATGTTTCCTCATTTGCATCAAGCTTTATTCTTATACAGGACTTAGCATGTGAAAAACCTTTTACTAATAATGTTGCCTCTGATTTAAGTCCATTAATGCTGACAGGAGAACAGGACACTCTGCATAAAGTTTTCAAAAATGTTTAAATCAGTTAATTAAAGTACCAGATAAAGAATGCAGTATGAGAATAACAGTCCTAATCCTGTAGTTGGCAGCAACACACTCAGTCTCCTCCTCATGAGGCCTCACTGAAATGTTTGTTTGGCCACAAGCTTCCTTTTTTAGCTGCTGGTGACCAGTTTCACTTCCTTTCCCTTTATTTCCTCCCCTGTGTACGTACGCAGCAAAAGAGGAAGTTCTAACCTTTACAACACATAGCTTCTACATACGAGTTCACGTTAATAACATCATCGGCTCTGAGTCCGTTACAGACCGCCTGTAATATTCACACTTCAGAAGTGGGACAGAGCAGACAGTTTGAAAAACGCTGATAGTAGGTCATGTTGGGAGATGTTGCTGTTTTGTATTCTGTCTGAGGTTCAGAAAAGACCTGAGTTATGTTAATGTACAGATGTTGAAACGTGTTCCCGTACTTTATGAATACCGTGAGCTGGAAATCCCAGGAAATCACAGAAAATGATCGCAAAAGAAATGACCTTCAGTTCAAACTGGACTTCAGAGTGACCTGATAATCAGAACAGCTCTCTGTTTATTTCAAGTGTCTTTCAGCTGAATGTTTAATTCATGGCTCTTTTTTAAAAAATCAAGCACTGGATCCACCAGCAACAAAAAACATTCATTCCTTTGTTCACTGAACTGCTTAATTCTGTTAGGGTCGTGGAGAGGGTGGATTCTGGGTACACCCTGAACAGCTAACCAAACCATCACAGGGCCAACACACACATGACCCAGGACCTTCCTGCTGTGAGGTGGACGCGCGAACCTCTACACCACCATGCTGCCCACAACAAAACAGGACTGATTTAATATAACTTTTATTAGAATTCTGAAGGTGCATCATAAATATATCACCAAAAAATAATTCTCATGTTTCTGGTAAATATTGCAGATGAATCAATTCTTAGAAAAAAAAAAAGAAGAAATGTTTGTCTGGAATTTGCTCTGTTAAGTTTCAGAAACTGCGCAATGCTTCCTCGATGACGTTCTGTGGACTTTATGAGATATGAGACGCCTCTTCCCCCTTTCCTTTGGATCAAAAAATGAACAGAATGCAACATGTTCCTGAAACCCCTCCATCTGTCCTCCCAGTCCAGCAAAATTAGCATAAAGAATATTCATATCCAGTGTATATTTAGAAACTGAGATGATATATCAGATCACTGTTCCAAATTGTTTTTCTTTTTTTCTTTCTGTGAGCCACGTATAGAGGAAGTGGGTGTACAGATGGAGGGGACAGGAAGGTGGAGGCAGCCGAGAAGGGCAGAGGGGTTTGGTTTCGGATCCTGTTGGAGCTGAATGGCAACCTTTGTGTTTCTCGCACAGCGCCTCCACTTCCCGCATATGTCTCAGATCCGACATATCCCCTCCCTAGAGGAAGGAAAGAGGGAGTGGCTGTATTTTCTGGCTCTCACCACATGGTTCCTCTTCTGTCTGCATGTGCAGATTTGTTCAGAAGCCTGGGGCATTCAGAAAAGCACACCGAGGAATTGCACAACTGCGTTCCCCAAACTCAGCGGGGGAAAAACATGGCTTTCATAATGCACTCATATCGTCCTGATATTAAAGCTTGTTACTTTTGAACCTTTTCTTGTACACATGTTTGTCTCTGCCTGTTAATATTAAACTGAAAGAGAGGGTTAGTGAGGGAGAGAGCGGAATTCTTCTCTACTCAGCAGTGTAAACATCAGCCATGAGTATATAAAACTGCTTAGGTGAGAGAACAAACGTGTGCTAGTTGGACATTTGGACTTCAGATAAATTTGGCTTTCCATTTTTCCATCCACTATATCAGTTCTCGACTTTGAGAGACATGTTGCTGGGTAATAATAACCGTTCCAGGATTTATATTATCATTACTCAGATACACTTACTGTGAGAAATGCACAACGTTGCCACTTCTCTGATTGTGTCAGAACCTGAATGTGTGCGGCGTCAGTGGTTGTGTGATTATTAGTGGATTATCCAAGGATTAGTGAAATCATTCAGCGGTTTGTATTGTGCTGTAGCTCAGAGACATCCATAGCAACAAGAAAACATACAGCACAGATTTTCTCAAGGATTAGCTCTGAGTTTCATTTTATGCTGCTACACGGGAGCTTGAAATACACTGATCAGCCATAACATTAAAACCACCTGCCGATTATTGTGTAAGTTCTATCTGCGTCCCCAAAACATCTTTGACCATCAATTTCTGGACTTCTCAAGACCTCTGAGGGTGTACTGTGGTGTCTTGCACCAAGCAGTTCACAGCACATCCTTTAATCACTGTTAGTTGAAGGTGGGGCTCCATGGCTTCGACTGGTTTGTACAGCTCATCGCACAGATGGCAATGTGGAGCATAATTTTCCTCGGACCTCGAACCCTAATCCTGAAGAGCTCTTACAGTATAGCAGGGTGCAATATCCTGCTGAGAGAGGAACACTATAACACTATTATAATAAGGAGGTCTACTTGGTCTAGAACAATGTTTAAGTGGATAGTATGTGTCAAAGTACATAACAATGCATACCCCATACACCCCACAGACCTGTGAGTTTGGAGATGAATAGACGTGATAATGTTGTCCTTGTCAAAGCCACTCAGATTCTCGCACTTGGCCATTCTTCCTGCTCCAGCACATCAACTCCCAGAACAGACTTTTCATTTGTTCCCTAATATACCCCGACAATAATACCCCACCTAATATACCCCACCTCATATACCACAATAATATACCCCAAAATATACCCCATCTCATATACCACACTAACATACCCCACAACATACCCCACCCAATGTACCTTAACCTGACTAATACACCACACTAATATACCCCAGTAATATACCCCACTAATATACCCCAAAATATGACCACCTCACATACCACACTAACATACCCCACCTAATATACCTGATTATTATATACCACTTTAATATACACAAGTAATATACCACTCTATTGTACTCCAGTAGTATACCACAGTAATATACCTCACCTAATATACCACTCTAATATACCCCACTAATATACCCCAAAATATACCCCACCTCATATACCACACTAACATACCCCACAACATACCCCACCTAATATACCAGACTAATATACCACTCTAATATACACAACTAATATACCACTCTAATGTACCCCACTAATATACCACACTAATATACCCCACCTAATATACTCCACCTAATATACCACTTTAATATACCACAGTCATATACCCCATCTAATATACTCCACCCAATATACCACAATAATATACCCGACTAATATACCCCAGTAATATACCACACCTAATATATATCACATAATATACCACACTAATGTACCACTCTAATATACCCTAGTAATATACCACAGTAATATGGGGTATATTACTGGGGTATATTAGAGTGTACTGTACTACTACACTCCACCTAATATACCACTGTAATATACCACACTAATATACCACAGTAATATACCCCATCTAATATACTCCACCTATTATACTGCAATGTATACCCTCACTAATATACCTCACCTAATATACCCCACTTAATATACTCCACTCATGTACCACACTAATATACCACAGTAATATACCCCACCTAACATACCCCACTAATATACCCCCACCTAATATACCACACTAATATACCACACTAATATACCCCACTAATATACTCCACTAATACACCCCAATAATGTACTCCTCTAATATTACACTCTCATATACCCCACTAATATACTCACACTAATGTACTCCACTAATATGCTCCACTAATATACTCACGTTAATGTACTCCACTAATATACTCCACTAATATACCCCATGAATATATTCACTTTAAGGTACTCCACTAATATACCCCACTAATATACTCAAACTAATGTACTCCACTAATGTACCCAACTAATATACTCACACAAATGTACTCCACTAATATACTCCACCAATATACCCCACTAATGTACCACACTAATATACTCACATTAATGCATTCCTCTAATATTCCACTCTCATATACCCCACTAATATACTCACACTAACGTACTCCACTAATATGCTCCACTAATATACTCACGTTAATGTACTCCACTAATATACCCCACTAATATACTCCACTAATATACCCAACTAATATACTCACACAAATGTACTCCACTAATATACCCCACTAATATACTCCACCAATATACCCCACTAATGTACTCCACTAATATACCCCACTAATATACTCACACTAATGTAGTCTACTAATATACTCACACTAATATACCCCACTAATATACTCACACTAATATACCCCACTAATATACTCCACTAATATACCCCACGAATATATTCACTTTAAGGTACTCCACTAATATACCCCACTAATATACTCAAACTAATGTACTCCACTAATATACCCAACTAATATACTCACACAAATGTACTCCACTAATATACCCCACTAATATACTCCACCAATATACCCCACTAATGTACTCCACTAATATACCCCACTAATATACTCACACTAATGTAGTCT
>JAQMYF010000025.1:524358-545259 GCA_030014195.1 Neosilurus mollespiculum | reverse complement strand
ACCCCTAGGTGTGAGTGTGAATGGTTGTGTGACTGATGGCCCTGCGATGGCCTGGCGAGCTGTCCAGGGTGTACCCCCTCCCTCGCCCAGAGTTGGCTGAGATGGGCGCCAGCCTCCCCGCGACTTTCAGAAAGCCACTCTCTTTGTACACTGTGTACGATGCGCTGTCTGGATACCGGCGTGAGGCTATTCTGAAGACTGAAGGCCTGTTTCTTATAGCAAGCTGATAAAGTCATGTTGAGGGAGTTTTTCCCTGCCACAGTCGCCCTGGACTTGCTCATTATGGATGTGTAGGGTTTATAGAAGAAATGGTTAGATGTTTCAATTCTTTTTAAAATTTGTTTTACTATGTAAAGCTGCTTTGCGACAATGTCGATTGTAAAAAGCACTGTACAAATAAAACTGAATTAAATTAAAACTGAATTTAACTGAATGTTTGGTGGGAAAAAATTCTAAATTTTGAAAAAGAAAATTACCATCAAATACTGCATGTGAACTAGAAAAGAATGAATCCACTGCACAGCTGCTATTGGATTTTCTGATATTGTTTAATTCATTCTTCTGCTCAGCTCAACATCCTTATTTCCTGTTTTAAAAAGTTTCCTCTTCTCTCATGCGCTGCGTATCCTCCCAGGAAAAGCTGGTGCTCTCACACATACCCTCTGTATTTAGCACCAATGCTGTGTTGACACTCGCCACAGAAAGAAGTGAAAGCTGCATACGTGTGGAATTATCACTGCACACCATGCTTCCATACAGAGAGAGGCCTGGAGGTCAGGAGAAAGCTCGAATAATCTTATTGAGAATCGAGATGAGGATGAGGATGATTGCATGAATTCTGAACTTGTGTGAATATTATTATTATTTAGCTCACAAGTGTGTCCACTGCACCCTGAGAATAATGTGTTCAGAACCTTCTGTTTGTTCTGAACCGAGATTCAGCAACCACGTCTGGTTCCATGTAGATATTTTATCTCTGTGTACAGACAGTGTGTAAATTAAGAACTCCATCACTGTGCTGAAAAGGAATTTGTGATTTTTGAAAAAGGGACAGAGGAAACGTGTGAGGAACGTGAGAGGTGAGCAAAACTCATACTTCCCCTGGTGTAAGCAGTAGAGTATGATTCAGATGGTACCAGACACGTGTGATCCATGAACCGTCATGTGACTGCTGAAGCCTCGGTCTTAAAGATTGCAGAGTTTGCAAAAGTTCGAAGGCACAGAGTGCCCCAGTGACCTTTTTCTCCTCCTTCGCCCTCTTTATTCAGCTTCACTTTCCTGCTTTCATGTGGTCTCATTGTAGAGCGGCCAAGAATGCTGCCATCTATAAAAACTATCTAAAGTGACATAGTTTAAAAAAAAAAAAAAAAAAAAGCAGAGCAGGCTTCAGCTAACCACTGGATAAATATGTGTTTAATCACACCCAGCTGCTGGCTTTTCCATTCAGATGTTCGGTCCGGTAACCGAGACTTTATCGACATGTGAAGAATGCAGCCTTTACAGAGTTTAGATCCTTCGAAGTGGCAAAGTATCCTTTAATATTATTTTAAATGTTTATAAATGTAAAATTTATTATTTATGTCAAGAGTCCAATTCTATCCGCTGCCAAATGTAGGAGATGATAACATGTTTCCTCTTTATCTAAATGAAATACTACACATATGCAAATATGATATCATCTTGGCCTTAAAAAATGAAAAATTTAAATAAAAGTTTTTCATGGCCTCTGTGTTTATCATGTGCAGTATCCTGTTCCAGGCACAAACTGGTTTGGAAGAAAGTTTTTTTATTTCTGCTTTTCTCACTGACCTTTTTAAAGTATTTCTTCAACAATTGTGGGTGATTTACCAAACTGTTTCCTCTTTTATTAAAGCACTCGTGACATTTTTATATTTCCCCCTGGATTCACCTTTTTTTACATGGTGTTTATTTCCTCATACTAAATTTAAACATTTGCCAAAATAAATAAATAAATAAATAATTTCATTTACTGAACCGCTGAAGGGAGACTGGAGCCTATTTCAGCCGACTTTGGCAAAGACAGAGTGCACCCTGAACAACTCACCAGTCCATCACAGGGTCAACACACACACACACACACACACACACACACACACACACACAACCATTAACACTCACACCTAGGGGCAGTTAGCCATTAATGTGCATGTCTTTGGAGTGTAAGCTTGGGGAGAACATGCAAACAGAATTGCTAACCACTACACCACTGTGCTGCCCAATTACTTAATATATTTACCTTTGCCACTGCTGGATGGGGGAGGTTATTCACCAGCGTCTATTTGCTTGTTTGTCTTTAAGCAGGATTATCAAAAATATACTGAACCAATTTTCACCAAATTTGGTGGAGGGATGGGGTATGGGCCTGGCAGGAACCTATAACATTCTGGAGCAGATCTGAAACCAGGAATTTATTAAAGGCTTGTTACTGTTAGCAGGATTATGCAAAAACAACTGATCTGATTTTCATCAAACTTGGTGAAAGGGTGGGGCCTGGGCCTAGGCCTGGGCCTGGGCAGAACCCATTAAATTTGGAGGTGACCCAGTCTTTAATCAATATAATTAATCAGGCAAAATATTCATTTGATGCCCACTAAGGGAAGACTTTTCATAATAACTATACCAAGTTATATTAATCCATTTGTGCCTGGCCGAGGTAGCTTACACTGACAGAGTGCCCCTCTAGAGTAGTATTTATTATGGTATGTTAAACTCATCATTTCAGTCCAGATTGTACAGTTTGGGATTGATTTTAAACTGAAAACTTACATCTTTCCCCGTTTTTTTTCTTCTTCATGAAATCATTTTTCTCATCTCTCTTTACGAACTAGTTTATCACGATGAAGAGTGGTGTTGGATGTGAAGGTTTTCATAATGGGAATGCACTCTGGACAGGACGCCATCCATCACAAGGTAACTACCATGTACGTCAATTTCCTCTTAGAGGTTATTCTGAAGTGCGTGGAACCCAGGAGAACCTGGAGGAACCCCATCCAGACACGAGGAGAACATGCACGACTCCACAAGGACAGTAGTTCAGGATTAAACCAGTGAGCTGGAACTGTGACAAAGAAACGCTGAACTCCTGGTCTAACACATTTCCTTTTTGGGGCAAGTATGTAGCTCGACAGAACAAGAGAGGTTGATTTCACAAGGGCGCCTTTAATTCTGTCCTGTAATGTTGCTCTTCTCATTTAATCAGTAGCGACTTTTTTTTGAGCTTATTCTGACAAAGCTTTTTTAATGTATATAAACCTCATTGCATTTCTCTTTATACAGAACCATTAACAAGATTTTAAAAAGTGAATTCTTATAATTTGTATCACACCAGATCACATCTCACCATCAGAAAGTCCTGTTTGACGTTTATGGTTGTAAACACGGCTCATGTTTACTCGCTTTTGATGACACTTGCTCAGAATTTCTATGAGTTTTGCTCAAGGATGGAAATGAACAACATTCCTCTGAACTCAGGGTGTGCCTTCCATTGCGTAAGGAGAGCTGTCAGGTCGTTAATCCACCTAGGTATCAAAGTGACAGCGAACAGGTCCAGCCAGTTTCTGTAACCGGCTCCTGATTAAACATCCCAGGGACACGTGTCTCATTCCCAAAACTCATGTGACCTGGGCAGACTGAGTTGCATGTTTCCAAATCATCCAGTTTCCACTGTAGCTTTTGTCAAACTTATGACTCACAGTGAAAACAGAGTCTCATAATAAATAATAATAACAGGGATTTAGTTTAGTGCAGCCTGACACTGATTTGTTGAGATTTTTCCATCTTCGCGCCCTTATTTACTGTGATGACGAGTTCTCAATATTGACACTTCATACAGGTGGAAGTTATAAATACAAATGCACTAGAAAACAAGAAATACCTTTATTTAAATAACACTTTATCTATTTGTTAGGACGCTCATGAATTAATGCGTATGTTCATAATCTCTGAATAGAGAATAGAGTAATATTCTATTAATTTTATCCACTCAAAGAGAAACAGTGAATCCTGACTTCAGGTTTCAAAAATATTCAAAAATGAAATCCTTCAATACATTCATTCATCCATTTGTCAAACTGCAGACTCCAACTAGCCCTCACCTTAGGGCCTACATCGACCGACTATGGGTGAAGGCAGGGTACACCCTGAAAAGCTCACCAGTCCATCACAGGACCAACACACACACACACACACACACACACATGACCATTCACACTTACACCTAGCGGCAATTTGGAAAAGCTAATTAGCCTAACGTGCATGTCTTTAGACTGTCAGAGGAAACTGGAGTAGCTGGAGGAAAGGAAGCACAGGGAGAACCTCCACACAGAGACACCCTCAAACCCAGGAATGTTTTGCTAAGAGATAGACATGCTAACCACTACACCACAACCCCCGTCCTTCAAATCATACTGCGTGGAAACAGAGCTATCATACCTGATTCTGATCTTGAACTCAAGACTACAGACAGCCTCACTGTTGTCTCAGCCAGTGGTCTCACCAAATATTCCAGTTGATCTCGACTGAACTCAGCTGACTTTTAAGAGTATTGTTTTTTTAAAAAAAATAAACACAGATTAAGTGAGAGGGTTGATCAGAAGTGATATTGTAAAAGATTCTTTTTCTGTCTCTCATTTGGATGATTGCTAGCCAGACAGATTAAGTGATTGACTGAAGGAAATATACATTTTAAGTTGGATGGGAAGCGTATTAGTGACATGGACATTGTTTTGGTTGAAGCAGCAGGTGCCCGAGATTGTACAACACGTCTTCTGAGTCAGAAGAGAGTTGAACGAGGCAGTGTGAGTCACTCTGATTTATCTCTACACTGTCCGGAGTCTGATGAAGACCAGAGCACTGCTTCCAAAAGCCAACCAGGACAACATGGTCCAGCAAGAGCGCTCATGGATCCTGGATTCAACAGTCAGAAGCTATTCCTGTATTCCAAAAGTTATTACGTAGTAAAGATTTAAGCCGCTTGGTCCAGTTTGAGGTTGTGTAACCCATTAGCTACAGTACAGACAGGATTTCATTAGAATGGTAGAATTGAGGGATATTAAACACAGTCTGTTGGCTTGAAATTGTTTGATTTAAGGTGTAAATCCTAATTTAAGGAGTTTTTAACGGCTTTACTGGTTTAGTAATCTGATTATTTTGGTTGGGCTAAATGTTATGTCCAAATAAATCAGTGAACTAAATGCCCTAGGGTAGATTATAAAGCTCTAACAGCTAACCCAGTCCGTTATGCCAACATTTATTACAGGGTGACCCAAATACACCTCCCACATTTTAAATGTAAATTAAATTTAAATATAATCAAATTATTATTTGCACCCATGAAACTTTACTCAGTTCAGTTTTTAGTTTTTATTATTTGCACACATGAAAAGAGGCAGTGCTGAGGTCTGTTGGAGGCCCAACCCCAACTTGAACCATTTGATGTTGAAGTGGGTGTGTTGTTTCAGTAAGACGGAGCGACGGCACACACAGCTGGAAGATGATTGGAGGTGCTGAGGGAAATGTCTTCGGATCGGGTGATCTCATGGCATGGTGATGTCAGGAGGCGGCCTGTTCCCCTGACCCCGCCTCTTGTGATTTATTTCTCTGGTGTTACCCTAAATCATGAGTCTGTACTCATCCACCCCAAACTCTTGAAGCCCTTAAGATTGTTATTCAGGAGATCACTGCTGTTCCACCCGACATGACCCGTCGAGACACAGCAACCTTCAGAAATCACCTCCAAGAGTGTATAGATAATGACGAGTGACATTTGGAGGATCATCTTTAAATTATGAATAAAATCTGTACTGAATAAAAGTTTCATGTGTGGAAAATAATTATGAAACTATCCTTAACAATTTTTTATTAATGAAAAATTTTTTGGAGGGGTCGTCCTGTACAATTTGGTTTGTGCGCATTAATGAAAATTATTTCTGTTTTGTTCTGTGCTGATTTTTACATATTTTTTTATGTTTATGTATATATATAAAATCTAAATGGCTGATTTGGGTTTTTATGCTTCTGAATTCGAGCGTCTCTGCCTGTAGGTTGTTATTGCTGGAATGCAGCAGAGGATTCTATCACCACATGTTCCTTGTTTTCACAGGGAATTTCTGAAACTGGAATTCCTTTTCATTTGTCAGTATATAAATTACAGGCTGTCAGTGAGCAGATGCAGAAGGAATTCTGTTTATCCAAACACAAAGTACTTTAATGACCAGCTCCTAAACTGTTTGCTGAAAACCTATCAAGTGTAATTTATTTCTGAGAGAAATCTGTAGTATTTCATTAAAAAAAAAAATGCAGTCCTTTCATAAAAATCCTTCAGATCCAATTCTCCATACCTTCATATGGGCCGGTTTTTGGATATAATGCACTTCATTTACAGGATGTTATGTGCAGACCTGTTCATATCCGATTTCCTGAAAATAACCTCTATGGAATTTGGCGTTCCATGATGGTGAATGATTACTTGGAATCATACAGTTTTAATTTCCTGAGTCCTTGAAGTTGAGAAGCTGACTCAACTACACTGGAATTTACTCCCAGCTATTTTTTTGCCAAGTTTGTTTATGAACAACATGTTCCATAAGATGTGTCTCATCCTCGCTGTGAAACATTCCTGTTGTTATATAACGCTCTACTCTTGTTTAATGGTTAAGAGGTGAGGTAATAACTTTATATGTGTAAACTCATCTTTTAATTTAACAAATTCTAATTGAGCAGATTATTCAACTTTATATATGCAATGCAGTGATTACATTAATAGATTATACACTATATTTTAGCAATTCATTCATTCATTCATTCATTTTCTGAAGTGCTTGATCCTAATTAGGGTCACGAGGAGGCTGGCGCCCATCTCAGCCGACTCTGGGCAAGGGCAGAGTACACCCTGGACAGCTCGCCAGGCCATCACAGGGCAGAAACACGCTGACGGCTATGCAACCTAATTTTTACGAAAGTCAGCAATGGCATTTTAGCAGTTCTCTTTATAAAACCTATAACCATAATTCCTATATCAGTACATCATTAGCACTGAGCTTAATCTGAGATTATATGTAATGTGGGATACAAATTTATTTATTTATTTAAAAAATTTTTTTATTGACCTAGTTAATATTAGCTTTAAACAAAACACCAGTTTGTCATTTAGTAATTATAGTTAAGCAGGCATCAAATGGGGCGGATCTGACGGCGATTCAGTATTTCCAATCTCCACTTAACCACCAAAATGTGACAGCGGTGTAGCATAACAGCCTCACGAGGACAGTTTTGAAGTCGGTTCAGCACTGGTTAAAATGATGGCAGTGTGGCAAAACATTTTGTGATCAGTAGCTAAAAACACGGTGTGAAGCAGGTAATAATGAGGTTGTATTGAAGGTGGTTCAGAATGGTTGTGAAAGATGACAACACGGCAGCTACAAGGTAGCGAGATGGCAATGTGTGGTTTTGAGAAATACTGTGAAATTTCAAGCATTTTAAAAATCTTGCGGTTTAAGGCGGTCAGTGCTGATCGACGGCGAAACACCACCATGGTGTCAAGACGTCACCGCGGGTTTCTGAACCGCCACCAGAACTGCATTAGCTAGAATGATGTTTTAAAATTAATTTATGCATTAATGTTAATTTTTTAAACGTAATTGAACTTTTAAATAAAATTGTCAAACCAACCCACACTTTACCCCATAGAAAATAAACTACAGACTCCTGGGCAACTTCTTCACCAGAGCTGTTACCAAACTGTCCAAACACGTCCCTCCATCATCAGTGATCTGATTCTCTGCCCCTGAACGAAAGGACATCTTAACCTTAATGTCCTGGAACTTCAGGGGAAAATACACTCTGGTCCCACTGTTACTGTCAATTCACATGACATTTCCCATAAACCTTCCACAGTATCATCCTCTGACTTGATTTATCATATTACACATATCCTACAGAGGAGAAGAAGATGATGAAGAAGAGGCCTTTATATCTTAAACATATTACAGTATAATTAAATTCTTTTTTCACATATCCTGGGTTTTAAGGAGTTGGGCTGTCAGCACAGGGTCGGCCACCATACACTTCCTGGTGGAGATAGGGTTAAGGACATTGCTCAAGGGCCCAAAAGTGGCAGAGATTAAACCCCTGACCTACTGATTAGTAATCCAGAACCTTGAGCCACTGAGGCACCATAGGCCATAAAAAGCAACTGATCCCTTTGTGGTCGTACCACAGTTGCACTGTTCATGTACTGTACACTGTACTGTACTGTAATGGACCGACCAAATTATCATGTAGCCCTGATCATCAGGTCCTTCTGTGTATTTTCTTGTAATAAATTGTAAGAATAATCCACTCTTCTGGGAAGGTTTTCCATTAGGTTTTGGGATGTGACTGCTGGCATTTGGGGGTGTGGCTGTGTGGATTGATGTTCATTCAAATACGAGAGCATTAGAGAGGGAGTCAGATGCTGATGTGGGGGATGTGGAGGAGGTCTGGGGTTCAGTCTGTGTTCCAGTTCATTCCAGTTTAATGTTCAGTGGTGTTGAGGTCAGGCCTCAGGACATTTTATATGACTGTGTGCTTCCAGCAGTTTGGGGAAGAACCACATGTGGGTGTGAGTTGGTGGTCAGGTTTCCACAAAGTTTTGGCCATAAAGTATATACAGTACACTAATATATAAATTACAAATAAAAATATACAATGCAATATACAAAATAATATTCTTTACAATGTACTTTTATATAAGTATGTATGTTGATTTTTATGGTTTTTATTAATATGTATTTTATATAATAAACTATAAATAGTGCTCGGTACACTGTATTAACATTTACAACACGTAGCAGGTGTGATATTGCAGGTAAGGTGTGTCACACCCCCATCCTGATGCAGGTTCATATAACTCAACTGACTGGATAATTACTAATTTCTTCACAAATTGAATTTTGAATGGAAGAAAAATCAAAATAAAGAAATGACTAAGTTGTGACTCAGGAGTGCAGTTGCCCTTTGTGCTACTAATGAACGTGCAGTATGATGTGGAACCTGTATTTTAGTTTAGATATCCTCTCTATAGATGCACAGAGCTGTTGTATTCCTTTTCTATATCTAGTTGCACAACATTCCTCTCATCACTTCACTCAGGCACTTGTATGTTGTCACACACATCTTATTTTATTAGAGTAAGCAGTGAGATAGTGGATTTGTTTTACCTCAGAAAGTTTAATGAGGATGAGCAATGTGGATAAAATCAAAGAGGATGAGTGTGAAGAGCAAAACATCAGGAGAGGTTCTGTACAGTCATGCCTGTGATGATAACATCTCTGTCATCACGACATAACAGAAATAATGTCCCTGTGACCTTTTTTATTTCTATACACCCTGTTCCTGTACCTTCAGTTGAATCCTTGGCAACTTTATTCTTATAGAGATTTCCTGGCAGATTTTTTACAGGATGGGTTGCCAGATCTTTCTCCCTCCACAGCACCTTTTATTCCCAGGTATACTCCTATCTAACACTCACCAGGCCCGACCCTTCTGAGATCAGTGAGGATCGGGCCTATATACAGCAGATGTCCTAATTTCCTGAGGATTTTTTTCAAATCAAAAACTTTTACATTTAAAAAAAGTTTATCATCACGTCTGCTATGTTTCGTGACTACGGTCTGGAGTGAAAGAAGGAAAGGTTAACACTGAGTTTTCTTTTCAGCGCCTTTCACTCATTGATTTCCTCCTTCACTTCTATCACTGTTAGATTAATTATCCGTATAACGAGTCCATGTTTCGTGTTCCCATTAATGTTTGGTGTTGTTTGTTCTCTGGGAGTTTGAGCGGTGGTACAGGAGCCTCTATTTTTTGGGTTTCAGTTTCGTTATTAATAATAAATCTGTTTTTTATTGGTGACACAGTAGCCTTAATGGGTCTTGTGGCACATGCAACAGCCATTCAAGTCATCTTGTGCTCAGAGGCTCTGCAATTACCTTCCAGTTAAAAATATGGATAACAGTAAAACTTAAAAATTATGGATAATAATAAAATATAATATAATATAATATAATATAATATAATATAATATAATATATTATAATATAATATAATATGATATGTCATGTCATGTCATTTTCTGAACCGCTTATTCCTACTTAGGGTCGCGGGGAGGCTGGCGCCCATCTCAGCCGACTCTGGGCGAGGGCAGAGTACACCCTGAACAGCTCGCCAGGCCATCGCAGATATTATGATGTGATAACTTTAAATTATATTCCATAAATCACATTAATGAGCCAGAAAGTGTTTATTTACTGTGTTTTTGCTGCTCCTGTATCTTTTTCACTTGATGTATTTGTAAAGCCACAGTGACACACAATCACATGATGCAAACACGGAAGTGCGCACCCCCATGAGTCGTAGGCCTGCTTCATCCTCTCACTCACAAAAACAGCAAGCAATGTGATGTGTGGTTTGTATTTAGGGAAATGTTTTGAGGAAATGTTCACTTCTGACATGTGACATTAACACATAAAGGACCATTTTATCTGTTTGGTGATAAAACTAATGGTGGCTTTTTTTTTGTTTTCTTTCTTTTTTTTCTTTTTTTTTTACCATTCTTTTGGAGTGGTTACAAAAAAAGCTGTGGTAAATATTTGCTTTATTGTGTTTGCTGCTGAAGTAAACCCATGAACTCTGTCTGTTATTTGTGTCTTATCTAAGAATTTAGTAAATAAGAAAAATAAACTGTGGTATACAAAGGTTCAAGTTTATTTCTGTTGAGAGCACAGAATTTTGAAATAGCTGAACTTGAGAAAGAACATGCCTGAAGCTCAATCTTCTTCCCAATGAACTTCCTGTTAAAATTACTCCCATTTCTCTTTTTCTCCATGATAACATAATCTAGCTTGGTGCTGACCGCGCAGAGGCAAACACGTCTGTTTGTACTAAACATTTCCTGTTCACCACAAAAGTCAACAGATCAGGCCGAATTTCAGTTGTCAGCACTCAGGTTCCGACGTTGATATCCTCGCTGTAGCACCACGGTCCTGTCCTGGCTCTGCACGCCCATGCTGGCAGCCATGTTTCTGAAAGGTGACGGCTTGTGTTCAGTCATGTGTTCCCTCAAAGCGACTACCACTGAATGTCCAAAGGTGAAGAGAATCCTCTTAGTTCTGCTATACCTTTCAATCGGCCAGATGGCCATCCTACTACCCCTCACACTTTGATGGTATCAACGCACATCCATATGGAGAAACTAGAGTGATGAGGGTTCAGTACATTCAGTTTAACAGAAACGTCATCATTCAAGCTTCCATTTCACCGTTACCCATTTAACCAGTTCCACTTCTTCTTCTTCTTCTTCTTCTTCTACCACTTAGTTCTGTCATCTCTGAACCTCTCAAGGAAAATTCCAATTAATAAATAGTTTATTAAATTATATAATTAAATAAATCCAATTAATAAATGTTCTTCTTACTCCCATGCCAAAATCCACTTCTTCCTTTTCCTTATTGTCACTACATCTGCCTCCTTTTCCTACCCAGATGAAATCATCTACCTCAGTGCCTCTCTCTGAGATCACCCTCAGCACGTCAGACAAGCCTTTAGACCATATGAACCATACTGCATCATCCTTGATGCCCTTTGAGGACATGACCGGACAGGTAGAGCCCCTGTAATAGATCCCTTCATGTCTCCTCCCAGGACATTCACACTCATGCCCTGCCGTCGCTGGAACGTGACTGATGGAACAACATGTTATATTTCTCTACAAATTTTATGTGATTAAAATGTTTGTAAGTCACAGTTAAGACAAGTTAATGAGCTGCACGGTTCGTAAGTCATAAACTCAGGATAAAGCTTGAATGAACCTGACAGTCAAAAACAAAATTTCATCCCAGAAATAAAGAAATGATTATGGGCTCTGTGTTGTTCAAAACAAAAGCACTTTATTCAAAAGATGTCAGAGAGTGAGTGACCAGGGTCAGCCTTTAAAAATGTAAAACTAAATCTTAAAAACCTTGTTTTTGCTTTTCTTATGTTTCCATGTAGAATATAATCAAAGACTTATCCACCTCACATTCAGTGAATAATTATTGATTCAGTAACTCCTGATAGATCTTAGAACTGATGGTACACGTGAAAAATAATTTCATAGAAAAATAGAGATTTTCAGACTAAAGAAGAATAAACAGTAAACACGGTAAATGTTACTATTAAACACATTGTCAGGTTAACCTTCAGTGAAAGTTGGGGTGAATTAAAATGTTTCAAAAGACTGTCAGTTCCATGATATTTTTATGACATCATCAAAAAAGTATATAGTTAACAAAACACAAAATATCAATCAACACAAACATTTAAAAAGTCAGGGCGGGGACTCCATTCACTGTCACAGGGTGAGGTGATTACTGCACCTTTACAAACATTATCTGAACAATACCTGTCTGGGAGGATTTGCAGAGGTCACATTCATGTCATCTCTATTCGCATCGCACTTTTTGGGAGATATGATGCGAGGAGATGTGAAGAGAAAGAACAACCGCGAGGAATATTTTTTGGATTCTTCTTTTGGAACATTTTACTTTTACAGCTGATGAAGGATGACTTCCAAAACAAAACAAAACAAAACAAAACAAAACAAAACAAAACAAAACAAAACAAAACAAAACAAAACAAAACAAAACAACTAAGCGAAACGTGATCAGCTGGATTCTATGAAGGACATCGTGACCTTTTACACCAGACACGACCAGTTTTGGGGAAAGGATATTTTTTACTTGAGTTATTTTTCCACAATTACATTCCAATATAGAAATATTAATTTGATCCTCATTTTGGTCACTGAATACAAAAAATAGACATTTTCCGTCCTTTGCGGAAACCCAGCTGTTCAGTACTATAGCACTTATACACCAGGGTCACAAGGAAGCTGGAGCCAATCAATATCTACATTCTAATGAGTGCTTTATAACCTTTCAGTCTTTCAAGATTTTTTTAAGGTTTATTTGTAAAACTGAAATAAATGTAGCATGTCTGCCTCACAGAAAGGTCCTAGACTCAAGCCCTGGGCTCGACAAAGGTGCTTCTGTGTAGAGTTTGCATGTTTTCCCTGTGCTTGTGTAGGTTTCCACTGGGTATACCAGTTTCCTCCCACAGTCCAAAGACATGCACATTAGGCTACCTGGCTGTTCCACATTGCCCCTAGGTGTGAGTGTGAATGGTGAATGGCGAGCTGTTCAGGGTGTACCCTGCCCTCTGCCAGAGTCGGCTGAGAAAGGGTCCAGACTCCCCGTGGCCATAATAGGATTAAGTTGTTCAGCGAATGAATGAGTGAAACGTGTTGTTTCATTTCTGGGAGCCATTAAAACCCTGATGTGGTTTATTTTTGTACAAGTGCATGGCTTGTACTGTGTTATTCTGCTTAGTTCACACAGCAAAAATTTTCCAATTATGAAAACATTAACCTCTTAACACCCCACTGTCATCAAATAAGCACATCATGTTTTCTTCCAGTCCACTGGGTGTGCGCTTGTAACATCCTCATATGATCGTATTACTCTTTTACCAAACTTCTTCCTGTTTGAAGATGCTGATCAGGTTCACTAGTTCTCAGGTGGTAAAGAACAGAAGAGGTGTGGACAAATGGCAAGACATTAGTGTTTGGGTTTTAGAAGGTTGAATGTATTGAGAAATGGCGCATTATTCACTGTAACAGTTTATGGTTAAGGTTTCATGTTGAGAAATATCTGAGATAAGTCATTTCCTGTTTTAGCCATAATTAAAATCCTTGTCCTACCAAACTCTGTGTGTCCCCAGTCACGTCTCTCTGTCTTGGTCAATAAACATGTGGGGTGTCATTTTACTGAAAAAGCGGAAAAATCTCTGTCCTGGAACTATTTCTGTTTTACAAACACCGCAAAAAAAAGCATGACTGTTCCAGCATCATTTACTCCCGACTATTAAAAAGCACTGACGCCTTCCAAAAGCTTATTAAAGATCCTGACAAAACAAAATATCAGTACATCAGCAGAAATACAGTGGTTACAGATAAGAACCCTTCACCTTTTGTTGATTTGCTGTCTGATATGAAGACACAATATTTTTTTTTTTCCAGCCGTATTTACTCAATACAATTTATAACAGCCAAGTGAAGATTAACATAAGATAACATTAACAGTACATTCTGGAACCACCTTTTGCATTGATTCCAGTCATGAGTCTGTTGGGATTCTTCTCTACCAACTTTACTAGACTGTACAATATTCACCTGCTCTTTTTTACACAACTGTTCAGTCAGAATGGATGATAAAGATGATTTTCAAATCATTCCACAGACTCTGACTAAGCCATGCAAGAACATTCACCTTTTTCTCACTCAGACACTGTGGGGGCAACCTCGACTCATTGTGTCTATTTAGGATCATTCAGTTATAATTAAAGCTACAGCTATTGAATGATCCTTTAGCACAAAAAGATTTTTAAAGAATTGTGCTGCAGATGGATAAACATACATTCGACAGTGCTCATGGCTCTGCCATCTCAATGCTATGAAATATACATACATTACATTACATTACATTACGTGCATTATATTACATACATTATATTACATTACATTACATGCATCATATTACATGCATTATATTACATTACATTACATTACATGCATTATATTACATGCATTACATTATATTACATACATAATATTACTTTATATTATATTGCATTATACTACATTACATTACATTACATTACATGCATTATATTACATTACATTACATGCATTATATTACATTACATTATATTAAATGCATTATATTACATGCATTACATTACATTACATACATAATATTACTTTATATTACATTGCATTATACTACATTACATGCATTACATTACATTATATTACATTACATTACATTACATGCATTATATTACATTACATTACATGCATTACATTACAACACATTACATGCATTACATTACAACACATTACATGCATCACATTACATTACATTACAATACATTACATGCATTATATCACATTACATTACATTACATGCATTATATTAGATTATATTACATTAAATGAATTTATATTACATTACATTACATAACATACATTACATTACATTACATTAAACAATTTTATATTACATTACATACATTAAATTAGATTATATTACATTAAATGATTTTATATTGCATTATATTACATTACGAACATTACATTACATGCATTATATTAGATTATATTAGATTATATTACATTACATACATTATATTACATTAAATGATTTCATATTACATTACATACATTACATTACATTACATGCATTATATTACATTATATTACATTATATTACATAACATACATTATAGTACATTAAATGATTTCATATTACATTACATTACATACATTACATTACATGCATTATATTAGATTATATTAGATTATATTACATTACATACATTACATTACATTACATTACATTAAATGATTTTATATTACATTACATTACATGCAATATATTATTTTACATTACATACTTTACATTACATGCATTATATTAGACTATATTACATTATATTTTATAACATGCATTACATTACATTACATGCATTATATTACATTACATTACATACATTACATTACATGCATTATATTAGATTATATTCCATTAAATGATTTTATATTGCATTATATCACATTACATACTTTACATTACATGCATTATATTAGAATATATTTCATTATATTGCATAACATACATTACATTACATTACATTACATGCATTATATTATATTACATTACATGTATTACATTACATTACATAACATGCATTACATTGCATTACATCACATTACATTACATGCATTATATTACATTACATTACATTATATTACATGCACTTCATTACATGCATTAATTACATCATATTACATTACATCCATTAAATTACTTTACATTACTTTGCATTACATGCATTACATTACATGCATTATATTACATTACATTACATTACATTACATCCATTAAATTACATTATATTACATTACATTACATGCTGCAACTATTTTTTTTTTTAATTTAGGGACAGAAGGCAGAGTGATAAGAATAAATAACTGAATGTACAGTATTAAACTCACATGTCATTTTATTCTGTATGCTGAAAACTATCTATCTATCTATCTATCTATCTATCTATCTATCTATCTATCTATCTATCTATCTATCTATGCTGAAGGTTGAATGCTCTGTGTGTGTGTGTGTGTGTGTGTGTGTGTGTGTGTGTGTGTGTGGTTATAAATGTTTGCTGGTTATATCAGTTTTATTGTTCCTTTGATGTTCATATCTGGTGTTTCCAAACAGTGAAACCTGGAACTGCTGCACTGGGGACTTTTACCACACATTCCAGAGAGAACCTTTTTTCTTCACCTTTTTTATTCTTTGTAATAACTCTTACAGGATGTTCTTAAGGTTAATGTTCTGAACATTTTATTGTTTACACATAACTCATCAGTATTGTACATACGGTACCTCGCTTTCATCACATTTTCTGTTGTTAAAGATGGAAAGCAATGGGCGGGAAAAAGAAAAAAGGTTGTGATTATTTTTAATTTGCATGAGACAGAAAATATATTGTTATGGCATACAGGGGATATAAAGAGAACTTTTCCATGGTTTAAAAAATGTTGACCTGTACGTCATGGCATCTCCACTCACAGTGGTGTCAAGACTGCATTTTGTGGCATTCGTAGCCACAACCTGTAGTCTTTATAGAGCACATGAGCTGTGCAAAGGACGTGAGTGCAACTTCTCAATACCTTGAAATAACATGTGTAGGAGGTTTTCTCTCACTTCCCCTGGACAAATGTGCTAAAGAACTCACCACCTCGACATCCTCAGACCAAACGCTCAAACCACTCGGCTATCATGTAATGTGTGTGTGTGTGTGTGTGTGTGTGTGTATTTCATGATCTATATATATATATATATATATAGCTGCTTAATACTATCAGGGTCACGGGTGTGCTGGAGCCCATCTCAGCGGGCACATGGTAAAAGGGCAAATATAAATGAATTTAGTGAATTTCTCTTCTGTTAGTAATCTTAAAATACCTGTGTATGTGTGTGTAGATTTAACCCTCAATTAGTGGGCAAGAAACTTGAAAACAATCTGTGACTTTGTACCCTAACCTAAATCTGTAACCTAATCCTGTAAAGTCCTTATGAAAAGAGGAAATAGAGAATAGAGGAACTTAAACTTGCCACAGTGCAAATGAGTTGATCGACAATGACTCATTTTATTTACAGTCCAATTATGCAATCAGTGCAGCATTTTAGGACCTTTAGATAACAAACTGTCCTCATGTGAAATAACTGAACCTAGTTTCCATCTCAGGTAACCTCACCTGTACAAACTGTACATGATTTCATGTAGCTGTAACTTACACTTATCTTTTTCGTGGCTCTCATCCACTCTTGTGTTTCTCCTACTGGCACTAATGTGTTGTTGATCTCATAGAAGTACATGCAGGTCTGGAAACAAAATCATCAGGAATCTGTCAAACTCTGTAGTGACTCACACTTCATCTATCAAACCCCTTTCACAAACAACCTGCCAGATTTTGAGTATTTGTATTTTTATTTGCTTTTTTTTTATCTGTCATGGGGAAATAGGTTAGGTCTGTAAGTCATCAGGTGACACGATGGTGTAGTGGATAACACATCTGCCTCACAGCAAGAAGGTCCTGGGTTCGAGTTCCAGGCTTGGGTGTTTCTGTGTAGATTTTGTATGCTCTCTTCGTGTTCGCGTAGGATTCCTTTGGGTACTTCAGTTTCATTCTACAGTCCAAAGACATGGACATTAGGCTAACTGGCTGTTCCACATTGCCACTAGGTGTGAGTGTGAGTGTGAATGGTTGTGTGTGTTCACATGCGATGGACTGGCGAGCTGTTCAGGGTGTACCCTGCCCTCTGCCAGAGTCGGCTGAGAAAGGGTCCAGACTCCCCGTGGCCATAATAGGATTAAGTTGTTCAGCGAATGAATGAATGAAATGTGTTGTTTCATTTCTGGGAGCCATTCAAACCCTGATGTGGTTTATTTTTGTACCAGTGCATGGCTACTGTGTTATTCTGCTTAGTTCACACAGCAAAAATTTTCCAATTATGAAAACATTAACCACTTAACACCCCACTGTCATCAAATAAGCACATCATGCACTTTAGGCTAACTAAGTGGCTGTTGTGTATGAGTGTGAATGGTTGTCTGTTGGATGGTGGCCTCCGTGTGACCCTAAAAGGATTAAACGGCTCAGCAAATGAGTCAGTGAGTGAATGTAAGTAAAATTGTACATTCATACAAAAGTGATACAACTGTCACGAGACAATTTGTCTGACATTCTTGTGATACTCGGTTGACATACGACCTTCATACCCCTCAAGTTCACACTGTTGTAAAACTGTGGTACACGTGGGTATACAAGGAAGTGGATTTAATGTTGCAAGATTATTGTAAGAGAACCATACAATTATGAGCACATCACATGACCCAAAAAGCATTCAAAACGTGTATGTTTATCGTAACACAGCCGTAGGACGTCATAGGACGTCACACAACAAATCTGGGAAATGGACCTGACATCAAATATTCCTACAAGTTCAACATGTTCAAAACTCCACAACAAGGATCTATGGCTGCATTTAACGACACACAGAATTATATGACACACCCACAACTGTCCTAGGAATTTGTCTAATTTTTGTCGTGGACCTGTTGAGTGATGGATGTGACGGGGCTTCATCAGCTGAACTCGTCTTTTCTTTATTTCACCACAGAACAATCACACTCACATGTTTTTGTTCACTAGGATTCAAACTCACAGCCAACCCTGAGTAGTCTGAGATTAGCTCAAACACTAATTATATTTTATGAGTGATTTAGCTGGCTGTGTAAATGCCTGTATTCGTTCTCAGTTTGTATGTCATGAATAAAAGTACCAAAGCAAAGAGAAAGTTTCAGAAACAGGAGGTTTGTGGTTGTACATTTTATTCCTGCTGTTATATTTGAACAGTGTGGGCTGAAGGTGATATATAACTAAAATGTGCCTCATAAATACTTTTACAGAAGCTTTTTAAATGAATTGATTAATAAAAAGTTATTAATTTATTTTTAAAATATTTTTGCTGAGATCAGAGCTTGTGGTGTCTTAATGAAGGGGTGTATACTGTAAAAGAACACTGTAAGTTTATATATGTACACACATCATACAGTTATATCCTGGGGAAAATATTCATAATCATTTAAAATATTATTATTTGTGGAAAATCTGAATTAACGTTATGATAGAAATGCAAGTGTTTGTGTTTATGATGTAATAATCACAACAACAACAACAACAACAACAATAATAATAATAATAATAATAATAATAATGCTCATACTACTACTACTACTACTACTAATAATAATAATAATAAGGAGAAGAAGAAGAAGAAGAAGAAGAAGAAGAGGAGGAGAAGGAAGAAGTAGAGAATAACATACTGAACTGATGTGTACATTATACAGAAATAAAACAATTCAGTTAAACTAATCTTGAAACAGTCGCAGCATGTGGAGTATCGTGATCTGAGATCAGAGCTGTAAACATTCAGATCGTCTGACTTTTAAATGTCATCACAGATATTAGCAAAGGTAATCGTTCAGGGGAAAAAACATCAAAGAACCCAAATGTCGACACACAGAAGTAGCATGCAGAAGTCTGATGGCTCTGTTTCAGTCCTCGCTGTGGTACAAATGGCCAGACAGGAAGGAAAATGCTATATAGGCCTGCATGGAAGAAATGATGTGGCCTAATGATGACTCTTACTCATTCTGTTCACGCTGTTTCCCCCGTCACTCTCAATATACACAAACAGGTGGAGCTGTCGAAAATATCCAATCTGAATTTATTACGTCAAAAACCCAGAATTATATCACTGATCAAAATTCCACAGCACACAGTGAACAATGGAGTACTGAAGATATGCATAAAATGAACAGTGTTTAATGTTTAATGCACCTTGAATTTAATTATTACTATACCTGGTCTGTTATGACTGTCATGGAAATAAATTTTTGACCAATAAAAGATGATGACATTACCCGTTCCTTCTGTCTACGTAAAGCTACCATTTTCTTTTCTGCCTTTCCTCTTGACCTTTTATGTAATCGATATTGTAATCTACAGTGCATCTCTGACCTAGATTGTATCTTCGAGCCGCCTCGAGCAGGGGCTCTTTGTTCCATATGGGGGCTTGTTTTCAGTTCTGTGAGCACAGGGTTTCCACTCACATACATGGCTGAGGTGAGGTCACAACCCGAAGCTCATGGAAAATTTTAAGTCAATGTTAAATTAAGGAAAAATAGCTAAAACAATATAACATTAAACACATGATGAGTAAAATGTTAAATGAGTGCTTTTCTGTCAGAACAATATTACCGTACATTTCATTATTACTCACATGCAGCGAATTGATTAATGTATGTGAGTCACTCTCAGTGTTAGAGTACGCTCAGCACTGTGAGATGTGTCATACTGAAAGTACAGTCATAGTGTTACTAGAGCGCTGTGAATATTGATCTCAACCACCATCAGTTACAATGAATTCACTCACTAAAAAAACACATACTATTCATCTCTCCATTATCTTACACATTATTATTATTATTATTATTATTATTATTATTATTATCATTATCATCATCATCATCATCATCATCATCATCACTATTATTATCATCATTCATTCATTCATTTTCTGAACCGCTTAATCCTAATTATGGTCACGGGGAGGCTGGCGCCCATCTCAGCCGATTCTGGGCGAGGGCAGAGTACACCCTGGACAGCTCGCCAGGCCA